>JARGCV010000248.1:1307500-1507500 GCA_034064705.1 Bothrops alternatus
TACAACTTTCCCTGCCAATGGGAAAGCTGCCAGAAGTCATAAACGGTGAGCAAATGATGTCACATCTAATGACTCCATGGGATTCACTTAACAACCACAACAGGAACTGCTGGAACTCCTGTTGTGAGTGGGCAGGGTCATACGATGTCGTGCTTTTTACAGCTGCGTTGCTTAGTGACCGAGAGTGACTAATTACCATAGTTAACTGAGGTCTATCTGTATCTGCTTAGAAAAAGTTCTATTTATTTGAAATACTTGGCAAAAGCACATGTCTGTTGATGCATGCACATGAAAGAGAAATAAATGGGAAAGCATTTTTGATTTTGATTATGGCTGAAATTTCAGACAGTTACTAAAGGTTACAAGAGATTCAAAATATCAAAATATTAATATGTATCTTGGGGGAATCATGGTATCTTGTGGAAAAAGTGGGCATAGAAAAAATGGCAAAAGAAAAGCTGAATGTCTGTAGGAAGATAAAGCATGACTCATCTACCACAAAGTATGATAAGATCAATTAATTCTCCAACTGCATGAAGAGACTGTTGATGTAAGGAAGCACAGTGTGGTAGTTGCTTGGTTAGAGTGAAAAGAATTATCAAGTACCACAGAAGCATATGGAATTATGTTAATAGGCAGTATAGAAAATGATAAAGTAAAAGCATGTAGGTGACAAAAATAATGCACATAAACAAAAGAAGGATTGTTACAAGAAATGGGGATGAGAGAAAAAATATTTATTTGCTTGATTTATTTCCCACTGCCTCTAGGTTGGAGCTCCAGGTGGGAAGTGTTCTCACCAGGTAGGCTAGCTAGAGAGGGAATAGTTTGAAATCACCTAGTGAATTTCTCTGGGAGGAAGATGAACTAGAACTGGGATTCTTCCAATCCAACACTACACCCCACTGGCTGTTTTGCATAGAAGAGCGATGTATTAATTAATGATTGCATGTATATCCTGCCACAATCCTTAAGGACTCTCAGCAGCTCAGAAATAATTATAACGCAATATCAATTAGAATATGGTTGGTTAAATTAAAATTAAAACACAGAAACAAATTATATAAAGCACAAACATTCCTGGCTGCCCACAGTCAATAAACCTCACTCAAGGTAATATCTCAACTCAAATATCCTCTGGAACAGCTCTATGTTCAGCTGTCCCTGTAATACAGTTAAAGTAGCCTGGTCACATTGGAAGCTCTACCAAAGGGCTAGCCTGGTTACTGAAACCAGCACTTCTAAGGCTTGGCCTCCTATACCTCCTTAAGAGGGGAACTATCAGCAGCTTTTCCTGGCAAAATTGAGTTAGTCAGAAAGGAGTTCTGCAGGTAACTGGTGCCAAGTCATGAAAAACTTTACAGATCAAGAACAGCACCTTAACTTGCACCAATGCATTTTACTATTGGTAACCAGTTCAGGTCTATAGTACAGTTGTAATGTGATTCCAGCAACCATCACTGGCTACACATGGGCTACTGTACTGTGAACCAATTGCAGCTTCAGAGTGGTCTTTAAAGACAGTCCCATTAGACTAGGCTGTAGTAATCTAGGGCACATGAAAGTATGAACTACCATAGCAATGGTTACATCAGATGAATGACTTCCACCTGCTGTTCCAGTAACAGCTATGCCTCCAGAAAGATCCCCAAGTTGTATATCTGCTCTTTCATGGGTGATGCTCCCCATCAGGAATCACTATTGGATCAGACAGAAAATCTTGATGGGATACCAGATTTGTCATGCTAAGGGTCATCCAGATGTTCACAGTCTCCAGGCACTGAAATGACGATCACCATTGACACTACAGACCAGCATTGCCATCCTGGGCAAAGATAATGCTATAAAGTTGAGGATCATCAGCATATTGATGGTATAAAACCCGGATCATCAGATATCCTCAGTGTGAGAAGACTGAATTTGTGCTTATAGAATGCTGTTTTTGTCCTCTAGAAAAGGAAAGATAGCAAGAGTGAATACAAAAACTATAGGAGGATTAGTTTAGTACGTGTGTTTTCGCAGATGTTTAGAAGAATTCTGTTTGAAAGATACCAGAAGGGAAAATGAGCGGACTTAGGAAAATGCGGTGTGGTTTTAAGTGGGGCTGGGATTATGCAGATCAGGTTTTTGCTCTTTAACATGTCACTGAGAAATATGAATGCTAGAAAATGTTGAATGTTTGTTGAAATCAGTTTGAATTTTAAAATGTTTTGTGTTCATATGGAACTGAAAGTTGGTTGTTAAATGTAGTAAAAGCATAGAATTAAAAAGCATAGAATTAAAGCAGATGTGAGATTAAATGAAATGCTTAGCAATCGGTTCAAAACTGAGAAGGAATTAAGGAAAAGAGTGTGATTGCACCTTTTTTTGTTTAATGTATTTATGGATAATTGTTTAAAGAATGTAATTGTTTTAGACTATTGGTCAGACATACAGATGTACATGTGCAAGTACTTTCTATGCAGGCAATACCTGATGTCAGGTGAGAACTCTAATGCTTTGCAGCAAATGTATCATAGATTGTATTTAATCAAGTTTATAGTGCTCGGCTAAAATATTGTGCTTAATAAGCATATATGTATATTATTTCCAAATCAGGTAGTAAAAAATGACATAGGAATTTGTTCATTCATTGCTGGCAGGAAAAGCTCACAGTTCTTATTGGTATAATTGCTCAATGGGGATGGAAGTATCTAAACTGGTAGAATAAGGAAGATGACCTTGACAAAGATGTGCAAGCACTGTTAGTAGGGCATCAAGGAATAAATATATATTTTAATCCACAACAAGTAATATTCAGAAAAGGCACAGACACGTACTTTCCTAATATACTGAACCATACTGAGGCAAAAGAGGTACAAATAATTATACTTGTGATATTCTATTATTATAACCAATTTCAATAAAAGCAGTTTTAGCCTTCTGGTGGAGTTGATTTCTTGGTTTGGTCTACCTAGTGGGGTGATATCAAATAGCACTCCTGCTAGGAAAGCTGTGCCCCATCCTGATGAGCAAGTGCTAAGCTTTGATGTCACCTCTGTCCGGAAAACACTGCAGAAAGTTAACATTCGGAAAGCAGCAGGCCCAGATAACATACCTGGATATGTCCTTAGAGAATGCGCAGATGAGCTGGCTTGTGTTCTCACAGATATTTTCAGTCTCTCATTGCAGCAGGCAGTGATCCCATCCTGTTTTAAGATGGTCATCATCTTGCCAGTACCAAAAAAAGTCCACAATTACAGGCCTCAAATGATTACCGTCCAGTTGCACTGACATCCATCATTATGAAATGCTTTGAGAAGCTGATAAAGGACATGATTGTATCTAGCCTCCCACCAGCATTTCATCCACTTCAGTTTGCCTACCGACCAAATCACTCTAAGGAGGATGCTATTTCTTCTGTTCTCCATCTGAGGACAGAAATACTCATGTGTGTTTGTTCTTTCTCGACTTCACTTCGGCATTTAACACAATCACTCCCCATTAAACAAACTGGGCCTTTTAGACTTAAACACTCCTTTGTACAACTGGATTCTTGATTTTCTTACCAACAGGCCCCAATATGTGCGAGTTGGAACAAATACCTCTAATACCATTTTCTTGAGCATAGGTTCTCCTCAGGGCTGCATCCTAAGTCCTCTGCTGTTCACCCTGTTGACCCATGACTGTTGTGCTAGATTTCCCACCAACCTTTCTGTGAAGTTTGCAGATGATATAACAGTAATGGGCCTTATTCATGATGACAATGAGGACGCTAACTACAAGGAGGTTGAGGGGTTGGTGAACTGGTGTAAGGAAAAGTGCCTAGTTTTAAATATCGGGAAAACCAAAGAAATCATTGTTGATTTCAGAAAAGGCAGGCACAGCCACACTTCTCTGTGCATTAATAATTTACCTGTGGAGATGGTTACCAGCATCAAATTCCTGGGTGTGCAGCTAACGAGTAGGCTGGCTTATCTTGTAAGTTCACTATTCTTTTTAAGAAAGACCAAACATCTTTCTTTTGTTACTGGAAATGATCCATAATCCTCAGGACACCCCATTATCTGCTAAACACTTCATGCAGTGTTGTTGCAACATTAGCAAGTGTATGTACAAATAACCAATTTAACAAAATGCCATGATTCAGCTAACAGAACAGTTGGCACCAAACATACCACAACCACCAACAGCATAGCAGCCTTTAGTACAGCCAATATTTTTGTGTTTTTGTGGTAACTTTGGAGGACAACTATCCCTGAATTTCACATCTCAGTGAGAACTATTTATGGCAGGTTGACCAGCAGAATTTCCCATAAATCACACTAAAGTAACTGTCAGACTGAGTTTGTTGGAAGAAGGGGAAGTAAGCTCTTATTGTACAGTTACAATACAGAAATCATTGAGTGATCTAGGAGAGTTTTCAGTAGAGAAGGAGAGCAATGCATCTGCACTTTCTTCCCAGGACTATAACAGAGTTTTCAGGACAGGTGGATGAGAGGACTGAGGCAGAGATGTGAGATAGAGGGTAGGAAAGACCTTGATGAGAATGTGCAAGCACTATTGCCAAAGTGATTAGGGGTAAAACATATTTGAAGTCCAAAACAGACAGATATTACTTGGAAGAGACTAGACAGACACCTCCCTAATTCATTGAACTATAAGTAGTAGGAGGAGAAGGGACAACATAACCAGGCTTGCAAGATTCTGTTATTGTAGCCAATTAGGAAGATGGAATGGTGGCTGTCATTGGTAACATATTTAAGGATGTTTCAGTGTGATGTGATTACCTGTTTTCCTCAGCATGCAGATATGGGAAAATGATGTGATGTTTGAGAGTATGGAGCCAGTATGACCCTCTCTTGTGCAAACTGCTAATAAAAGGATCCTATTCTTAGCTCTTCTCTAAAAAACCAGAACTTATACTGATAGCTGATTGACTGGTTTGGCCAATCTTTAAAGATTTGGATTATTATTAATAAATGACCATTGCTAATGATAACTGTTGGGATTGCTACTACTTGAATTAGCTTTAAAGTGACACAAAGGAACATTTTAGGATGTTCCATTCTACATAATGCCTCCGTTTTCTTTAAATGAGAATTGTTCTTCACCATTCAAGGCCAACTGAATATTTTTAACAGATATATCTATTTTGTCAAATGTGTGTGGGAGCCTTCCTTCCCAAAGTGTATATGAGAATTTAAGACTGACATGATTTAAACATAGGGGTGCTATCATACAGTGTGTTAAAGTACTCAGTTCCCACACATACGACTCACCAATTGCAACTTGTTGGCAAATTGACTGTTTATAATGTTTTTTTTTTATTTTGGGAAATAGGCCCGATCTGGAATAACTCTATAATATGACACATTTTCCACATTTTATTATGGATCTGTGATCGCTATGCAGAAACCTGTAACTATATTTGGAGCACTGTCTGCCACGTAATGATTTGACTAACAGTAAAATGTACTATGGGAAAAGAGTGAAAATGAAACAGGTCTGAATGATGAATAATACAAAAGAAAGAAATAGAATCATTTGGGTAAATATCCCTGACCAATTTGAGAGCTATGGAGTAGATTCCATAATTTCAGCCTTTCCTCTTAGACACCTTCCCAAAAGAAGAGGGAGAGTTTTTTCCTATAATCAGTGACATTAAATGTAACTAAATTGTCATGGAAACCAAATGTGTGATTTCTTTTTTTAACAAAAGAGAAGGAAAATACTATCCTAACTTTCATTTGGGTTTGGGTTTTTTTTTTTCAATTTTTCAGAGGAATAACACTTTGCAAGGGAACATCTCAATGCAAATGAGTTGGGTCTTTCTATGTCTTTTATACAATATTTGAATGTTTTATCCCAATTTTTATTTGCATAAAAGAGAGAAATGTTCAAAATGCAAAAAGACAAACTCCAGAGCAGCTCTTTGACTGCCTCCAAGCCTGCTATATACCATTTTTTTTGTGGTCTCATGTTATGTCTTGGAAGAGCAACAGCAACAGTCATTCTGTCTGATTAGATTCTCTTTAGATTCTTTTTGTTGAAGGCTTAATGGATTCTATAGACAGTGAAGACAGTGAATTCTATAAAATTGTCTTTTAACCTGATTACATAATGCTGTAGGCCTCCATTTTGAATGAATTTACATTTGGGTAGTAGAATGTGGTAGAATGTAGTTGCAAGAGGGAGGGGCTCTTTCCCAGAGACAGTGAAGCTTGGAATGTCTGGTAGGCAGGAAGAGGGTATAGATAGAGTATCAATAATAATAATAATAATAATAATAATAATAATAATAATAATAATAATAATAATAATAATAATAATAATAATAATAATAATAATAATACTATTGGAAGGGACCTTGGAGGTCATCTAGTCCAACCCCCTGCTCAGGGAGGAAACCCTATACCATTTCAGACAAATGGCTGTCCAGTCTCTTCTTAAAAACTTCCAGTGTTGGAGCATTCACCGCTTCTGGAGGCAGGTTGTTCCACTGGTTAATTGTTCTAACTGTAGTACTTATGTGGATAGTTGCTTTAGTCTGGCAAGATTCTGTTAATAAGTGAATAATACTAAAAAAAAAACTACTCAGAAGTAATTCTACATATCATTGTTAGTTCTTTGGGCCTGATAGAGTAAGAACATAGCATTGTGTTCTATGATAGTAATTCTTCTAATGGGTCAGGCTCTTAGATGATTATGATGATCACCATCAAGTCAGTATTAATTCTTAGCAAACATGGAGACTGATTTTCCCCAAGAAGATTTGTTCCAAACTTGCTCTTTCAGCTCTTTCTTTGCTGAGGTAATGAAATCCATCTATCTTGCTACCGTTGTTTCTTTCTCTTTCCACCTTTCCAAACATATGGACTTCTAAAGATACAAACCTAATTATTTCTTTCCTCCCTTTTTGATGTATAAGACTAAGTTAGCTCTCAGTGAATATCATGACTATAATGAGAATGTTTCAGGACTTAGAACCACTTCCCCTTAACTCAAATTGGAGTTGCAATCGCTGACTCCCAACTTGTTTCTGCTGTCTCCCATTCAGAAGTCTCCCATTCAACGGTAGACATCTCCAATATATGATATTGATACAATCTTCCAATACTTGAAAGACTATCACAAAGAAGAGGGGGGGTCAACCTATTCTCCAAAGCACCTGAGGGCAAGACAGGAAAAGAAGTAATGGACAGAAACTTTTCAAAGAAATATACCACCTGGAATTAAGAGAAATTTCCTGACAGTGAAAGCAATTATGCAGTGAAACTGCTTGCCTTCAGAAGTTGTGGGTGTTCCAGCACTGAAGGTTTTTAGATGACATTGGACAGCCATTTGTCTGGAATGTTACAAGGTCTCCTGCTTGGACTAGAAGGCCTCCAAGATCTCTTCCAACTCTGTCATTCTGCATTCTGTAATTTGATGTTATTCAAACTCTTTCTGTCCAACATAACTGAACAGCCTATAGCCTATGGTTCATGTACAGTCACTCTCTCACTCTTATCTATAACCCTGGCCACTCCCAAAACTGATGCATAAATTTGGTTGTGCTGACACCTTAGAGAAAATGCTCATATTTTCTAAGCAGCATCGTAGACTAGCTATCAAGTCTCTCCTATGACTATAACCTGACTGCCTCAAGCAGATATTGGCATAATGCTGTTTAGCAATGATTTTATCTCATAAATGGAAACAAGGCTTGATAGCCCTTGGGAAACTCTTCATGTTTATTAAGTACAAGACACACATTGTAGAATAAGATAAATGGATGAAAAAGGAGATAAAAGAAAATAATGAAAAACTTTGCCTTTGCTTACTTGTTAGAATGGCAAGTAGGCCACACAGCCTTATGAGGAAGAGGGTTTCTTTAGAAATGAAATTACATGAGTGAGGATGCATAGGGAAGCTATTAATCGGTGGATTGTGGAATTTTCCCATGAAGCTGATTTTTCATTCCCTGATTCTTAATATGTGTTAAAATAAAGGGAAATGATATTCTTTTATAAATGAGCTAGATATTGCCCCCCTTAAGCAAGGTCTCTGTTCTGACTTTCACATTTTGTAAAATTTGAGTCCTTTAAGGTCAGATCTTTTTTTAAAGTTTTGGAAAAGAGTTAAATACCTTAGCTCAGAACTGCTCATAATCCATGATTATAAATTAGAGGCTGTTTCTTGGGCAAATTTCCATCAATGTCTGTTTTTTTGGAAAGAAAAAACAAAAACAGTTAGACCCTACTCATATCCCCAGCTAATTTATTCCATTTGTAATGCCTCCAAGCTTTCTTGTAGAACTCAAAAATCCCTATCTATGAATGGAGAAATTACTACTTTGCAAATTAAAACTAAAGCTATTTATGCACATGTTTTAGTTTTAATTTGAAAAGTAGCAATTTTCCTATTCATTTTCTTCTGTCCGGTATCTTTAGTTTATGTAACTTAGTATACTTTCATGCCTAGCACTGTAGGTTTTACTAATGTTTGTATTTTTGGTGATGTACTGTAGTTGTCAAAGAAACACTTACAAACTGTAGCAGCACAAACCATTGTGAATGACATGGAAATTGTGCCCTTGTAGCTAATCATAATAAATGTAGATGGATGCCAAGAACTCTACTCCATCAGCATCTGAAGAATAACAGAATAACAAAATTGGAAGAGACCTTGGAGTTCTTATTGCCTAACCCCCTGCTCAAACAGGAATAACAGAATAACAGAGTTGAAAGGAAGTCTTGTAAGTCTTCTAGTGCAATTCCCTGCACAAGCAGGAGACCCTATACCAGCGGTTCTCAACCTGTGGGTCGCGACCCCATTTGAGGTCGAACGACCATTTCACGGGGGTCGCCAAACAACGCAGTCCGTCATTTTTTCCCTTTTCCTTAGCTGTGCTACTCCCTTATTCTATTGGCTTTTGAAAGCCAATAGAATAGACTCTCTTGAATAGAGTCTAATTCTATTGGCTTTCAAAAGCCAATAGAATTGTCCAGGCTGTCTCTGCTCTGCTGAGTCCGCCAAAAGTCCCAGTCTGCAAACGGTGCTGCAAGTTTTCTGCAGCGAAGGCGAGCTGTCTGGAAGTTTCCACCCCTCCCTGCTGAGCAACTACTAAAAATGTAAGTAAAAGAGGCCCAGGGGTGGGAGGTGTTCTGTCTGGCCTCTCTCAGCTCATTAAAATCCACATAAATATGTCTTTAAGAGGTTTATTTAACACATTTCAAGAGATTCATTGCAAAGCAAGCTGCTGGCATTTTGTTGGCCGGGGAACGGCCAATTCTGATTTATTTACATTCCGCTTTAACATGCTCTCCCTCCCTTCCAATTAACTCACTCTTTATCTGTAAAGTTGTCCAAGAGCTCATTAATCTTCCATAGAGTCCAAAAACATCAGAGAACTAAGTTCAAACGAACTGGGCAAGGCATCAAGCTACTCCTTGATAGTAACGTTGCTCGTGACAAAGGCGTAGTCTCTCTGTCCCCTTCTAATATAGTGTCCGATACGTCACTTCCCCTCATTACTTCCTTTTTCCACTTAACTGACACCGTCGCTTATCAAACCTTCGGAATCTCGGATCAAGCCATTTATCTTCTTGATCCAAATCTGACTCCTCACTTTGTGAATCTGATCCAGACTGCCTGTAAATCTCCTCCCTGTCTGGCTCAGCTGCCGGGAGGGGAAAACACCCAGAGGGGCCTGGCTGCTGATCCTCATATTCTGACACTTCCCAAGCTGGTCTAGGGACACTCACAACAGGAGGTGGGAGGCCAGCGGGCACAGGGAGGGTTGCTGGCATGCGTGGGGCCTGGCAGGTGCCTTACCTCCCTTGGGCTGGGCCAGCTGGTGGCCCAGCTGGTGGTTGCCTTGCGCTGTTGCTGTCCCTTGCCAGCTTCACCTCGGCCGGCGCAGGGGGCACCATGTATGTGCGGTGCTCCCGGGCAAGGAAATAGTCCTCAACTTACGACCGGTTGGATAGTCCTCGACTTACAACCGGCTGGGGGTCAGGGCATTAAAAAGGTTGAGAACCACTGCCCTATACCATTCTGGGCAAATGGTTATCTAATCTCTTCTTAAAACCTCCAGTGATGAAGCACTCACAACTTCTGGAGGCAACCTATTCTATTGGTTTATTGCCTTCACTGTCAGGAAATTTCTCCTTATTTCTAGGTTGCTTCTCTCTTTGATGGATGAAGAGTTGCAGGATTGTGAATATGGTTCTATGGTTTCAATTTCATGGATTTCTAGTTGAAATAACTACTGGAATCCAATTTTCTTCTTACAAACTCTGTATGCAATTGTTATTGCCAATGTAGATTTATGAAGTATTCCTTTCCATGATTTTAGATAGATTTGTTCAGTTAGTTTCAAAGAACTGTCTGATCTCATTTTCCATTTATGTCTTGGAGTCTTCAGGTAGACATTTCATTTTCAAATTCATCTAGAGGGAAATTATTTTGCTATGGTCAATACTAGTTGTTTTTATATGTAGTCAGCTTGTAGTCACAGTATATGGTATATGTTCATTTTGTTTTGTGGTGTATGGAGAGCTCTTGTACATTACCTGTGACAATACAGACCCTTATTTTGGCCTGAATATACTTGGGAACTACATTACAGTTGGATTAAGGATAAATGTCAGTAGTGATGATAGGATTTTGTTATGTCTGGCCACTCTCAGCTCATTAAAATCCACATAAAGATGTCTTTAATAGTTTTTAATTAACACATTTCAAACGAAGTCATTTCAAAGCAAACTGCTGGCATTATTTTGGCTGGAACGGCCAACACTGATTTATTTACATTTAGGATAAATATGCTATCCTCCCACCTTCCAATTTAAAACACTCTTTCTTTATCACATTGTCCAAGACCTCATTATTTTTCGGTAGGTTTCAAAAACACCAGAAAACTCAGTTTCAACTCACTGCGAAAGTTTCCATGCCAATCTCTAATTAACGTTGCTCGTGACAAAGGCTTAATTTCTCTCTCCTCCTCTAATACAGTTTCCGATACGTCACTTCCTTTTTCTACTTAACTGAACCCTCCTCCTATTAACCCTTCGAACTCTCGGATCCAGCCATACATTCTCCTGTTCCAAGTCTGATTCTGCACCTTGAGACTCCGATGCAGACTGCATCTCAATCTCCTCCCTGTCTGCCTCGGCTGCCGGGAGGGGAAAGCACCCAGAGGGGCCTGGCTCGGCTGCCGGGAGGGGCAAACACTCAGAGGGGCCTGGCTCGGCTGCCGGGAGGGGCAAACACTCAAAGGGGCCCGGCTCCCCCTCCTCATCCTCCGACACCTCCCCAGCTGGTCCAGAGACACCCACAACAGATTTGTAGTGCTCCACAACCAGGATATGCCAGAATAGGAAAGGTGGACTTATTTTCTTGTGCCATTTTCAGAATTGATAAATCAATTCCAGAATTTAATAAAACAAGAGAAATAGGGAATTGAAGATTGCCCAGATACTTATATTACTTGGTGTCAAGTAAGAGAAAGCCGGGAGAAAGTTGAAGGCATAGAACCGTGTAAAAATGAAAAAAAGTGATTCATTCAATAGTGGAATAGGCATGAACTGACAGAATGCATTGGGGGCTGCCATTCAGATTGTCAGCTTTTGTATTGCTTGTGACTGACAACTTGCACAGCCAGAGCTCCAATCAGAGCTGTACGCAGAGAATACTTTTGCCCAGATGGCATAAATGGAATTGATGTTAGTAAATTATGTTAGTAATGTTTGTTTCATTACAATTATTTCAGAATAACAAACTTTTCTCCAAGTCAAATTCATATTGGAACAGATAAACTGAAAAAGGATTAAGCTCCAGACCCTCATTATTATTATTTTTTGATAATGTAAGTTGTTAGAAGACAGTAAAACATTCAAATATTTCAGAATTCATAGAATTATTATACCTACAAATAAATGCAAAAAACAAAATTGACATATGCTTTGCAGAAGCATTATTGATATGAATTGTAATCAGAATGATTAGGAAAACTTGAATCATTCAGAAAGTTTTGGAGTGGTTTTTTGGTTTTCATTTTTTTTTTGGCTTGATTTTATGTTGAAGTAGTGGAGCAAAGTCAAAGGAAGGCATTCTTTCAAGAGAAAAATCTTCAATTCTTCAAGGAGTATAAGTGCATTTCAAAGCAAAAGATGGTTATAAGTTCTAGTGTCTTTTCTCTCATGTAACATTTCTGGCAAAAGAGAAGCAAATGAGAAGCTCATTATGAAAAAAGAACAGCCTCCAAGGCACAAATCAAATATGAAAATTGATAAAAAAAAATGAGATGGAAAAGGTTGGCTTCCCTCGCAGCATTCACCAAAACACAGAACATTAATCATTCTGCATTAATGCAAAATTGTCTTTGAACAGAATGATCACACATTCCTAGAGCCAAATATTAATTTGAGCTTATTCACAAAAACATATATCAAAAGCAATGCTTGGTATATGGTTGGGTAGTGTTCCAGACCTGCTGGCAGTGAAGCTAAGACCCCCTCCAAGTTTTTTCATTATATTTTGGCCCCAGTACCTAAAACAGGCTTACTTGGTGTAGAATCCTCTGGCATGTCCTAAGATGAATAGCCCTGCTTGAATTGTTCAACAACCACCGCATTTAAACACTGATAGGTTAAGCCTGGAATTCATTCAGGCTGTGTGAGACCAAACTTTTCTTTCAAAAGGCATTTGCAACATTCAAAAAGAGAGATCGGAAGGATCTCAATTCTTTCACCTATAGTTTATAAAGAGTTATGGATGATGGTGATGATGGTGGTAAGGCAATGAGAATAATGTGGTTAAAGCTAGGGGGTGGGTGAGCTTGTCAATATATGAATGCCGAATTCTGGAAATCAGCTCTAAATGTTCTAAGGTTTTAAAGATACTTTACTTAAGGGAAAATGAAGTTTGCTAGAGCTACTTGATTTGGTCTGCAAAAATCCTGAGGACCACTGGATGGTAATGTTTGAGTTTTCTGTGCCTGTTTCCTCTAGTGGCCATCCATATTTTTGTAGGCCATCCTATGATTTGCCATTTCCCAATAATTACCTTTCAAGTGTAGAAGGCAGTCTTATATCAGCAGACTAGAATCACACAGAAAGCAAGGAGCATTGAAACATGTGCAGAGTTCATCAACACAGAGTTTTCCCCCTATTTGTGGACTCTGCACATTTGTTAAAGATTTTTCTCACTTAGTGAAATGAAAGCTATGTTCCTTGAATATTTGGACGATATAAAAGGGGGAATAGGGCTAGCATTTCAGTTCCTTCAGAGGGGAGTAATGACTGAATAGGGCTAAAACTCTTGAATTCTTGGGAGTAAGAACCATTGAACTTAATGGGATTTCCCACAGAGTATAACTCTCATATCTCCCTCATGTAGTAATCAAAATTAATATTTCCTACATATTTTTGTCATGCAGCACAATTAAATTATCAATATTTGACTTAGTTCACTTAATAGTAGGATTTTTTTAAAAAAATAGCTTAGGTAATATAAAGTTTTGAAAGGTCAGGCTTTCTAATTAGGACTTCTGGAAATAAAAAGGTTGTGACAGAGGTGAATTGTTCAGAGTATTGTATCATTTATGGAGAATAGGTATCCTTTTAACCTTCTAAATTCAATTCTTTTGCAATCATTAAGCGTGCAATATTCATTTTGTTGTCCTCCTGCTTATTTTCAAATAACTGGTATATAATTCAGAAGACTGTGAATATGAACAATAGCCAATGAGGGTTCCAAGACAAAATGAATAATGAAATAACTTTTATCCAAACGAGTGAGCATAATTCAAGACAACGTACAATTACCCAATGCCGCACTGAAGCTCCAACTATTATGTGTACTCATCTATTGGCTTTCTAAAATGATTCATGTATGCCAAATAAAAAAAGTTGAGGAGTCTTTGATGCTCTCTGAGCTTGGTTATTTTCCTGCAGATGTTTCATTATCCAAACTAGATAAGATCATCAGTGCTTAAAAAAAAGAGATGTACTTGAGTCAAGCTCAGTTCCTGGTGATTACATCCACCTTTTCAGTGTTTTGGAGAGTAATAAGGGAAGTGGTTTAGTGCCATTTTCTTTTCTTTTCTTTTTTCAGTTGCCAATTGAGCCAGCAGTAGAGTTTCCATAGCTGGGCTGCAAAAATCTAGCAAAATATTAGATGGCAGCAAAGAAATACAGAAGATGTTGACATCATCTTGTAGATATTTGAGTAAGAATGGGGTGAAATTTATTTGTTTATAAACTTAGGATCCTAAATAAATTAAATTTTAAGAATTATGAGAAAAAAGACAGAATTTGAAATGGTTGTACAAAGTGAATACCATTTGCTAGGGTGCATGTATTAACTCCTATTTAGATATGACACAGAGACAGAAGAATAAAAAAGGGTATGATAAAATGGACACAAAAGTTTAAAGAAATAGTCTTTAAGTAAATAATCACAATGCAATTATAGGAAGAGGTATGGATTAAATCCATAACATTCATTCCAAGTTAGAATCTAAAAGAAAATTGATACATATGATTTAATAAGTATATTTATTAAATTATTTATTTCCAGTATGAATAAACATATTGGTAAAGCGGCCACCACATTTTCCAGACTTACAAAGAGAGTATGGCTTAATAAGAAGTTAACAGAACATACAAAGATCCAGGTCTATAGAGCCTGCATCTTGAGCACACTCTTATACTGCAGTGAGTCTTGGACTCTTCAGGAGAGAAAGCTGAACACTTTTCATATGCGCTGTCTCCAATGTATTCTTGGTATCACCTGGCATGACAAAGTCCCAACTGGCGCAGTCCTGGAATGTGCTGGAATCTCTAACATATATACACTCTTGAAACAGCAATGTCTATGCTGGCTTGGGCATGTCGTGAGAATGGCTGATGGTCAAATTCCGAAAGATCTCCTATATGGAGAATTAGTGCAGGGAAAGTGCCCCAGAGGGAGACCTGAGCTGCGATATAAGGATATCTGCAAGAGGGACCTAAAGGCCTTGGGAATGGACATTAACAACTGGGAATCCTTGACCTCTGATCGTTCAGCCTGGAGGCTAAAGATGCAGCATGGCCTTGTCCAATTTGAAGAGACACTTGTGAGGTAGGCTGAGGCAAAGAGGCAGTCCCGGAACCAGCGAAATCTGGGGGCTGGATGGGGGACAGATTGTATCTCTCCTCAATGTGGAAGGGACTGCAATTCTCGAATTGGCCTTTTTAGCCACACCAGATGCTGCCTTAGGACCTCTTTCCAGAGCATGATACCATAGTCTCTTGAGACTGAAGGATGCCAATGGATGTTGGAAATATCACCAAGAACGAATCTTTATTATGTGCGGTAAACATATTTAAAAAACTCAAAAGTACTGTAAAAGTATACCATAAGTTTAGTTGATCCAGAAAAGCCAGCCAGATAAATGACTAGAATGATTTCCTTGAGAGGAATGTGTCTGGACCTTTAAAAAAATTCCAGGAAGTTTTGAATGAAGATGAATTATTGAAAAGCTTATTGTTAAATCCTTTGTTCGCATGCGAATGATGAAGACACATGGTAACTGTTAACTATTCTTTTTTCTCCTTCTCCAACAACCAAGCAAAAGACAAAAGGCACACAGGCCTTTTTATATGGCCAGAAACCCGGACAGTGTCAACCAATAGGAACAGAGCGTTTTCGTGCCTTGCGCATGTGCACAAGGCTGGCACCACTCTGTCTGGTCCCGGGCAGCTTTTGGAATGCCGGGACCAATGCAACATCCCGAGCCTGCTTTTGCAGGCCCCGGACATAACACCCCTCCCCTGAAGAAAAGCCTGGAACTCAAAAGATGTAAATTGAGGGCCATTATCAGAAACCAGGACATCTGGAAGTCCGTGTGATGGAACATACTTCACGTACGCACATGTACGCACATGTACGTCGTGCACTGGGAAGAGTGACATACAGCTGCATTATTCAAATGCAAAAAGTGTGAGTCTGCACTCAGGCAAACCCCCTTCAATATTTATTAACACAAATAGATGTATCCAAAATCAAAATAATGCAAAGTAATCTACCCATGAGTTACTCCCTTCATTCAGGGGCCTCGTAAGAAGGTCCCTCATGATTTGACAGCAACCTCACAAAGTCTCTCAGATGTTTGCATGGGCACTTGGCCCGCTGCAACCTTCTAAGGGCTGGTGATGTTGCCTGGCCAACCTGCTTGCCTACCAAGCTAGGCAGGACAGAGCATTGCTACCCTAAATATCTAGGTGACCCTGGTGAGGGCGCCTGGCTTACCTGCTTGCCTACCAGACTAGACAGGCCAGGGCTTTGGTGCATTGGATACCCGATTGACCCTCTCAGTTGCTGACTGGCTGGACCCTCTGAGTCCAGACCAGAATACCTTGGAGGGGTGGAAGTCCCCAAGTCCACAATGGACTCCTCTTGGGAACACTGTCCCTCGAGCCCAAGGCCAGCAGATGGAGAGGCCTGGGTAGCGGAAGTGCCCTAGTACTCTGTGGCCCCCAAGCACGTGCCAGAGGTGCCAGAGTCAGGAGCCGCCTCCATGGCAACACCCTTTGCTGGTGACTTCCTCTTGGGAGCAATTGCTGAATTATGCAAGAGCCCCTGATGGAATTCCCTTTCTATGGCTGTGTGTGATTTCTGTGGATATCCCCGGTCAGTCTCCCTATCTGGAGCATCATCTGACATATGTGAATACTGTAGATACCCAGGTGTGACTCCCTGTCTGGAGTAATTATAGATGTGTGGGATGACCCCTTATCCAGTGAATTCCTGTTTGGAGCACTTGCGGAACCTTGGGATGAATCCCAAATAGCCTCAACAGCAGCTAGTGAGGGCCTGTTAGGCCTGGGAACCTGTGACCCAGAATGCATATTATGGTCCTTCCCCCCCCCCAGAGCAGAGCCAGGAGCGGAAGGGTGGCAGTCCAGTCTCCAACGCAGTTTGTCTATGTGTCTGCAAAGAATGCGACCGTCAACCAAGGTAACTTTGTATGACAACGGCCCAGAGACCTTGCAGACCACAGCTGTGACCCAGAGATATCCAGGCCCATAGTTTCTTGCCCAAACCGGATCGCCCACCTGGAGTCTCTAGGTGCCCGTGGTTGTGATACCTGTGAAGCCACCCAGTCCGGGTGCAGCCTGTCCAGTTTGATGATGAGGCGGCGACCCCAGCGGAGTTCAGCAGGGTCTTCCCTGTGGCTGTGCATGGAGTGGTGCGGTGTGCAAGAAGGAAATCTGCTAACCTGTGATGCCAGTTACCATAAGTCAGTTTCTTGAGAGCATCTTTGGTCAGGGTGCACCATTCTCTCTGCCAATCCATTGGAGGATGGATGGAAGGGAACCGACATTGCATGCCAGATCAGGTTGCCCTGAAGGAAAGCCTGGAACTCAAAAGATGTAAATTGAGGGCCATTATCAGAAACCAGGACATCTGGAAGTCCATGTGATGAAAAAATTCCTCTCAACACCTGGATGGTCCTGGCAGTAGTAGTGGAGGAAACAGATACAACCTCTAGCCACTTGGAATGGCTATCAACAACAACCAGGAAGAATTGCCCCTGAAAGGGCCCAGCATAATCTATATGCACCCTAGACCATGGGGTTTGAGTTTCCTCCCACCTATGTACTGGGGCCTGAGGCATTTCAGGCCATGACTGTTGGCATAGCTGGCACCCGTGCACCTGGGCCTCGATAGCTTTATCAAGCCCAGGCCACCAAAGATGGCTGCGCGCAAGCACTTTCATCCTTACAATTCCAGGATGTCCCTTATGCATTGAGATCAAGATTCTAGACCTCAATGAGGCTGGGATAACTACCCTGTTACCCCATAACAGGAAACCCTTGAAAGTGGGAAACTTATACTTGTGCCAGAAGCTTTGGAACTCAGTATCTGGGCACTTGTCAGGCCATCCTAACAACACCCATGTCAGCACCTGTGTAAGCATGTGATCAGTGGCAGTTTCTGCAGCCACGTCCCTAGCAGTGAGGGGAGATTCAGGCAACTCCTGAATGGAGAGAATATTGATGGCAGGAGCAGGGTCTGCTTCTACCTGTTTTAGAGGTAATCTGTTTAGGCCATCTGCATGGCCCATTTCTTTTCCAGGTTTGTGAACTAAAGTGTAGTCATATGCTGACAGGAAGATGGACCATCTCAGTATACAAGGATAAATGATATGCGGTGTCTGTTTGTTGGTGGTAAACAAACCAACAGAGGCTTATGGTCTGTATAGACTGTGAAGTGGCGGCCATATAAGAAATCATGGAATTTCTTTATGCCAGCCACTATGGCCTAGGCTTCTCTATCAATCTGAGCATAATTCCGCTCTGCAGATGACAGAGTCCTTGAGTAATAGGCCACAGGGACTTGTGTCCCATCAGCCTTCAGATGACTAAGTACAGCTCCTACCCTATATGCGATGCATATAGGCAATTGCTCATTGAAATGTGCTAAAACAGCATTAGAAGTGAGCAAGGCCTTAACCTCATTGAAACTCCTGTCATGGACTTTAGTCCATTGCCATGGATCCTGCTTGTCTAAGAGCCTATGTAACGGCTCTGCCACTGCAGCCTTATGTGGGAGAAATGCATGGTAAACATTTAAGAGCCCCAAGAAGGCTTGCAGCTCACTCTTGGACTTGGGGCTTGGGGCCTGTTGAATAGCTTGTAGTTTAGCTTCAGCAGGGTGAAGGCCTTGGACATCAATCCTGAAACCTAAGAAGTCAGTGGAAGTGACTCCTATTTTGCATTTATTCTGCTTTAGCTTAAGGCCTGCTTTTTGAAAACGAAGCAAGACAGCCCTTTCTGCTAAATTTTGAGATGACTCCCCAGCAATGAAGATGTCATCGAAGTAGGGACAGACCCCAAGAATACCTCGAAGTGTGCTTTCCATGACACTTTGAAATATGCCAGGGGCTACATTTACCCCAAATTGCAGTCTTTTGACCTTGAAGGCTCCCCTGTGAGTTACAATAGTCTGGGCCTCTGCAGCTGCCTCATCAACAGTAGCTGTTGATAAGCCTGTGCCAGGTCAAGCTTCGCAAAAATACGCCCCCCCTTGAGGGAGGCCAGGATGTGGCTTACAACAGGGACTGGATAAGCGTACTGTTGCAACGCCTTATTCAGTGTACACTTGTAGTCTGCACATATATAGCCTTTAGAGGTGTTACTATGGGGGTTTCCTATGGACTAGAATCCACAGGTTCTAAAATGCCTTGCTGGAGCAATTTGTCCAGCTCAGCATCTATTTTACCTTTTAGGGCAAAAGGTACCCTCCTCGGCTTGACCCTGATGGGCGTGATAGTTGGGTCTAATTGTAGCACAATGGGGGGGGGCTTGTAGGATCCTAGCTCTGAACTAAACACATCTGCAAACTCCTTGAAGACTTCTGCAAGGCTCAACATATGCAAATGGTGCAGCCCAGTTACCTGGATTCCCAGAGGCTCAGACCAATCGAGTCCAATAAGACTCATATGTTCATCCCCAACTACCATCCTTATGCTGTACTCTAAGGGTGGCTTCCCCCTTAACACACAACACAGAATTCTGAAAATCAGTGAGTATTAGATTTGATGGCCTGAGTTTAACTCAAAGGCCACTGCTGCTGCATATCCTTTTGAATGTGTTAATTGAAATAATTGAGAGAGAGAATCCAGTGTCCAACTCCATTGATAAGGGAACCCCTCCCTGTCCTCAGAATACTCCTGCGTGATGTGCAGAAACCCACCCTATTTTGGCTAGGGACCTGGTACCTTTCAGAAGCAATTCTTCATGAGGTTGGACCTTCTGGCAACCCAAACAGACAGATGCGATGTGGCCTTGCCTGCCACACGCCCTGCAAATGGTGGAGCAGAACCTGCAGTCAGCTCGCTTGTGGCATCCTCTGCACCCAAAGCATTGAAGAGATGCTGGGGCCTTGTCCAGATGTCCCTTCTGCCTCCTTTCAGCTGGCTGGTGAAGTCTGTTCACCTCCTCTTCAGGATCCACTTCCGATCCTTCTCAAGCGTCCTCTTGATGGATGGTAGCTGTGTCTGGAGGGTTTCTGGCGAGCCATAAGGCCTTCACAGCCCCGCCTGCTGCTTCCTCAGCTGTCACCTCTCGTAGTGCGTCTTGGAAGGAGACATCTTCTTTTGCAAAAATCTTCTGTTGTAAGTCTTTGCTCCTCAAACTGCATATGAAGCAATCTCGCAGCCTCTCTTCCAGATCCTTGAACTTACAAGGCCTGGCCGCTTTTCTTAAGGCAGCAATAAAGTCCGCAGCAGACTCACCTGGCCTCTGGTCTCTCTGCTCGAATGCATGCCTCCAAGCAATGATGGATAACTTCGGCTGGAAGTGCTCCTTCAACATCTTTTTCAAGTCAGTATATGTTACTGACTTTAGAGATGCAGGGGCCACCAGATTTTCTGCGATGTCCACAGGCACACAAAAGCGTTGCTGCCTTCAGGCCATCTTCTCTTATCTGATTTACTCTGAAGTAGTTCTCCACCCGTGCTATGTAGGAATTCCATCTCTCTGGGTGGGAGACATCGAAGTCAGACAAGCGGTCAATCTTCGACATCGTAAACTTTACGATCTTCACCAATCGCTTCCTCTGCAAGCTGTTGTTTGGGAAAGGATCCTTTAGCCGAGCTCACCCTCCAGTGATGCTGTACTGGCAGGCTGAGATGCTGATTCAGACACCGTTTTTTTCCCCTTCATCGGACTTCCTGGGTGAGTCCTTAAATCTTTTGTTTCAGCTTGCCAAGGATCCCACCTTTGTTGCCAGTATTAAATCCTTCGTTCGCATGCGAATGATGAAGACACATGGTAATTGTTAACTACTCTTTATTCTCCTTCTCCAACAACCAAGCAAAAGACAAAAGGCATGCAGGCCTTTTTATATGGCCAGAAACCTGGACAGCATCAATCAATTAGGAACAGAGCGTTTTCGCGCCTTGCGCATGTGCACAAGGCTGGTGCTGCTCTGTCTGGTCCCAGGCAGCTTTTGGAATGCCCGGGACCAATGCAACATCCCGAGCCTTTTTTTGCAGGCTCAGGACACAACACTTATGATGATGGTATTTGGCTTTTCTGGGTTTAATACTGGTCCATGCAAAAAATCTGCCCTTCCTTTCTTCCTTCCCTTTCTTCTCTTATGCTCAGAATAGAACAGAGCAGAGCAGAGCAGAACGGAACAGGGCAGGGCAGGGCAGGGCAGGGCAGGGCAGGGCAGGGCAGGGCAGGGCAGGGCAGGGCAGAGCAGAGCAGAGCAGAGCAGGACAGGACAGAATAGAATAGAGCTGGAAAGGACCTTGGAGATCTTCTAGTCCAGCCCCCTGCTCAAGCAGGAGAACCTATACCATCTCAGACAAGTGACTGTCTAGCCTCTTCTTGAAAATCTCCAGTGATGGAGCGCTCACGATTTCTGGAGGCAAGCTGTTCCACTGGTTAATTGTCTTCACTGTCAGGAAGTTTCTCCTTAATTCCAGGTTGCTTCTCTCTTTGATCAGTTTCCAATCATTGTTTCTTGCCTGCTCTCCAGTCTTTGGTGAATAACATGATCCCCTCTTCTCTGAGGCAGCCCCTCAAATACTGGGATACTGCTATTATGTCTCCCCTATTTCTTCTTTTCTTTAGACTAGCCAAATCCAAGTCCTGCAACCATTCTTCATATGTTTTAGTCTCCAGGTCTTTGATCATCTTAGTTGCTCTTCTTTGAATTTTTTTCCAGACTCTCAGCATCTTTTTTGTGATATATGATCCAAAATTGGCTGCAGTATTCAAGGTGTGATCTTACTAGGGTTTTATAAAGTGATACTAATACTTCATGTGTTCTTGATTCTATGCCTCTGTTTATACAACCCAGGATCATATTAGCTTTTTTGGCTGCTGCTGCACACTGCTGACTCATAGTCAAATGATTGTCCATTAGGACTCCAAGGTCCCTCTCACAGTTACTGTTTTTAAGCCAGGTCTCGCCTAATCTGTACTTGTACCTTTGATTTTTTTCTGCTTAAATGTAAGATTTTGCTTTTCTTCACACTGAAACTCATTTTGTTGGATAGGGCCAATTGTTCATGTTTGTCAAGAACTTTTTGGATCCTGAGTTTGTCTTCTGGGGTGTTGGCTATTCCTACCAGTTTGGTGTCATCTGCAAATTTGATGAATTCCCCTTCAATTCTCTCATCTAAGTCATTGATGAAGATACTGAAGAGTACTGTGCCTAAGACGGAACCTTGTGTTACCCCACTGCTTACTTATCTCCATGTGGATGTAGTGCAGTTGAGGACTACTCATTGAGTATGATTTGCCAGCCAGCTACAGATCCATCTGGTGGTGATGTTGTCTATTCCACCTTTGTCTAGCTTACCAAGGAGTAGGTTGTGATCTACTTTATCAAATGCCTTGCTGAAATCTAAGTATATACTACATCCACAGCATTTTGCTGGTCTACTAGTTTAGTCACTTTATCAAAGAATGTAATAAGATTGGTTTGGCATGATCGGTTTTTAATGAACCTGTGCTGGCTACTAGTTATGACTTTGTTTGCTTCTAGTTGTTCGCAGACCTATTTTTTAATTATCTTATGTTCCTTTGCATATGGCATGCATATACATTTATTGATAATTCTGCATCTGATATATAACACCCTGTAGTGCAATGTTCTAACAGCTGCTCCTGGAGCAGTTTTTGCATTTGGCAGCAGCATTTTTGCTGGGAAGTGCCAGATGTGTATTCGTTTTAGTCCTGCTTGGAGCTGAAACTATTTTTAATCCCAGCTAACTGTTCAGGAACACAAATTGGACAGAATCCGGCAACAGAAAAGAAAAAGCTACCATGAGATCAATCTTAATTGTAATGCTTAGAGGAATGAGATGGATTGGCTGGCATTCAGGTTCTACCCACTGGGGGGGATTCAGCCAGTTCGCACCACTTTGGCAGAACCAGTTGCTAATTTTTGTTGCCCAGGTCCAGAATGGACTTCCAGAAGTGGCATCCACACAGAGAACTGGTTGTTCACATATTTGAATCCCACCACTGGTTCTACCCATGTAACAGGCAAGTGTAGACTATGCTGCAGTCACAACATTGGTCCAACAATGGGGGTCTTGAAATTGGATTTTTAAAGTGGATACTCAGAGTCCTATTTGAATGTAAGCTTTCAGTGGTCTGTCTCCTGAGTAGATCCATATTCATGAAAAATCCAAGTTTTTACTTTCTAGATTTTTGTTCAGCTGGCAGTTTCAAATAATTTTTCAGTGAACAGTGAAGATGGGGTTTGCAGTCCTGTATTCATTTTCCAAGAATAGGTCCCATTGTACTCAATAGGATTTTCAGATGGGTGGATATGAATAAGATAGACCTGTAAAATATTTTTTCTTAAATGGTGCTAGGTTGCAAAAGTTTGTCATATTTCCTCTAGGTCAGCGGTTCTCAACCTGTGGGTCGTGACCACATTTGGGGTCGAATGACCATTTCACGGGAATCGCCAAACAATGCAGTCCACCTTTTTTCCCCCTTTTCCTTAGCTGTGCTACTCCCTCTTATTCTATTGGCTTTTGAAAGCCAATAGAATAGACTTTCTTGAATAGAGTCTAATTCTATTGGCTTTCAAAAGCCAATAGGAATTGTCCAGGCTGTCTCTGCCCTGCTGAGCCCACCAAAAGTCCCAGTCTACAAATGGTGCTGCAAGTTGTCTGCAGTGAAGGTGAGCTGTCTGGAAGTTTCCACCCCTCCCTGCTGAGCAACTACTAACAATGTAAGTAAAAGAGGGCCAGGGTTGGGAAGTGGGAGGCCGGCGGGCGCAGGGAGGGTTGCTGGCGTGCGTGGGGCCCAGCGGGTGCCTTACCTCCCTTGGGCTGGGCTGGCTGGTGGCCCAGCCGGTGGTCACCATGCGCCGTCGCTGCCGCGGCCGCCCAGGAGTGCCTGGGCCTGCCTGCCACCGCCCCGAATGGGCGGTGGCCAAGGTAAGGCTAGCGAGGCAGCGATGGGTGCAGTGAGGGTTGCTGGTGTGCGTGGGGCCCGGTGGGTGCCTTACCTCCCTTGGGCTGGGCCAGCAGCCAGCCACTGCTCTAGGGGCTGTAAAAAAGAAGAGAAAAGCAAAGAAAATGAAATATTGTTAGAAAAAGATATAAACATTTCAATATTGTAGGTCACTGAAGTCTTTTTTTAACTTTTGGGAGGACTGATGTGGATTATCTAAAAATTCTCTAAATGTCTGGAGTGTTGCAAGCTTTACTAAACAGAGAAAGAGAATAATAATAATAATAATAATAATAATAATAATAATAATAATAATAATAATAATAATATTGTCTTGATCTCAATACGTATACAAAGCTTGGAAAGATGAACAGTGATTCAAAATTTTGTTGCATCCAAGGTCTTCTTTTCTGGCTTGTTGATTATATTGCCATTTATGCAACATTAAAATATATCTTTCTAAACCTGGAAGTGACTAATGACAATGATCAGGAACCAAATTTGAAAAGGCTGCTTTACAGCCTAGCCAAGAGAACAGAAGTGCTTTTCCAAGGGCATTTTGAGAAGCATTTAAAATGCTAAATATTAGATAAGAAGCAAGAGAAGCACCATATTTTCCCCCTGCAAGAGCTTTTGGGATTGACTTGGTGAAGTGTGAAATGAATACCATGCCAAGGAGATAACCAAGTTGACTCCTAATTATTTCCATTTGAATCTTTTCCTGAGCATTTCATAAAGGAAAGGCAGGATATAAATACAACAAAGAAATAATTTACGTGTCCCTCTTTCCCACATATAAAGCTTGAATGCCATTTTACTTACAGTACTCTGATCATTATATTTCATAAAATCCATAGTAAGATTTTCCTTATGGGCCAGATCGATGCTGCCATTGTCCAGGGCCATTTAAACTAATCTTTTTAGTTTTGCTTGTGCTCAATGATTAAATTCTGTCAAATTCTTCCATTTAAAAATCTGAAAGGGTTTTTTTAAAAAAAATAAAATAAGCATGCATACATCAGTTCTTCATATGACTATTTTTGTATATAGCTTATATACTGTTTTCTCAAAAATAAGACCTAGCCATAAAATAAGACCTAGCTTATTTTGGGGGGGTTTTGGGCTAATATAAGCCCTACCCCCCCAAAAAATAAGCTCTACTTAATCCTGCCCACTCCATCCCACCATAGTTTTTTTGGCAGGATGGATTGTGTGCTTCCCCCTGCCTTATCTTCTGCTGGTGCCGCTGCTGCAAGTTCAGTTTTGCAGCTCGGCTAAATTGTTCAGCTGTGGTGGACTGCAGTTCACATCATCTACAGGAAACCTTAGGCCAGGCTCCTCTCAGGTGAAGCAATCCAACTCACCCAGGGTCAGGTTAAGCTGTCGTGGGAGGCCTGGCCCGTCCTCATCCTCCAGCTCTGCTGCACTTGCGGGATGAGCCTCCTGCGGATGGCCAACCTGACCCTGGGTGAACTGGATTGCTTACAGGGAGAGGATACGCATTGCAGGAGGATTGCAAAGGGTGTGCTCGGATCCCTGAAGCTCCTGGGGGAGGGATTGCCTTCCATCTTCCCTGCCACTGCATTGGTAGCTAATGTTGCCCTCCTGAGAGGTGGTGCGGCAATTGGATGGCAGCCATGCTGCAAATGGGATAGACCATCCCCCAAAGTGCCACCAAAAACAGTGAGGCAAATGCTGTTTTTGTTTGCATCAAAAACAGCAGTGCGAAAAGGGCACACATGGATCCCTGCAGCTCCAGGAGGCTCTGAGAGCAGCCCCGGGGCAGCTGTGCTAGGAGGCGGTGGGAAGGGCGCTAAGGTGGTAGGTGGAGTGCTGAAGGCTCGGGGAGGGAGGGTGGTGAAGCAGGCAGGTGGGGCACACATGCCCTTCCCATGCCAGGCCACCTCCTGCAGTCCCTGGGTGGCCATGCTGAGTGGCTGTGGGAAGGAGAAAAAAAGATCATACAAAGTTGGAATTGATTGACCTCCCCCCCCAAACTTCTTTTGTTGCCCTGCAAGTGGTGGCAGGGGATCATGAAGGAGAAATGGCATGGGGCTGGGAGTCAGGTAAGGAAAGGCATGGCTGCTGACAGCAGGATGCCCACCTGTTTCACCACCCTCCCTCCCTGAGTCTCTGGCACTTCAGCTGCCACCTTTGCACCCTTCCTGCTGCCACCCAGCACAACTGCCCCAGGGCTGCAGAGGCTGGCCTGGCACTGGAAGGGGATGCGCTCCCTGCCTGCTCCGGTACCGTACCTGGTCCACCACTATGCTCTCGCCATGTTGCTTCTCCACCCCATGCACAAGCCCTGCCCCACCCTCATGCATTTGCAGCCTACTGGTACCAGCAAAAAGAAAGCCCTCCCCGAAAGTAAATCCTAGTGCTTACTTCAGAGCCCAAAAGAAAGTAAGACTGGTCTTACTTTCAGGGAAACAAGGTAGCTACCGGTATTTCTTTATAGTTTTTGAGCCAAAAAGCTATTTCTTTATAGTTTTTGAGCCAAAGCTAAATTATAAAATCAGGAGACATAGAATCTGAAGGTTAACTGTGTTCCATGTATCACAAAAATCCAGGAAGTATGCAGACCAAACACATGTGTACATATCCAGTCTGTAATATCCTTATTTTTGTCCTGTGAGAAACTGTGCTCTATATATCTTACACATTTTAGTCATCCTCATTTAGTCATCATTTAGTCATCCTCATTCTCAGGGTTTTTTTTTTTTAAACTGCTGGATATCTCTAGAGATTAGATGTGCATTGCTCTGAAAAATAAATCAATTTATTATTATTAACAATAACAACAACAACAACAGTAATAATTTTAATCCATTGGAGCAGAATTTTCAAGAGGTTATGGGAAGTGCAATAGTATCAAGTAGTCCATAAATTGGGTCTACCTGAGCATTGCATTCTATGAAGAGAAAGTTATCTTAAACCTTGACAGGGATGGGCTGCTGAATCACAATAGAAATAGGAGATGTGCCTTCAGTTTCTGCCTCATAATCCCTTGGGGCCATGCACAGTAAATTGACTGATATTGGGTAAATATGACATTTTGAATGCAACCTGCATGCACAAAGCTTATGTTATGCTTTCCTGTCCCATTGGATTATGCTTCAATGTCCAGACTCTGCACAAAAAGCAGCCTTGATTCACTTTTTGGGTCCTATATGGAAGAATTGGATGTGACAGCACTGCTAATAAGACATGCAGGTCACATTTAAAATCATATTTAATCCACTCTCTAAAGTGTTGATTTGTGGAAATATATATATACAGTTTTTATTGGCATTTCTTTATTTGAAGGTAAATAGATATTGATAGATCATGATGGGCAACAAACCTGTTATTAAATGGTGGTGGTTAATTCATATCAAATTTGTGCTATTTTAAAATAAGACTGTAGAGGTTTTTTAAAAGAAGTACTCTGTGATCTAGTAACTAGACCTATGTACAAAATAATGGCTTGGGGTACTCCAGAGTGTTCTTGTGTAGACACATAGAAAACTGACAGCAGAAAAAAGACCTAGTGACTCATTGAGTCTGCCCTTTGAGTTTATTTGTTTTTTGTATTTAATATTTATTTAATTTATTTTGTATTTAATTTATTTATTTAAATACAACGCCATAGGTGAGTCCCTGAAAGATCTTTAGAAGTTGTTACCTAATTTTAATTTGAAGGAATTTATTCTGAGTCTGGACACTGAAGTATAATCCAGTAGGACAGGAAAGCAGAAAATAAGCTTTGTGAATACAGATTCTATTCAATATAATTTCCTATCTTTTCATGAGGGGAAACCTTTCATGAAGATATTGTTGTAGATTAATACTTTGGGAATCAGCTCCCACCATGCTAAGATAAGATAGGATTCTTCTTTGTGATTTACAGATTTTCTACAATCATTTACATTGGTGTGCCACTATAATAATAGTAAGGGTTAGGGTTAGGGTTCCGGTCACTTCAGTTATGCCTGGGTCCTATGTCCTATGTCACTAGGTCTATTTGAACCTCCCCATATCTTCCCTATTTATTCCCACCAACCATTTATCACAAATATACTTAGTATGGTATTGAGCACTTCAGCCAATCATTGCACAGCCCTGGCCAGCCAATAGCTGAACTCTGAGACTACCAGCCAATTAATACTCAGTTTTTCTTTTTCAGTTTCTTTCTCAGATGCCCTATAAAACAGAAAGAAATAGAGAGATAGAATCTTTATTTTACAACAGCATTATTTGGGGTCGTTGCCACAGAATATTGGATAGGATAGCAAGTCAGAAAAGATGCAACTAGGTACAGGGGTTCTCAACCTTGGCAACTTTAAGACTTGTGGACTTCAACTCCCAGAATTCCTCAGCCAGCTTTGCTGGCTGAGGAATTCTGGGAGTTGAAGTCCACAAGTCTTAAAGTTGCCAAGGTTGAGAACCCCTGAACTAGGAACTTTTCCCTAAGATGGCCTAATTGAAATAAAATGGGGAGGCAAGGAATATGGCTGGCAGTTTTTCTTGTGACAGAAAACGACCACAAACAGAGGGTAACTTTGCTGGAATATGGAATACTAGCAGAAGCATGGGAAGAAATAATTCTGTTTTTCAAGGGTCAAAGGGAAGTGGAGTTTTTAGGATTTGGCAGCTCACCGTTTTTTTTTGTCCATGTCACAGTGTAATAAATGTAACTTTGCAATAGCAGCAGTATGGTAATAATATAATGTTTTATGGCTCATATTCTGAGACTTTATATGGGTTTTTAAAAACTGAAAGGAAGCTAAGATGGCATCTACAGCTTTTTCATAATTTGTATGTTCAAACTCTGGGTTCCAGAGCATACAGATGTGAAATCCTGGGCTTTGTTCCCAGAGGTCTGGATGCATTATGCACCTAATTGCTGGTTGTATAAGTGAGAACATGAGAAAAGAAAAAAAAAACATACGCAGTGCTTAGCCAATTACAGAACTTTTCAAAAATATTATTTTTTTCTATTTCTCTTTCTAGTCCCCAAATGAGCTTTTTCATTGGCTCTGAATATCTTTTTATTACTTCAATATTTATCAGCTGTTCACAATGTGAATTCCAGGCTTTTGGTATTTTTGAATACATATTTTAGTGACCAGTACAATGAATGTAGTTCAAGAAGACATGGTGCCAAATGGACACAATGCAGAAAACAAGAATCAAGGAGAATCTAGAACCCTGGCAATTGTTCTGAGATTTTGTTTGATATAAAACACTGAGAAAAATTGTTTTACAGCAAAGCCCATCATTTCTCCTTCACACCATCTTCATGTACAATTTAAAAGAACATCTGATGGCTCTTAATCTGCATGTCTAGCCTTCTCCCTGTCATGCTGATATAGGGTAATTTTATGCCCACCAGTTTGAAAGACGCAACTGATTGTATAGTTTAGTAAGTGTTCTCATTTAAATAAAAGCACGTCACAGTCATAATGTACGATCACTCTTACTGTAAACAAAGCCTTCTTTCAAGACTGAAATATTACTCTAAATCCATATTTCATAGCACATTGTTCTAAAGCAGCCGCTTCACAATATACAATGAGACACAATGATCACCATCAGAAAACAAAGATGAATTCTGATTAAATGTATGCTAATGATGTAATCAAAATTCTTCATCGTTGTTCATTGTCAAAATGCTTGCCAAAAATAATAAAAAAAATAAAACACAAGGATCTGAAAAGCCTTAGGTTTGGCCCTAGGCTTTCAACATGAAAGTCATACAGAGGTCCATGCTCTTATTTTCTATCTCAAATGTAATTTGATAGAAAAAAAAGATGATTATGGGACTGGAGGCTAAAGCATATAAGGAACGGCTGCTGGAATTGGGTATGTCTAGTTTAATGAAGAGAAGGACGAGGGGGGACATGATAGCAGTGTTCCAATATCTCAGGGGCTGCCACAAAGAAGAGGGAGTCAAGCTATTCTCCAAAGTGCCTGAAGGCAGAACAAGAAGCAACAGATGGAAACTAATCAAGAAAAGAAGCAAAGTAGAATTAAGGAGAAACTTCCTGACAGTTAGAACAATTAACCAGTGGAACAACCTGCCTAAAGAAGCGGTGAATTCTCCAACACTGGAAGTTTTTAAGAAGAGACTGGACAGCCATTTGTCCGAAATGGTATAGGGTTTCCTGCCTGAGAAGGGGGTTGGACTAGATGACCTCCAAGATCCCTTCCAACTTTATTATTATTATTATTATTATTATTATTATTATTATTATTAGTAGTAGTAGTAGTAGTAGTAGTAGTAGTACTATTATTTCCTGAGTGTTGGGGGGAAGAGATATATGTGCCAACTTTGTTCTGGGAATAAATTAACTTTGTTAATTTCAGTAGAAACATTAGCAGCGGTTAGGACAACATTTATGAGATGATGGATGCAGTGTCGTGCATGTTCTAAATGTCACCATATATGAGCAATGCTGTATGCATGTACAATTGGGGCAAGGTTTCAATCATGACACCATGCCTAACAGAATTTGACTCCCCTGTGGATATACATACAGTAGTATGGATCCATATTTCTCAAAAAGAGACATTGGAAATTAGAGCCCAACACATATACTGTAGTGCTTGTTCTATTAACTGGAAAGATATTTTCATCTTCTTGAATAAATCTTTGGCGGCATATTGCTGATCCACTCAGTGCTATTTCTTATTTTTTTGGGCTCCTGCCATGTGCACCTGTAATTTTTTTTAATCTTATAAAGGTGTGTCATTTTTATGTACAATTAAGACAGAGGAATTAAGAGGAATGATAAAAAGTTCTTTAACAATGTCTTAGAGAAATATATATATATTGCCTTATGTGAATGCATCACTCTGCATAGCATTTGTTCAAGAGAATCCCAGCAACTAAAAATAACTATCTTCCTTTTAGTAGATCCTTTTGGAGGAGGAGACATTTGAGGTTAATTTTTTTTGAAAATCTTCTGAAATTCAAGGGTTTATGTTGCTAGATGCAATGTTGGATATCTGCCACCTGACTGCAGTGCAAATTCATTAATAGCAGGTTTGAAGGCATGTCAATTACTTCTTGATGTTAAGAGTCTGGTCCCTATGGATATGTTGAACAAAAAATAATGTTGGCATCAAGGAGTTAAACCAGCTGAAGCAAAGAGGCAGGCAAGAAAAGGTGCCAGATTGTAGGTATCCCATGGAAGAATACCGAAAGCAAAACAATATTAAATAGATGCATCACAGCAACGTGGCCTGAATATATTATGCTCTGAACTGTCGTGAAGCATCTTGCTGCCATATATTTATCTGATCGTGGAATTGCCGATTGGGCTGTTCACAGGGAAGAGCTTCAAGGTCAAAGAGAACCTTTTTATCTTGATATCTCTCCCTGCCACCCCCTGCAACTACTTGATTAAAAATAAAACACCTGTTCCTGACAGAGCCCAGATGGGGAACCATTTCTTCTTTTAAAATGAGAATGGTCTTAAATGTCAGTACATGATTCAAACTAAACTGAACTTTAACATTTTGAAGAAATAAGCACTTTTCTCTCTGAAGATGCTCTTGAGAATTTGCCAGTGTCTGGAATCTTGTCCACTGCTACTCTCCAACTATACAAGTGATTGGAATTTAATATTTTCCCCAAAGGGTCCATAAAACTAACATCTCTGCTGGCAGTGTGGAGCATTAAACATAAAATGCCTTGTGATAGACATTAATAATCTATCTTTATGCCATGGATTATATCTATGGACCTTTCCCAAAGAAATATGGATATAGGATAGTTAAAAAGAAAGTGGATGATCATGATTCAGATCTCATAGGAATTTGATCTGGAGAACAGGAATTGAACTGAGGCTGCGTTATGTTGTCAATTTAGCAAAAAGAGTTGAAAAAAGAGTTAGATTACTACTGTTGTCTAAGAGATGTGTGTAGCTGCATGGAAACATATACACTAGTTCTTAGCCGCTGGAATGCGTATTTTGAAAACCAAGGATTTAAAATCAAATGATAGCATGTCCTCTTCACAGTGTTGTTTGAGAAGACCAGTGATACAGGTGACATATTCAATACTAGTTCTACACTATGAAAAAAAATATTTTCCCCTTGTAGGTTTTCTGAATTTTATATTGAGTGGAATCAGAGCATTTTTTAAATAATATACTTTGTGATACATAAAGGGAGTTTCAGTGAACAAACATTAATGTTTCATGCTTGCTTTTTTATTTAATAAATAAAGTAATGCAATGTATAGTGGGCTACAGCAGGCCTGCACAACATGTGGCCAGTGTGTCCCATGTAGACTGTCAAGTAGTTGTGTATGGCCTGATGGCATTTTTTGAAAAATAACCAGTCAGCTGACACCAAAGATTGCCACAGCCAGGAAGGATCTCCCACCATTGCCTAGGTTTTTTCAGCCACTTCTGTTCCCAAAGACACACTTCCAAGCACCTCCAAAACCTCCAGTTCTTATGGATGCTGGTAGCTCCATCACTGCCATTGTACTGCTACCTGATCAGCATGTCAGCTATTCTTTTGCAGCCCATGATCATTTTTAAGATGGTCTTTTCCCTTCTTTGAATTGAGTAGGCCTGGATTAGAATTCATCAAAGGGTTATACCATCTTAACTACAATAACTGCAGCCAGATGCTTCCTGCAACTGATCAGCCTGTCACACTGTTGTATAGCAATTCAGACCCATTCCTTCAAGTCACTAACATTTGGGGGTTTTGTAGCATAAATCATACACTTCAGGTTTTACAACATTTATACGCAGTTTAGTTTTCAGTTTTTTGGCTGTTCCAAAAAAGTGAATTTATTATTCATCCTTTCTTTTGTAGACCTACTTCTATCTTTGGGATCACTGTTCTGCTTTATCACTTATATATGTTTCAGTTTCCGCTTCTGAAAATATGTTTTGATAGTCTCCTGTACAATTCTTTGGTACAAAACATAATTTATGCTTCATTCGTTGATAGCAATTTGTCCAGATTCTACAGCAGCAAAACATTTCTAAACTAGATTCTACCACTTCCATGCTTGGCACTTAGAACGAGGTTTTTATTGTGTAATTCAGTGTTTGGCTTCTGCCAGATCGAATACCAGTCATAGGGCTTGAAATGTTCCACTTTTGGTTCATTTGTACAGAAGTCTTCAGGGTCAACAAAATGCTTTTTGGTAAACCTGTGATAAGTGTTGATGTTCTTAGGAAGCACTGGTTACTGCTCTGCTATTCTCCCTCAAATTCCATTTTTACTCACCACTTTTCTGATGCTTGACTCATGAATGTTGATTTAGACAAGGTGGAGGTTTACAATTCCCCACAAGTTCTGGGGTTCTTTCAGATTACCTGGCTGTTTCCCTGCTACACGCTTGGAGAGATAGCTGGCAAGGATTTTGACTCTAAATGTTCTACAGCTTCCCAGCTCTCAGTGCCACTCCTGAAATAAAGAGGAAGATTTTCAACTGTTATCAACTGGCCCAGTGGTGGGATTCAAATATGTGAACAACTGGTTCTCTGTGTGAATACCACTTCCAGAAGTCCATTCTGGGCCTGGGCAACAAAAAACTAGCTACTGGTTCTGCCGAATGGGTGCAAACTGGCTGAATCCCACCACTGAACTGGTCTAATGTATTCCCTCATACTGCTCACAGTGGATGTTTTATTTTTTTTTAAAATGTATTTAACAAAATAAAACAGAAGTCTGTCTAATATCTTTCTTGTCTGTACTTTGGGCCAATGTCATCCTAACCCTGTATTCTATTCAGTAGTTTATTTTATCACACACTGTTCAGAGGGGAACAGTTCAAGATGATGCTTCAGGTAGAGATATAAAAGAAATTCTCCATGAATTGTTATGAGAGCAGATGTGGTAATTAATGAAAAAGACTACATGTAGCAACAGTCTACAGTGATGAATTGAATCTCCTAAGGAACGACTCTTTTAAAAAAGGATTATATACTCAGCTGCTTAGAGAAAATCCTAGGAATTTTTTTTCTTCATGCAAATTTCCTTTTCAATCTTTCTTATGGAAATTACCCTATGTACCTATGAAACATAAACTTAAGCTCTGGATGGCATGTAAAGTGGTTTTTGCTACTCTGGGTTGGCACTGCTGGAAGATTTTCCATGAAGAAAGTACCCACTTTGCTTCTTCCCTACTTCTTCAAAAACAGAGGAACATAATGTTCAAGGGCATCTTGGCAGTGCTTGGCTGGCCCATACTTACCCAAAGGAAAAAAGTGTAGGATGGGGAAAAGCCCACTCAGTGCTTAATGGCATGTTTAAAAGGGAGCTTACTATAAGGCAAACAAGGGTGGGAGCTGAAACTAATTGTTATCATGACTGAACTGCACTGAAACCAACATCAGCGTTATATGAAGTAAGTTTGAGTTCTAAAATGGATTGTGGAAGTGGCCAATTGGAATGAACCAATGAAATGAGATGTTTCGCTTTTTCAGCATGCTAACTCTTCAGTTTGGCTCATGTGTTCTTATGGTGTCCTCACCGATACAGAAATATTTATCTTCTATATGTATGCTGTTTTGTTCTGTTATTTTTGAGACACCATAAATATGAAAGTAAAGTAAAGGTAAAAGTAAAGATTTCACCTGTCCAGTCATGTTCCACTCTAGGAGCCGGTGGTCATCTCTGTTTTTAGCTGTGGGAGACAGCATTGTCCAAAGACACTTCTGTGGTTATGTGGTCAGCATGACTATACACTGAGGTGCATGGAACATTGTTATCTTCTCATCAAAGTGGTACCTATTTATCTAGTCGCATGTGCATGCTTTCGAACTGCTAGGTGTGCAGGAACTGGTGCAGATAATGGGAGCTCACCCAGGTTAAGTCTCAAACCCGGGCTGTCAGCTTTCCAGCTGCCAAGCTCAGCATCTTTAACTGTTGAGCCATTGTGACCCGTTGCAAGTAAAGCATATTAAAAAAAAATTTCAGTTGGGCTTGACTCCAGGTGACTTCATGGGCACACTCAAGTTGTTTTACTGGTAATAATAGGAAATAGCTCACCATTGTTTTCTTTGGGGCTTTGTTTTTCTTTTTACTTCCCAGTCCAATCTATATTGCCTTGGTATTTCCCAGGGCTCTGCTATTTAGATGCTGAGGTTGTTATCTTTCTGTCTGCTTAGTAGTAAAGCTGTTTTACAAAGAGTACATTTAATACTCTTTAGTACTAGAGCTTTTTGTTTTTTAAATTTTTATACATTTAATTTTTTATATTACGTTGAGTTACCGAGAGTCATTCTGATGGCATACAACAGTTGCAGGAACTGGGTATATCTAGTCTAATGGAGACAAAAATTAGAGGTGGCATGATAGCAATTGTCCAATATTTGAAGGGATGTTACAGAAAATAGAGGGTCTACCTATTCTCCAAAGAACCTGAGGAAGGGACAAGAAGTAACGGATGGAACTTATCAAGTAGAAATAAAACTTCTTCCTGACAGCAAGAACAATTAATCAGTGAAATGACTTGCCTCCAGAAGCTGTGGGTGCTCCATCACTGGGGGTTTTGAAGAAGAGATTGGACAGCCATTTGTCCGGAATGGTTTAGGGTCTGCTGCTTGAGTGGAGTTGGACTAGAAGATCCCTTCCAACTCTGTTATTCTGTATTCTGTTCTGAAATCTGATTGATGATAGATAGATAAATAGATAGTTAGATAATAGGTAGGTAGGTAGATAGGTATGTATGTATGTATGTATATATGTATTATGTAGGTAGATAGGTAGCTAGGTATATAGGAAGGTAGGTAGGAAGGTAGATAGGTAGGTAGGTAGATAGGTAGATAGATAGATAGATAGATAGGTATGTATATATGTGTGTATGTATGTAGATAGGTAGGTAGGTAAGTATGTAGATAGATAGATAGATAGGTAGGTAGGTAGGTAGGTATGTATGTATGTATGTATTATGTAGGTAGATAGGTAGGTAGGTAGATAGATAAATAGATAGATAGGTATGTGTATGTGTGTATGTATGTATGTAGGTAGGTAAGTATGTAGATAGATAGATAGATAGATAGATAGGTAGGTAGGTAGATAGGGTGAGAGAGAGAGAGAGAGAGAGAGAGAGAGAGAATCAGATTTGACTGTGCTTAACTTTTTGGAACTGGCTAAGTGCTTTCCATTTAACTAAAAAGTGGGAAGGAATGAAGCGTACTAATGAAGTGGATTCTCCACTTTGCAGTAAGAGCCTTTGAGACTGGAATTATAATTTCAGTTCAAGTATGTTTGGACTAGAACATGATATGTTAATGTGACTGTTTGTAGGCAAGTTCCGTCTTTTTATATGATAAATTATTGTTCATATATTATTTAGGCTTTTTTGATTTACATTTATCACACACAAACTTTCCCCCAATTAAAATACTAAAAACTCTCCATATGTTGGGGAAACATATTATTATTTTTAATTCATAGAAAAACCCAGTTTGTCAGAATAAGCCAACAGGACCAGCTTATAGTTAACAAAAAATAGTAGCTGTTTATAATGATCCACTAGTACCTAGTGTCAGCTTGCAAACCTTATTTAATACTTTAGCACTGTCCCTTTCATTTTAGCAGCATGGGTGTCCATTCATTATCAGTGGTAGTGTTTGAGTATATCTTTATAGAACAATTCCATTTGACAGAGTAGATTGAATGGATGTGAATAATGTTTTGCTCCAGATATTCTAAGTCTTTTCAGAGAAACAGATTTGTTTCTTATGTGAAAATAGCTTGATATTACATCTGCTTTTAATTAATTTACCATATGAAATTTCACAGTATTTCCTATTGCCAGAAATATAGTATAACCATAAAATCAATATTTCACAGAGGTATTTTTTCACAATATTTTTATTATTGTCTCTGTCACAAAGAAAGGAACAAGATTTTCTTAATCCTATACTCTACCTCCTTAGTTAAGCATCAATCAGACGGAAAAATAAATGATATATAACCTTGGAAGGCTATTTCCTTCTCTTTGAAATGAAGTAGAGCTTGTCTTTTTTGTGACTGGACCTCACAACTCTTTTTGAATTAACCTAAACTAATGGCAAAACCCTGTTGATTCTTTATAATGCAAATAAGAGAGGGAGTATATGTTGTTGATTATTTAGTTGGGACCTGAAGCATCCTATACATATTGAATTGGGTGTTGTTGTAAGGCACAGAATCAGAATCTTATCAGCAAAACCACTACCTTAAACAAATAAATGAGCATTTCAATTAATTCATTTATTTACTTTTTCATAATAATCAATCATACAATAAAGCATTTTATTCATTACCCATGTAGAGCTCTATGAAAACTATGCCTCACACATCATCAACAGAAGAAGGACAGGAGGAAGAAACGTTCTTAGCATAAGAACGTCAGAGAGGGAAGCATTTCCCATCGGGATTGCATGTCCTGAAGTGTCATGATTCCCACATCTTCGCCCTTGTTATTCCCCTTCTTGTTGTCTTTAGGAAGCAAAGGAGTTCACTAATAGACTGGAGATGGTTCACAGGAGGACAACAAAGATACTTCAGGGACTTAAGGACAAGCATGATGAGGACAGATAGAAAGAATGTGGGATGTTTAGTCCAAAGGGAAAAAAAATAGAGGAGACATGACAGCAATGTACCTAAAGGGAGGCTACAGTAAGATGGCCAAGAACTATTTTCCATGTTGATAGAAATCAGGAACACAATAAATTGCAGCTATCTAAATTTCAATCAAATGTACAGGAAAAGCTTCTTGACAGTAAGAGCTGTACAACCATAGAATGGTCTATCTAGAAAAATGAGAATTCTCCATCTCTGGACATTTGAAAGAAGAATCTGAACAATCCCTTCTCAAAAAAGGCTTAATGGCTTTTCATGCTCATTACAGAGGCAAAATGATCTTTATGCTCCCTCCCAACTTTCTAATGCTTCTTGGCAGCATTAGAAAATGTAAGACTAAATTGTGAAGGCAACCAGATTACAGGATCTAAAATGTTGAGAACCAGAAGAAAAACAAACAAACATATTCTCTTCAGCTTGTGTCTCATGTTGTCATTTGCAGCACTGCATTTATTATGGCCATATTAACAAGTGTAGCCTTTTTTCTGCAGACTATCTACAATCTTCCCCAGGCACAAATTAAATCTGTAACAATAGCTCCAATCAGAAAAATATCCCCTCTCTGAAGTAAGAGATCCAAGGACCTCATATTGCCAAACATGGAAGTAAGGCCTTTCTAGAATATCCTATTGGAATATTGCTGCTGAAATAGTGATAGCTTTCACGTGCTGCTATGAGTAGCAGGGGGCAGTTGATAACCCCCAAAGCCTGCCTTCTAATCTCATGACTGGGCCCAGTGGTCAAAATCCTACAGTAGAAGTTGCCTTGATGCTGCCAAATGTTTTCTACCCTGAAGATATAGGGCACTTATCTACAAGATTCAGTGGCTAATCCTTGAAGAAAGAACCATAGATAGAGCTCTTTATACCTGCAGAGGTCGGGAAAAAATAGAATCCTTGCCTGGAAACCAGTTGGCTCCATTCTCTATTTCTGCCCTCTATATTTCTGATAATTCTATTTGCTTTGAAATATTTTGTTCATCCTTTTCAGCAAGTTTCTGAAGTAGAGAAAGGTGATCGCTTACTTTTAACAAGGTGAATTTTCTTTCCAGCTCTGCTGGTGGTCCTTACCTCTGCAAGCAGGAGAATTAGTTTTAAGAAAGTGAAAGACAGCATCTGCTCTCCCCTACTGTGTGGTATTTTAAAAGGTCTTTCTTTTCCACTCTTCCTCCCCCTCTCTCTTTCCAAAGTGGTGATAGCCAATCAAATTTTTACATTCCCTAAAGTTCTGAGAACAAGGATGAGGCATGTAAGGACAACAAAGCAGTAACAAACCCTGGGGCCGTGATTAACCATGTAAGTCTTCCTGCCTTAAAATATTAAATCAGTATTCATTTTTTTACCATGTAGAATAGCTTTAGACTACCAATTGCTTTAGGGAAGCTGAACAAAAGAAAATGCCCATGATTTTGCCAGCTAAAATGTTATAAAACCAGAGGGTTCATGTAACTGAGGAAAGCTCAGGCTCACAATCCTGAATCCTTGTTTGGGGATATGAATTGGAATGCATGCTAATAAAATTAAAGGGGCAGCAGCCTTTACTTCCACCCCAGCTGGGAATGTGAGGTTGGTGATAAGCTGTGATATTTCTGCAAATTCCTTTATGGAAGGTGGAATCTGAGGTGATTCAGGATGGCTGTACTGTAAGTTCTATAGTGAATTACTGAAGAATCCCCCCCCACCTCATGACAACTGGGCAGAGTTGTGAGTCAATCCCAGTGTTGAAGTGTTGAAATAAGCTTAGGTCACAACCCCAACTTTGTCACTTAATTCATTCCATAGCCCAAAGGTGAGCCATTCTTTCTTAGTACATCTGTATCTGTCTCTGTTGCCATAAGGTTAAAGCGAAATCAAGATATGCTGCAATTGCCCTTCATCACTGGGATTTAGTGGGAAAGCAACTATATGTTTAGATATTCCCTCCAACTGTCTAACTGCAACAATTTATTAGGAGCATTATTTTAAGAATGTGGGCAAGTATAATCTGATTGAAAGTAGGGCTGTATTCTGAGCTGACTCAATACAGAAAGAGGTGACCAGGGTTGATTTTTACTTTGCTAAAGCAAGAGAGTATAATGGAGTTGTGGAACATAATGTCTGGAAGGGATATAAAAAATCATATAGTCCTCCCCTCTGTCAAGTGCAGGAATTTATTATTACAACATCCTTAGTTGTTCCCTCTTGAAGTACCTTGACCTGTTCTGGGCATTGCATTCAAAAGTGGACATTGTCAAACAAGAGCGAGTTCAGAGGAGGGCCCCCAAGATGGTGAAGGAACTGAAAACCAAAATTTATGAGGAATATTTAAAAGTACTCAGTAGATTTAGTCTGCAGAAAAAAAGACTGAGGGAAGATATTGCAGTAATCTTCAGATGGGTGAAGGGGAAATAGACTTGTTCTTTGTTGCCTGGTAGAGGAGCAGAGCAGAACAGTGAAGGGAGATAGGGCAAAAACAAAAACAAAAAAACCATCCTGCAGAAAGCACAGCTCCACAACACAGTCCTTTTAGCAGTTCCAAGATGGCTCCATACCCATTTGCACTACCCAGGTGACCCTGCGGACACAGACAAACCTCCAAGTGGCCTCAATGATTCTCTAAAAGAATACAAATGACCAGCGGTTTGCAAGGAATATAAATCCATCCATTTCTCACCATTCCCCACCTTCCATTCCCCACCATCCAGTCAGAGCTGAAGAAGCTTCTTGGATGAGAAGCAAAACATCTTCAAAGAAAAACAAGGAAGTCCAGTTGCCTCCTGAAAAAAGCACCTTTTGGATAGTTTGGGTAATGAAACGTGTGCAAGAAAACAAGCAGGCTCAGAGAGCACCAAGAATGCCTTACTGCTTTCATTATTCTGACAGAAATATCAGTACCTTGTAGTTCTAGAAAATGTTCTGAAAACTCTGGTCATCAGAAGTCCTGAGATAATTTCTTGGAAAGAAATTATGTTTTTTTTTGTTTTCCATGGGTGTTCTGATCTTTTCAGCCTAGCTATTTATTTTTTGGCATCTGAGAACAGAATGGGAAAGGCATCAATACCATGGGCGGGAAAACTGAGGACACTGCTAAGCTACATTGCTTAGCTCTTTTAGTCAGCATAATTAACAGCAAGTTGTAGTCCAGCAACTGGAGAGCCACTGTTCTCTATTCATGACTTATAACGGGATATTTTTTCTCTTAGTGCTTGGAGACTTTGTTCCAGGAAAAAAAATGTTATTAATGTTATTAGATATAATGTCATTGAAGAAAGAGCATTTGAATATTCCCACTGGAATATTAGCTTAATTTGGGGGGAAAAAATCTATTGCGTGATTTCTTCCAAGTGAACTCACATAATGGAATTGCTGCAGTGCAATATTTCCTAATTAGTGCTTAAGAATGTTCAAGCTTGTGTGAGTCAACCATTTTATGAAAGAGAGAAGAGTAGAGCTATAGCAGTAATCTAGGGTTATATTTACATTTTTCATTAGTGCTTTGAATTTATGGATCAAACTAATGTTCCTTAGACTTGCAAAATGAAGTGCTTCAGCAATGATACTCAACTCTTCTATTTCTAGTAAAATGTTATGAGGGTATTAGACTTGATGCTCATCTAGTCCAGGGTAATTATATTTTTCCTAAATAGCATAGTTTAAGTCCACATGCACCCAAAAGTGTGGGCAGACTTCCATTTTTTAAAAAAAAAAATCTGCAGAACTATACGGTATTAATTAATCACAATTTTAAGAATTTTATTAATTCCCTGTAACTGATCCTGAGTTAGGATGAAAATCACTTGAGAAGGCAGAACACAGTTTAAAATAATGACAACAATCTGATTGTAGCGTTTCAGGCTATTTTTAAGCATAGGCACTATGAACAAGAGAATTGGGACCATGGAATTGAAAATGATTTTTCCCATGGAACATTCTACAAAAATATGTTTGTTACATTAGCTAATTTAACACTGATGCTAACAGTAAATAGCTGTTATAAAATCATTGTAGATCTTTTTGAACTTCTGGACAGAATCTTAGACACCAGTTAAGTACCCATGAGTGCAAAAATTGTCATGGAGTTTCCATGTATATGATCTATCTCAGCAATATCTTGAACATTCTTTCTCTACTCTATTTTCTTAGAATATCATAGTTAAAATAGATGTTTAAAGTCATCAAGGTCAGAGCAGGATGCGCTAAGCCATTTTGGCTACATGGCAGCCCAATTCTATTTGAAAGAAAACTCTTATCTCCAGTAACCTCTAAACTCTAGAACTCACTATTTCATGTGCATGCTGAAAGCTTATACAGAGATTTTTTTCCCTGATGTCTCTCGTCTGTTTCCTTGTTTTAAAATTTTGGCTCAGATTTTTATTATTTATTATTATTATTTAAGACTTTTATACCACCCCTCTCCTGTAGGACTCGGGGCGATTTACAGCCAAATTTAAAAATGTAACAATAATAAATATTTAAAACAGAATTAAATAACTAGGCTGTACTAAATCCAAATTAAAATCCCACACTAAAACCCTAACTACTTAATTTAAAATTACATAAAAAACCCAAGGAGCTCTAGGCCAGGCCGGCTTGATTGAAGAGATAGGTCTTCAATTCTCTTCTGAAGGTGCGGAGATCATGACATGTCCGGAGTTCTGGAGGGAGCTCGTTCCACATCGTCGGAGCCCCCACAGAAAAGGCTCTCCCCCTGGGCGCCACCAGCCGACATTGCTTAGCCGATGGCACCCTGAGGAGGCCCTCTCTGTGGGAGCGAACTGGGGCAATAGAACATAGAATAATAGTGTTAATGGGACCTTGGACCAACCCCCTGCTCAAGCAGGAGACATATATCATTTTGGATATATGGCTGTCCAGTCTCTTCTTGAAAATCTCCAGTGATGGAACACCCACAATTCAATTAAACAACTCAAAGACAATAACTCCATTTCCTTTCTGTGTGATACCTCTTCAATTACTTGAGTCCCATATCATGTCTTGCCTCAGTTGTCATTTCTGTAGGCTAAGCATACCTAGATTCTTTAAGTGTTCCTTATAGGCTTGGTTTCCAGACACTTCAATATAAGCCCTACCTAGATAGATCTTGTTTTGAACTCTGATGCTTGGATACAATACTCCAAATGGGATCTGACAAAGGTAAAGTCTGGAACAATGACTTTTGATGATCTGGACTCCATGTGTTAATCTGGTTCATGTTTAACTTGTGTTGACAAAGACATGTTCTACTGATGTGCTAGATCATTTCCTTCCTATATATGTGCTTATTCAGATTCAGAACTTTCTTGTTGTAAAATTCCATTTTATTCATTTCCGCTTACTGTTCAAGGCTGTCTTTGAATCTTCTTTCTTTCATCTAGTTTTAATCACCACCCCCAGCTTTGTGTTATCTGCAACTTTATAAGTGTCTTCTTAACTTCCTCATCCAAGTCATTGATAAAAATGTTGAAATGCCCTCGTATTTCATACTCAAACTAATGTTCTTCTTCTAGTGTTTGATTTTATGAGATAGGAACAAACTTTTTTCCAAGCATCTTCTCAGTTTAATGCCATTTTTGCTGGTCTAAATTTCTTCTCTTATATATAATTATATAAAAAGCCCAGAAAACAAATATGCAAAAAATAAAAAAGAAAGAAAGAAAACAGAATATGGAGGGTAGATAGTTAGAAGCAACTCAGTTTCTTAACCATAAATTGAATTGTGACTATATGAAAAAGCATTCTTTTCATTACATTTGTAAGAATTGGTTGAAAGGCAGAAAGTAGATACAAACATTCAATCATTTGAATTTGAACAGATTTGAAGTCTAAGTAATAGTATCTTTTCAATGAAACAAAATAATTCTTTTGGCTACACTCTGTTTGATAAAACACTGTTATAAAAATTTGATAACACCCAGAGTTTAGACAACATGAATTTCTTTCTACTGTATTTCTCTGAAATATAACTAACACATCTTTTGCTTTGTAACATTCTATTTTTCTACAATATCATTTAGCTTTCTCATCTTCCTTAGTCCCCAAGGTTTCTTCCTTAACTTTTCTACAGATTTTTTTCCAGCTTTTTTTCTAGGAATGTGAAGATCACTTATCTAATGGTAGCAATTTCCTTGTTTCATCTGCAGATAAATAGCCTATTATTTTTAGTCTTTACTCTTAGTACCCACTATTCTGTACACTTAGGAAACATAAGGTAGTTTAACTCATCTCTTCAGTTCCAGCTAATGATGCTCACTTCTACTTCTTCCTTCAGAAGTGAACCTAAAAAAAGGAAAAGAAAAAAAAGAAGAAAAGAGAAACAAATGGGAAAGTAAAGTAAAGAAGAAAAGTGGAAGGAAAGATTGAAGCAAAGTGAGCAATGACGTGGAAGTTCCTTCTGCTCCCATATCTGGGAATGCAAAAAAAATTCCACATTTTTATTTATTTTATTTATTTATCATATTTAGAGACTGCCTCATAGAGTGAATCTGGGCAATACTAAATAGGTACTAAAACTAGGAAATGCAGAAACAGCCTACTACAGCCAGATATTCAGGGTTGTTTTTTTTAAAAAAAGAGTAAAATAATGAAAATAAGTATAGTTTGCCAACCATCTTTGTGCCATTCACACATGATGAGACATGGTACAGCGGTCCGACAAAATACTGTTTGAGTCACATGAAGCTCCCTTCACTTGGATCTAATTCTATTCTGTTGGTAGAAGTGTATCCAATTGGCTAAGCATGGTTAACCTAAGCATAAATGAATACGTTCCATATAACATGGGCATATACAGTTCAAATATTCTAATTACACATTATACTAATATTTTCTTTCTCTCCATTTTTAATGTAAGCTCTTGCAAGTATTTCCTCCCCCCCTGAATATGGATTTTGCCATGATTTAGATAAACTCATGATCCCAGAGGGACAAAATGTGTGAAATAGAATTCTTTTAGCCCAAGCCCCATAGTCTATAGTGGCCAGGAAGGTTAACACCCCTCCCCACACATATACAGATTAACATGCATAATTTGCCAACAAGCTGCCAGCATCCATGGATGTCACTCATGATTTGTGCCATTTCAGCTAAAGATGTATACCAGTCTAATAGAGTCAGAAATTAGAGGTTTAACGTCTGCAATCATAAAATAAATAGTTACATCCTACATGTGGTAGAATGGTAAAAGTGCAGAAAGCAGGAAGATCCAGGACCTAAAATACAGATGCTCCGGGGGAACATTGGCCTACTCACTGTGTCTCAGCTCAACCTATTTTACAAGATTGTTGCAGGGCAAAGTAAGAAGAGGGAATGTAATCCACGGTTCCTCTATTATTAAATTGGGTAGGAGAGAAATCAAATCTATCTCTGAGGGAGATGGGCAATTTAGAAATCGGAAATATAAATAAATATAAATATTTGTCTGATTTTCTCTGTCTACCTCTGAAACATTTCATAATACAAATAGTCTACCACAGATTATAACATAGAAATATGCATACATATGCACTTGTACACACACACATCCACACATCCACACAAACTCTTATTTCAAATCTGCTTTTCCAAACTGATCTTCAGGACAGCTGGCAAAAAGAGATTGAAATAATATTAATAAAAAACATTAATAAACTAAAAGATTAACACAACAGCAGCCCAACATAAAGCACTCATATTATATACCCATACAGAATACATAATAAAAATGCTCTAGGGAAAGGAATTTGGTAGGGACAGAACCTAGTTGTTACTTCATGGAGTACTGGGATATATACATTTCTTATTCATCCATGATATAGAAGATTCTGTTCTGTGGGATAGTACAGCAACAGCAACCTCAGAAAGTTGCTTTCCATTAACAACAGGAAACAACCCAGCTAGATGAAGATGTAGAAAGCATTGTCAACTATCACCAGCTGTAGCAGGGCAGAAGAATGACAAGCTGCTGTCATAGGGATTTGACATCAAAGAACAAAAATGTAAAATTAAATATTGCTGCACATGGGTAAATGTCAACCACCAGCACAGTGAGCAAATGACAGGCAGTTGGCTGAAACGCTCCATCCAAAAGATCAACTTGCAAAGAGAGCCTGTTTGTTCTTTAAAGGCAACTGTCAACTTCGCTCAGACAGGATAGGAGCTACAAATGGGCTTGGAAATTGCATCTGAAAAACAATCTTTTTTGAATAACAGGCTTTGTTTTGAAGTAGCTGCAAGAAATCAAAGTCAGAGCCTGCAGGTGAAGCTGCATACCAACCATCCCTCTGTACTTGGGCTTTTCACAGGTGCTGTCCAAGGTAGCCCTGACTCAAACCCCAAGCCAGTTGTCTGAGTTTAACATACAGTTTGAGGATTGGTATGAGAATGCGTGTCTCAATCCTATCCCACCCAGTACGGTATTTGTGATTAGGTCCTTGGGAAACATGACACTTAGCAAGTCAATCAATGATTATTATTTTCTAAAAGCAGAAAACGTGTACATGTGGGGATAGCATATTTATCATTCAGCCATTATATTTGCCAAAACACCACTTTTATGGATGATTAGAACCATCCCAAGTAAAAACCAATCATAATCTTAAAAACTCCTGCAAATATGAAGATTGTTTAGCAACAGAACAGGTTGGAAAAGTTGCAGTTGCTGAACTTGATACAGTTATTACTAGTACCAACTTCACTAGGAAGGTAAACTAGAGTAATTTTTCAAAGCAAAGAACAGGAAAGGGAAGAAATAACATACTGTATGATATTTTTTGGATTCAAATTTTATCTCAGAGCTATGCCCTTTAAGTTTTTGAAGCTCTAAAAAGAATAAAATTGCTGGGCCTGTTATTGTCTTTATTAGTTTGTGAAGCTGCAGCCTGACATTCTGTGTAATTGTAGTTAAAACTGTAACAATTCAACACAGCTTGAATCCTAACAGCTTGTGTTGAGTGTCCTAAATTGCTTGCTCTACACTTTCAGATTTAGTCAGTGTTTGCATCCATTTTTAGATTCCTCCTTTCACAGATTAATGAGAATAGTTCATGCATCCCTATTATAGGAAATGAAAATAATTGCCACACCAAGAATTGCAGAGACCAAAAGGTTTACAACCACATACGAAGCAACTACTTTACATTTCTTTAAAAAGGGAGAGAAGTGCATTTAACTATTTTCTGCTTTGATTGCAGGATGATGCTATGTCATCATCAAAAACACATATAATAAAAAACCCTAACATAAATCTGTACAAATTTTCACAGAACTATTTATAATGTTCTAAGGCTACAGCATACCCTTAGCAAAATGTTATTAGAAATGACACTATTTGGAAGAGACGGAAAATTATTTCAGAGAGCATTGGATGTCTGAGATTTTATTTTTTGAAAAGTACTTCTAGATTTATAATTTGTGCACTTTAATGGTTCTAGAATTATCACTGATAATGATATAATTATAATTATTTTACAATGGCCATATATTTTATTATAAAATCAGTAAATTGGACCACCAAATGGAACACTGATCACTGTTATCAACAGAATAACTGAAATCATACACAGTTGTTACAGAATACAAGAATAATAAAAAGAGGCTGGAGAAATCAATTTATGGAAAGTTTGATTGGAATCATTTCAAAAGTCATGTAGGCAAGCAATATGGAATGTAATCTCTTTGTTTTGCAAGTGTTGATGTATGTAATATTGCTATTGCATACACCAGAACGTGATCAACCTTATTATTTGCCTGATCATCAGGTAATTTACAGATATGTGGTGTTCCTAAGCAAAATTATGAACAAAACCATTATGGAATCTTCAGAGTAGATGGCATCTAACAATCTGGTGGTACATCAGCTATGGTTTGCTGGAATGCCTTCTCCCATGATGGTCATTACCTTGTGCAGCCATTTTGTCCAGGGCTCTTGAGTGCTTTGTTCAGCAGCTGCAATTTTAGAAAAGTTGCAGTTGGGCAAGATTAATGATGGCTCATTAACTCATTTTTCCCCTGCCCATTCCACTTAGAATGGAGCTAATTGTTCTATTCATCTCATATCTCCCACAGGGCAACCTTTTGATTTCCACCCAAGCTGAGTGAAGCATGTTCTCTTTGCTTTCCCAACCCTTGCCCATCGTCCTGCTTCCTTTTCCTTTCCAACATTTTTTTTAAAAACTGTAAGCCATCTAGAATTAGTTTATTGTGAGATGGACAGCTATCTAAATGTAATAAACAAATAAATTACAATATAGGCACCCTCTTACTTATTTCTATGATGCTGAACGTATATACTTCTTGCTATAAATTTGACACATACCTACAGAGAAATGTAATGATAAAAGAACAACCTATTCCCCACCATCCAGATTACTGTAGCATCAGAACTAGGATACAATAAGAGAGAGAGAAAAAATCTCTGTTAGAGCCAAAGGATATGATGTAAGAATGGGGCATGAAAGGATCTATACATGGAACCATCTGGGAAAGCAAAGAACATCAAGGGGACTAGTGAGAAGGAATAATCCCTAAAAGTAAAATGAATGAATGAATGAATGAATGAATGAATAAATAAATAAATAAATAAATAAATAAATAAATAAATAAATAAATAAATAAATAGGCACTGATGGAGCAGGCTTACCTTTCTTATATAAAGAGAAAAAACAAGAAGCAAAATAGGACCCAGTCAAGGCTTCAAGTAACCATAGCCTGCACAGAGTCCTAATCCTAACCCTGTATCGATCCAGCACAACTCAGCCTGGGATTTCTTCAGTTGGGTTAAGAAAGAGCCAGGGGTAGGAGTAGAAACAAAGTAAGCCTGCAGCATTGCATTGCTCATAGTTTCTAATACTACTACTGGCATTACTAACCATTATTATTCAGACATTTGTTGAAGCATAATATTAACTGCATAGTTTCTCTGTAACAATCTAACTTTGCTCAGTATCAAGAGCATAGTTAATGCCTTGTCCTTCTTTCCCCTTGAGAAATTTACTTTCTCTCATGATGAATGCTGTAATTATTATGTTTGTGGCATTTGAAGAAGCAGGCAAAGGTGTCATTCAGCTGAGAGATAGTTACTTCTAAGAATTAAAGAGAGAAGCAAGACAAAAATTAAAACCCAGATCAGTGGGATGTTAACACATATAAATTTAAATAATTACAGTGATACAACCATGCATCAGTTATAAAGGGTCACTAAGAAAGCTGATATAAAGGCACTAATTGAGGGGATAGGAAAGGGGAGAGGAAAAGAATCTTTAATGACTCCTTGGTTTGGATTTGTTTAACAAATCTCATTTCAGATTAAATAATTACTTGTTTCACAGCTTGTAGTTTTCAACTACACCCGTGACTTAGACTTTCTTCTAGCTTCATTAAAACCGTAAGTCTGCCAAATTAGCAATTACAATGCCATTTTACAGGAAATATCTAACATTTAAATTGACACTTCTTTTTATGAGGTCTTTTGCACAAGGGTGCCTATTTTGCAAATGCAAACACAACAACAAAAGAAGCAAAGCTGCAACAAATTCTACTGCAGCAAGGAGGCCTGCACTGAAATGTCCAATACATAGAATGTTTCAAAGCAAAAGATGTGTTAGTTATCTATTTCATAAAAATACAGTAGAAAGAAATTCATATTGTCTGAACTCTGGGCATTATCAAATTTTTATAACAGTTCTACATATCACATGAAAATGAATCTAAAGACATTGTAAACATTGAACAAAATGAGGGAACTCTAAAACTGCTTTTTCTGGTGCCTTTCAAGCTAGAAGATCCAATTAAATGATCAACCCAATCTCTACCACCAGAAATGTAATTACACAGCTCACAGTTGTCCTTTCTAGGAAAGGAACAAAACAAGGAAAATGAGATTTTTTTAAAAAAAAACAAAAACCCTCAAGTATGCATTTTAATTAGGAATCAAATTAGGGATGGTTGAGAAATTCAACCTTACTTGAAAGCACTGAATTCCCTAGAAAAAAAAATCACACATAAGCTTGGACTGTTAGGTTTCATTGTCAAGATTAATCTCAGGCCATGAATGAAAGGCAGCAGGCATTATAGACTGATTTGTGGTAAGTGGCACTAGACACCTTCAGTTCAAGCTTGTGAGCAATGAACTCAGCCATTGCATGACACAGGGTGAGGCACAGGTGGAACTAGGGTACAGCAGTTGGTTCTTAAGCTGAAAATCCTACTTTTGAACTCATGTTTGAAGGCTGCTTTTAGGATTATTTATTTATTTATTTATTAGATTTCTATGCCGCTCTATTCCAAGAACTCAGGGCGGCTCACAACATGAATACTAACATGAAGAAATCTAGTATAAAATACATTATAAAACCCGTGATTAAAAAACCAATCATCCAAAAACAAACATGCAAACATACATACACTGGCTGGGGCAAGGTGTTAACTGCCCCAGGCCTGTCGGCAGAGATGGGTCTTCAATAATTTGCGAAAGGCGGAGAGGGTGGGGGCAATACGGATCTCTGGGGGAGTTGATTCCAGAGGGCCGGGGCCGCAACAGAGAAGGCCCCGCCAGGCGACACTGTCTGGCTGACGGGACCTGGAGAAGGCCGACTCTGTGGGCCCTAACTGGTCGCTGGGTTTCATGGGGCAGCAGACGGTCCCGTAAGTAAGATTGAATTGACCAAAATATGACAGAATGGGAAGGGAGACCAGGTACCCTGAAGAGAGTTGCAAATGAAATTAGATGAAATTATAGACTCCTGAAAGACTAGATATGAAGCTTGAGAATTTTCTCGGCGACTAGATGAGAAATTTGGCTGGCTCTGTTGGTTAGGCATGCAGATTGGGATCATTATATGCAAGGTGGGACAGGCCTAATTTTTCCCCTAAAGCAGGGGTTCTCAACCTTGACAACTTTAAGACTTGTGGACTTCAACTCCCAGAATTCCTCAGCCAGCAAAGCTGGCTGAGGAATTCTGGGAGTTGAAGTCCACAAGTCTTAAAGTTGTCAAGGTTGAGAACCCCTGCAAGACTTTTGTTGTAAAAATCATGCCAACCCAAGTCTCTACTAAATAAAACAGAATAAAACATCCTAAAATCTATACAAAATGCACATTTCAAAGGGAAAAATTTAATAATAGGGAGGTAGGGTTAAGCAAGAGGCATATATTTTGAAAACAAGAATTGCTGAAATTGAACTATTGTCCATGGCTACTTAGAACAGCAATCATCTGAATTTCTGAGGCCCAAAGCTAGTACTCTTCATAAAGTGGAAATGGATCAGGAGTGGTTAAATGGAAGTGGTGGTAAGCAAGACAGTCAGGGCTAGGCTTGTAGATGACATTTGGGACTTGTCTTTGGTTTTGATAGAAGAGAATAGCTCAGGGCTATCTGAACTTGGTTGTTTGCTTGCAGACATTTCATTGCCCTGCGAGTGAATAACCAAGCTCAGAGATCACCAAAGTCTCTACTTCTCTTTAGTCTTTAAAGATGATTTCAGTATTTATGGGTTTAATGTGTTTCTCTCCTGAAAATGTCTAGAAATTGCTACCTGCTACTTGCTCAGAAGGATGCAAGGGGGAAAGATTCAAGGAGTTCCTATTGCTTTGAAATTGCAAAATTTTTAATTTAGTCTAAAGGATTCTATCCTCCCATTGAATCCTCTCTTGCATTCTGGAACTAGAGTAATAAATAACTCAAAAGCTGATATTATAAAAAAAAATTCTGCCCTTATGACTGATAATGGACAAGAACACGCAAGCATTTATCTGCTCTGTAGATCTGAACATTTAGATTCTCCCAAGACAGATCATTGGATTTCATTGTAAAAACAAATATTGTGGATTTTTAGACTAACAGCTTGTCATAGAATGGAAGAGATTTATTAGTAAACACACCCTCAAAATTGAAATGAAGTGACATTATTTGTCCCCTCCTATAGTAATGTTGATTGGTTTTTCAAAACATGTTAATGAGTGAATATTAACTTATAATGCCAAATCCACAAACAGTCCTTTAATTTATTTTCTATTACTTTAAAAATAATAACAAAGAAAAAAGAAACAAAACACAAAGATCATCATGATAGAAATACATATATTATCAAAGAAAAAGCATAACAAATGCTTTACACATTTAGTGAAGAAATACAACGGAAAAAAGAAAAAAGGAAAGTATAAAATATCATTGTAACAGTACACAGTTGCAAAACCAATTCTATATACTTGATCCGATGTAGATATTATGCAAGTGTGTATGTATTTATTTCTAATACACTTACAGTATATAACTATCATAATTTTAAAAAACGTATGTTTATTATAAATGATCCCAAATTTCATTATACTTTTCCATGCAATGTCTACAAGTATTCCTCTGTAAGTATTCCTCTCATAGATGGCAAGTGTAATCAGGGTCTTCAATCTATTGAAAAAATGGGGCTTACATTTATGTTTCTAGTACTACAATAACAATACTAAAGCCATTGTAAATGCACAGAGAATCCATTTATGTTGTCCAGTGTTCAAATTCCATCTATTAGATATGTAATTCTGGGGAATACTATCCTCTGAAAATGTTAGCTTTTGTCATATAGTCCCATTTATATAGACTTCTACTTTCTGCCAAACAGTAAATTCTAAATGTCATTTTTTATTATGTAAATTGTACTTTGAGGGTCAACTGATACTCTTGCTATCGAAATTAAGACACACTCCCATTGTCTAGGCAATATAGGAACCTCTAATTCTAAATCCACAATAGTTTTAACAGAAATGAGTTTCTGACTGCTTTTCCTGATGTACTTTTCATTGGAAATTTCTTATCTGTTGTTAAGTTTATCTTGTTTCTTTAAAATATATATGATAGGTCCAGTGTGATATCGGCAATCATTCTTAAGATTCGGTTGGAATGTCCCTCAAATTTCCAGCAATTTTTTCCATCTTGTCACTGTGGAAGTTTAAAGTCACCATTAGCTGGCTGTGATCATTAGTTTATCATAAGTGATCATTAGTTTAAAGGGAATATTTTCCCTCTTGACAAAATTTTGCCATGATGATGATATAGCCTACTTCATTGATGATAGGGAAGCTGATAAGTCAGGAGTGGAATCTATCCAGCTCCAAGTTAGGATGTTGTGGATATTCCCATCTCCTCTTGTCCCTGGTTACTCTCTTACCTCGCCATTTTGATTTCTGCAGAGGCATCTGGCTAAGTAATACCCAATAGGCAATTTCCAAAGCTTTTAGTAGATTCTATGGGTGTCATGGGTTTAGTGCACTTTTTAAAGAGCACTAGATTAGATTATTAAACAGGAGTTTAGTGCTCTTTTAGCAATAGCAATAGCAATAGCATTTAGACTTATGTACTGCTCCACAGTGCTAAGTCTAAGTAAATGCTATTGGTATTAACTTGTTCTAAATTGAAAGTGAAAGGACAGGCCCATTTGCCACCCTTATTACTATGGTAAAATAGGGCTCAACAGTTGTGGCAGGAATTGTGATTCTGACATATTTTCTGCCAGCTTGAAAGTGAGGGAAAGTACTTTAAATGGAGTTTCAGTAAGACTTTGTAAAGTAAAATTCATCAATTAAAGTCTCACTGTAGTGTAGATAGTTCAGGAAAGTGTCGGTGATTTGATAATACCTTGCATTATCAAATCACTGAAACTAATTCTGTCTTTTTGTAGGATAACTGATAGTGGCAGGCCCAGTGGTGGGATTCAAATATGTGAACAACCTCTGAGGCCCAGAATGGACTTCCAGTGAGCCGTTCTGGGCCTGGGAGGACTTCTCCGGGCATCCCAAGCCTGGACTTCCGGAAGCGACATCCATGCACTTCTGGATGGAGGGCCATTCTGGACCTTGCAATGGGCACCAACCAGTTTGCCAAACTCAACAAAAAAATTAGCTAGTGGTTCTGCTGAACTGGTGCAAACCAGCTGGTGGCAGCGTATAAATAGTTTATGGGATTTGTGAAAGTATTTGCATATAAATCTATGTCTTTCACAATTCAATATAAGCTTAGAAATGAAGGAATGTTGTTTATGTGTGAGAGAAAAAGATTTAAAAACAAGTAAAACTGAAACAATGCTATGTTACAGTCTTGTAGTAATCATTAAAAATAAGATAATTTTCTACTTTTCCAAACCTGTAGACAAATGAAACAATAGTGATTAGTACATCTCTACTCATAACTGGAGCTTTTTCTTGGCTAATCACATTTGTAGATGGACAATTATATTAATATGACCATACATACATATTGCATAATTTGGCATTTTTAAAGTGTTTCGCCTTTATCAGACAAACTGGACATTTACGTTTTAAATCATTCCAGAATCTTACATTCCTTTTAAAGGTTTCAACTATAGTTATCTGAACCCTGGTGGTGATGATTATAGTTTCTAAAGGGAGAGCTTGAGGCTATTGTTCTTATCTCATAAAAATGCTATAATGGAACAATAACAGAATATGCATTCTGTGTTACTCAAAGTTCTTCAACTTATTTATTCAAATTGTATAACATTCTGAATTTGGTGCTGTAAGTCCCCTTTATAAGTCTTTGAACAAGGAAAAGAAGTTTCAAAGCCGTCTTTAATGGTTTGGACTACTTCAGACAAAATCTTCCTCTCTTTGAATCCAGTGCAGAATCCCATTTTGTTCTTTGTTCTTTGTTTTAGCTACAAATCTTCCCTTATTGTTAGGAATAAAATGCAGATAATTACAACAATTCTGAGTGTGTAAAAAAAGATGTAAGCTGCAGGTGGAAGAGCCTCTTCTGAATGGGTGAAATTTGCCAAATTGATACATGATCTTTTGTGCTATCTTTGATCAGCCAGAGGAAATTATTTTCTTCCGAAGAGGAAAGATCTTCAATAGCGGAAGTATTTACAACTATGAAGTGAATGTACTAATTGACCACCACATAATGGAATGCTTTTTTAATTCACAAATTTGTTTGGATGCAAAGACAGCCTACATATATGACTGTAGAAGGCCCAACAATAGTCAATCTTCCTTTGCAGCTCACTCCAAGGGAGGGTCAAAGAAATGTCTTGGAAATTGAAAGACAGCATTTATACAGCCAACACTGTCCTTCTCTTTGGGACAATTCACATTATCTGTATAATCCATACAATCTCAGAGAATCCAGTTTATTGAGACTGGCTTAGGAGAAATGTCTTGTTTCTTAGAAAGTGGGAGAAATGGAAGCAAAGTGCAGCTTTCTAAGGAGGCTTGCAAATCAACCCGGGAGAAAGCCTTCCTGTCACCTGATGACCAGAGCTCTGAAAGTAAAAGGTTTTTAATGTTCAGACAAATTCATCCCAAGACAAATAGCAAAGTCTGAATAATTAAATTAATTGTTAAACTCAACATCTTATGTCCAAAATATAATTGGTAACTTGTGCAGATTTTTTTACATGGATATATTATGAGCCCAAGTCAAAGCATCAGTTAACAACTTAAATGCTTTTGAACTACCTGAAGCTTTCAAATAGTTTTGATATAAAACCTAATGTAATAATTACACTGTTACAGAATAAGTCATTTTTTAAGAGTATATATACTACTGAACGAAAGTCTACTGAGTTGACTTTTTCAGGTGTCTGTTTAGGATATTTTAATATTAGGACAAATATGTTAAGGATCAACAAATATGAATTAGTGATAAAAACATATGATTTTAGGTGCTCCATGTTCTCCTTGAGCAGGAAAGGGATTTACCCTCAATCCATCTGCTATTTGGAAATAAAACAAAAGCAAATTTGTAGGACTCTGTAGATTCTGTGTCAATTCTGCAACTAGCCAGAGGAGGAAAGTTATGCTATTGGAGGAGATTAGCATTTCTGAGTCATGATAAATCACAAACTCGTGTTCTAATACAAATTAAGAATGATGGAATCAACCATGTAATCCCAAATTCTTGATTTCATAATGGAAGTCTGTATGCATATCAGTAGAGTTTTATGATTATTGCCTAGGAAGAAAAGGGAAAAAAAACAAATAAGTTATTTTGTGTCTCAAGATTTTGATTGCTACCTGGCATCATGATTTCACTGCATACAAATAGAAAATTTATCTGAAAGTTTGCAGAGAAGCCTTTATGCATCATATCATAAAATGATAGACATGGTGTAAATTTTATTATAATTATATTTTCATCATTAGTTACAGAAAGCATAGGGAAGAGCTGGTATGGATTTAATGGATGCCAGACAGAGCATTCATTGAACTGGTATAGTAAGCAGAAATTTATTTATTATTGGCCAACTATTTCTGAACAGGATTCTATGCAAGAAAAGGCAGAATTGATTTCAGTTTTCTTTTTTTAAAAAAATGACAGCTATTTAAATCTTTTAAAATATGACTTCTCAGTAGTTTGTTGTTATAGTAGTTATTGGAAACAGCTTATGTTACCATGGAGAATGAGCCATTGCATAGAAAAGTTGCTCCACTAGTTCTGCTGGACCTTTCAATGAAATTCAGCAACATTTATTATGATAGTCTTTTGTTGCCCTTGACCATTCTAAGACTCATAGATAGCATTTTTTTTGTCTAGTTACAGTATGTCTTTTCATAAAGGGGAGCCAGGGGCCTGTTTATGAGATATTCTGGTTCTTGCTTTTTATTCTATATTTGTCCACATCAACACTCAGATTTTTGATCTTGGGTACCATTGCTTTGCTAAAGATATCTAACAGGTGCCAAAGACACTACGGAAATCTTGAATTATTTATTGTCTGGAAGCAGTGATGGATCTAGATGTGGTTTAAGAAATTCTTTCTCAATGGAATACATAAATCATAGCTGAGGATACAAACTGATCTGAATAAAGATGTATTCCCTTTGAAGGATTGGCTAACAGCTTGGTGTCCTTTTGCTCATGTAAAATGGGGGTTGTGCCCTTTTGTACAGAGAACAGATCACGTTATACCATTATAGTCCTTATTTACCCTCTTTTTAGTTTTTTATACAGTGCTCTGTTTAGGGAAGCCCCAGGAGAATATTTTGAAACTTAAGGTAGAATGCACATGATACTAGTATTCTTAAGTGTATTTTATCAGTTTTCTATCAATTGCACCAGTTACTAACTTGTTTCCAAGAACTAAAGAAGTGCTACGTGCATTCATTTATTTATTTCATTCAGTCACTTACTGTGCATGTCATTTAAAGCATATGCATTGTTTTAAGCTCATGCTAAGAAATACAATAACCTATAATATACTGTTCTGTATTCAGCTTTCTATTTTATAAATTTCTTTTGACGTCATCAGTTTGCATGTATATGTAAATTTCCCTGGTATACATTTTGTAAACATTTTCTCAAACATATTTGTACAAAATGTTTGTGCTAAGAATAATTACTACTAAATATATTATTGAAATAGTGTCCATATTGACAGGTCACATCATTTCAACATAGAATAGAATAGAATAGAGCTGGAAGGGACCTTGGAGGTCTTCTAGTCCAGCCCCCTGCTCAAGCAGGAGAATCTATATGACCCCTGACAGGTGGTTGTCTAGTCTATTCTTAAAAATCTCCAGTGATGGAGCGCCCACGATTTCTGGGGTAAGCTGTTCCACTGGTTGATTTTCCTCACTATCAGGAAGTTTCTCCTTAATTCCAGGTTGCTTTTCTCCTTGACCAGTTTCTAGCCATTGTTTCTCATCCTTCCCTCTGGTGCTTTGGTGTACAACCTGACCCCCTCTTCTTTGTGGCAGCTTCTCAGATACTGGAATACTGCTATCATGTCTCCCGTATTTCTTCTTTACTTTAGACTAGCCAAACCGAAGCAAGCAATCATGCTTGGCATGATTAGGAAGGGAATCGAAAATAAGTCAGCAAGTGTTGTATTGCCTCTGTACAAATCGATGGTGAGACCACACTTGGAGTACTGTGTACAGTTCTGGTCACCGCACCTCAAGAAGGATATAATGGAACTGGAAAGGGTGCAAAAAAGGGCAACAAGAATGATCAAGGAAATGGAGCGCCTCCCTTATGAAACCAGATTGCAACGCCTTGGTCTCTTCAGCCTTGAAAGACGGCGTTTAAGGGGTGACTTGATCGAAGTGTATAAAATCATGCATGGGATAGAAAAGGTGGATAGAGAAAAATCCTTTTCTCTATCACACAATACCAGGACAAGGGGGCACTCCCTAAAGCTCATAGTTAAGAAAGTGAGGACAAATAAAGGGAAATATTTCTTCACCCAGAGGGTCGTTGATTTATGGAATTCACTTCCAGAAGGGGTCGTGACAGCTGTCGGCTTTGACAGCTTCAAGGCAGGGCTAGATAGATTCATGGATGCCAAGTGTATCGGTGGTTATTAAAACTGATGTCCATGTGCCGCCTCTATGTTGGTTGAGGCAGGCAGGATTCCCTTGAGTACCATTTGTTGTTGGGGGTCAAGGGAAAGGGAGGGTTTTGCCTTCTCTTTCTGCTCAAGATCCCCATGTACAATTGGTGGGCCACTGTGTGACACAGAATGCTGGACTCAATGGGCTTTGGCCTGATTCAGCATGGCTCTTCTTATGTTCTTATGAAGTCCCGCAACTGTTCTTCATATGTTTTAGCTTCCAGGCCTTTGATCATCTTAGTTGCTCTTCTCTGATTTTTTCCCAAACTCTCAACATCTTTTTTTGTGATATGGTGACCAAAATTGGCTGCATTTTTGTGTTGTTTTTTTAAAAAAACAATTCACGGGATTGTTTATTTTTATAAAGCTGAGATACTGAAAGAAATATTGCCTTCTCCCAAATAAATTTTCCTTTCAAATTTAACTTTTCAGATGGATCTGTATGTTTCACAACAAAGAGAAGCTATGTTTATATGAACATGCAAGAGGCCTTTATTGTGCTTGTGTTGGTTCATTTTTAAAAAATAGACCAATAAAAATTATATAATTTGTGATTTTTAAATAATTGTAAGCATAGCACATCCAAAATTGTTTTTCTCCTTTATTTTGCTTTGTCTGATGTTTGAAGCATTTCCATGCCATCTTGCGGTTCCTAGACTAGCATTCCAGAAGTAACAAACTGCTTTGGTTATCCATTTTCACATCTGTAACCAGTGGTGGGATTCAGCCGGTACAGCAGAACCGTTAGCTAATTTTTTGTTGCCTAGGCCCAGAACAGACTTCTGGAAGCAGCAAAGAAAACCAGTTGTTCACATATTTGAATCCCATCACTGTCTGTAACTATGTGTTCTATCTAAATTGTACCTGGCTTTATGCATATTTGGTTTCTCCCTTGTATGGTAAAATCTTTCCCAGTAAATGGCAGCAAGTGAAGAGGATTTAAGCAATCATTTATTTCCAAAGCTGGCAGATTAAAATGAGTCACTGATCTCTTGTACTAATGCAAGAGCCTCAAGTTTACATATTGCATACGTACGTATCTTTACTGTATACATATTCACAGTATATGTGTTATATAGAATGTTGTTCAGACAATTCAACTATGCACAGAGCTAATAGGACCTGTCATTTTGAATTTTTTAAATAAATGATAATATATATAATAAGGAAAAGTGTCATAGGTATTCTTCAAAATTCAGATACCACAAAAGCCTCCTTTGAAATATAACAGCAACTTTGATATCTAGCAAGTATATCAGAGTTGACTAGAGAATTGGGAAGAAAAATAAACCACTACATATTATTGAGTCTGGGTTAGGGTTAGTCTGGGTTTGGGTTAAGTCTGGGATATTTTATAAATGAATATTAATACATTATCTTTAATTTCATTGCTTCTTAAAAATTCCACAGGAGTACAGCCGCTTCCCCCTCTCTCCAATCAGGGAGAGGAATGAGCTGAGACTTTGGTTCAACTTTCATATTGGACTTTGGTAAAGTCAGCCACTCTATAATTCTTACATTTGCATTTGCAAAATGTTTCCAAAATTGTTCTACCATTTCCCTCACAGGGTTATTGAAAAGGGTAATTAAAGCCTGTGGAATGCAGTATAATGATGAACCAACTGACAGGACAACATAACTTGAAGCTGTTTCTACAAATCAGGCTATAACAAAATGGGATGCAATGTTTAACTTTCCTGAAAGAACTGGAAAAAAAAGTATCTCTGATACATATGGGAAAAGCTAAAACACAATGTGTTATGTCTGGCCCTTCTCAGCTTAGTAAAATCCACAGTAGTATGTCTTTAAGAGTTTTATTTAACACATTTCAAGAGATTCATTGCAAAGCAAACTGCTGGCATTTTGTTGGCCGGAACGGCCAATTCTGATTTATTTACATTCCGCTTAAACATGCTCTCCCTCCCTTCCAATTAACTCACTCTTTATCTGTAAAGTTGTCCAAGAGCTCATTAATCTTCCGTAGAGTCCAAAACACCAGAAAACTAAGTTCAAACGAACAGGGCAAGGCATCAAGCTACTCCTTGATAGTAACGTTGCTCGTGACAAAGAATTAGTCCCTCCTTTATCTTCTAATATAGTTTCCGATACGTCACTTCCGCCATTACTTCCTTTTTCCACGTAACTGACACCTCCGCCTATCAAACCTTCGGAATCTCGGATCAAGCCATCTCTCTTCCTGTTCCAAATCTGACTCATCATTTTGAGAGTCTGAGTCAGACTGCATACAAATCTCCTCATTATCGAGCTCGGCTGCCGGGAGGGGAAAATACCCAGAGGGGCCTGGTTGTTCTTCATCATCATCTGACATTTCCCCAGCTGGTCTAGAGACACTCACAACACAATGTTTCTGAAGTGTTCACATTAAAAAAATAATTAAGCTATCACACAGCTAATGTCTGCTCGGTATTTTAGCCATCTTTTTTGAACACACCCTGACATTAGAGACTATTGTGCTCACTTTCTAATGACTGTTGAATGGTTGAGATTCTCAATAAATTTAATATCCTAGAAATTATTGAACTGAGTAGCAAGGAATTAAAGTAAAAAATTAAGCCCACCGCTTTTTATGAGCCATGAAGAAAACTAGAAAGAGTATAAATCTTTTTGAGAGATGGTATCTCTCTCTCTCTCACACACACATTTCATTTTTTTTAAAGAAAAAAATCCATACCTGAAAGGCTGGACACTGTTTGATAAATCCTGTTTGCAGCTATGTATCTTACCCCACTGTATTTAAGACAAGGTATATAAAAATAGTTTGAGATATACTTTCAACAACATCAGATAAGAGGAGCATTGATTGGGATATGGGGAAAAAATAAAAAAAGACATTATGGGAAAATCCCAAATTGGTTTTCGCCAATGAAGGCAGTAATTCACCCTAATACTCTAGAGAAAAAAAAGATGATGAGATACAAAGAATTACTGGATAACCAAGGCAACCTTAAGCCAAGAGAAGAGTTGGAGGAACAAAGAATACCCATAGATTGGTGGTCTTATCTACAAATCAAATCTAGATATAATAGAGACAGGCAAGAATATGGAATAAATCAGACCCCACATTTACTCGATAAAATCCTAATAAGCAAGGAAGGAAAATCATTATCAAAAATTTATAAATATTTATTAGAAATAGAGTTAGAGGAAGAAATAGTCAAGGGGTCCATGTTAGCGTGGGCACGAAATGTGGGGAGAAATATAAACCTAGAGGAATGGGAAAGATTATGGAACGTAAATTGTAAATTGACGTTATCAACTGCATATAGAGAGAATCAATACAAAATGATTTATAGATGGCATTTAACACCAGCGAGATTGGCCAAAATGCATAAAAATATAGATCCAAAGTGTTGGAAATGTAGAATTAGAGAAGGAACATTCTACCACATGTGGTGGCTGTGCCCCAAAGTAAAAAAGTATTGGGAACGAATAAGAGATTGGATACAGGAGATAACGGAGATAAAAATGGATTTTAAACCGGAATTATTTCTATTGGGCATAATAAACTCAAAGATTAAAAAACAACTCCAACACATCATTATATATATATATATATATTGACTGCAGCTCGCATAGCATATGCCCAATGTTGGAAGAATGAAAATATACCCACAGATGAAATGGTTATTTATAAAATTTTGGAATGCGCAGAAATGAATAAACTCACGCTAGAATTAAAAGACAAGGAGGCAACAGAATTTTATGAAATTTGGAGTAAATGTTACATTTGGCTAGAACAGAGAAAGAAAAATATATAATGATCGAATGTAAATAAAATGTAAATAAGATGTAATAGAATAGTTAGAATGTATAGCACGGTTCTGTTAAAAGAAAAGATTTTTGTTTATATATGTATAGTTTGTTTTTGGTGTATGGTGCATGGTGAAAAAAAAATTAAAAAAATAGTTTGAGATAGCGCATATAAATTTAATAAATAAATAAATTTGTACTAATCAATGATATATCTAATATTTTAAAAATACTATGAACAAGTAGTCTTTGATTTATGCATTCATTTAGCAACTGTTCCAAGTTACAAGAGCACTGAAAAAAAATACTTATGATTGGTCTTCACACTTATGACCAATGGAGTATCCCTCTGGTTACATGGTTAAAATTTGGGTGCTTGGCAATGAGCACGTATTTACAAAAGTTGCAGTGTCTCAAGGTCATAAGATTGCCATTTGTGACCTTCCCAGCCAGCTTCCCACAAACAAAATCAATGAGGGAAGCTAAATTAACACCATGAGAATTATTTAACAATTGCAGTGACTGACAAAAAAAAAAGATTGTAAAATCAGGCACAACACATTTAATGGCCTCCTTGCTTAGCAATAGAATTTCCAGTCCCAATGGTGGTTATAAGTTGAGACGTATATGTAACACAAGAAAATAAACTTCTGCATAATGGACTGTGTATATTGGAAGTTACAGTAATTAGGTCATACTCTTCAATTAAAAAAAGAAACAAATTCCATCTTAGTTGAAGCAAGCAGAAGTATCCACAGGAGCATGCCACTTTAATAAGAGTGATGACAGAAGCATTGTAGCTTTGCATTGCAGGCATCAGTACATGTGTGTGACATTGTGATGCATATTCAAAACAGATGGGGCATTGTAACACAATGCCACAATATTGCATTCAGCATTCTCCCCTCCTTTATGACCTATGGTGGCTAATAGAAAGCACTACCCATTCTTATAGAAATCAAAAGACTTTGAAAAAAAATATTTTAAAATGCTTTAACTGGCATGTTTTTCAAGCCCAAATGACTCCCAGAGCAGCACATATTAACAAGAAAAAAATAAATAAAAGTAGGACAAACTATTCATGAATAAAGTGCAATCGGCTGTATCTTGTTTGTACTTTTCATTTATAGAAGAGATTAATCCAGCAAAAGCTTTTACTTGAGAAAGGAGTTGGCAGTTCCAGTCATTCTCCCTACCCAACTCTTATTCTCCTCCGAGGGAGAAAAGAATCAGGATACAGCTTTTACTTTTCATCCTGGTAATGTTTAGGAAGCAGAAGGCACATAAAAGTTTCCACTTAACAATAAAAAGAAACAGTTTTGGCACAATATAGTTCAAGTTCAGTCCTATTCAGACACAGTTCCAATTCTATTTACCTCTAAAAATGAAGCCTTGTTGAATTTTCCTTTGCTTTAGAAGTTCAGGAATGCAAGCTTTTCATTAAGTCCAAATATGCTGTTCTTTCTGAATATTAAGGAAACAGATAACAAAATGATTGCTGATACTAGTACAGTACAGAGAGAGGGCACATCCATTGTGAGGAACATATACAAACATTACAAATCTAACCGATAATGACAAAAATCCACTTGTGGCTAAATTGCAGGTATATCTGTAACTGTCGTAACAGTGCTCACAAATGCAGCCCTACCCTTTTAACTATATAGATAAACAACTTCCATCACTTTCCTTACAGAAAGTTGGATGCATTTGAGGATCATACTAGAAGAAGCTAAATCTCTTTTCTGCACTGATGATCTCAGTGAAACCAGCCTTTAGATGTGCAGCATTCCCCCCCCCCTGCATGGTGTAGTGGCAGACAAGTTCCTACCTCACCTTTACATAACTGGCATTGTTTCAGTTTCAGTACTCAGTGCTCCTTTTTGGGAAACAGGACCTTCCAAACTGAGCTATTGTAAGAGATTATGTGGTTATAGAAATTCACATGCACAAACGGGGGGGGGGAGGAGAGAGAGAGAGAGAGAGAGAGAGAAAACAAAGGGATAAGTTAGGAACCTAAATAGATGCGGTGGGTCCATCTCTTAAGTAGTACCATCTGGCAGGATCCAGGAACTGGGCCTTTTCTCTCCAGGGCCTGTCCTTTATAACATCATCCCCCTAAAAACTGGTTTGGTCCCAGAACTTTTGATGTTTTGTATATCCTTGAAGATCTAAATGTTCCCCTTGGCATGGATCTTGTAGCTTGAGTGAACCTGTCATTGTGGTTTTCTTTGACATGACTGTGGCTATATGATTGAGTTGGATTGCTCTTGGATACCACTGTGCTATTATTCTACTATTGTTCTTTTGTTCTTATTTATTCTTTTCTTCTTTTAGTTTTTAATGTGGTATTGTGTTGGCCAGAGTTGTGATTGTGAGGTTGGTGGCTATATAAATTGATATAAATAAACTGTTGAAAGAAAAATCTTCATCAGGGTACAGTCCAAGCTGGGAATAAACAAAATGGAGACTGCTTTAGAAAGAAGGTTGTGGTTTATTGAAGAACTGTGGGAAAGCTGACCACATGTAACTGGGAGTGGTGGGTTTTTATATTTATTGGGCCTTTGTGTTTGAGGTTGTTTCCTGTTCCTGTGGCATGCACTTTGACATGAGCTTTTGGTATTCTGATGCTGGTGGGTTAATCCTATTATGTCCCAAAGGTAATATCCTGCTTCCCTGGGGCTGTGGCTGATGGCTATGTCCTGTGTTGGATTTTTTGGGTGAATGGTTGTTGGTTCTAGGGATCTTTGTCTTTCTAATCCCATTAGCTCTAAGCTTCCTGGCTCCAGTCTTTCCGAAAGGATTATCAGATCTGCATTTCTACTGACTTGGTTTCTGCTTGGGGCAGAGAGACTTGAGGGTAGTAGTTTCTGCCTAAGATTTTTATTATTCCTTTGGGGAAATATAATATTCTGACTTTTAATATTCCCAAAATATTTCTTTCTCGGGAGGGGGTGCTGTCCTCTCACAAAACCAAAAAACAAAAGCCAAATTATTTTATTTAAGGTTTTTTTCAATACATTTTGGTATGTTTCAGTATTTAGTATTTTGAAATAAAATGAAATTAAAAAATTGAACAATCATCCATCTCTCAAGCAGCCTCGAATTTAACTGATCGGAATCCTCAGGAATCTGGAGGCATATGAGACAAATTGAGACAGTAGAATCAATCAATCAATCATAATTATTTGACTAATGACCAGAAAAATTGAATCAGAAGAAAACAATATTTGAAAAAATGTGGAAAAAACATTTATAGAATAGAATATCTTTATTATCATTGTGTAACTCACAATGAAATTAAGTAAGAAATTAATTTAGCTATAAATATTAGATATAATTAATTTATTTGTCTGTATGTGTGGTGTCTGTTTAAAGGCTAATGTTTTATCGCTCTTGTTTATTTTTTCAATGCAAACTCAGTAATGTTATTTTGCTTGGAATTCATGTACAGCAGTTTCCTCTAAGGAGGAACAGACCAATATCATGGTTGCCTGCCTAGAGTCCTATATTTACCTATTGGCATTCTTTTAGGATGCAGTCAGTGATTTGAACAGCTCTGTTTTTATCTTCTCCATCTCTGAAAGTTTCTGTCCAGTAATATTTAAAAGGTAAACAGGATGTTTTTACACTGGTTTCCCTCCTCTTTTTTTAACAAAAAATAAAAATAAATCCTCATTCTGCTTATCTCTGAGGAATTTGGCCTATCTCTCCACAACAGATAAAAGGCTGATTTCCCTAGTCATTTCTTCACTGCTACAGGAATGTTTAAATTTTAAGTTAAGAGAAAAACAGCACAAGCTGTGGGAGTTAACTGTGGGTTAGGGGGAGAATGCTGAGTGAGGTGCCTCTCCAGAAATTTGGTGGCAATCCAAATGGTTACTCCAAAGCAGGAGGGACACAAGGCTGATTGACGCTAAAGGGCTTCTGAGAGAAGAGGCTTGTGCCCTCCACATTTCTGTCTCTAGACTCAGACATGCTATCCATAATAATCTCATTTAGTCATTATTAAACCTGGAGTGCAGCAAGTGAACAGACTTTTTTGTGAAGCAAGTATCTGAAAATGCAGAATCGTAGTCTGAAAGGAAGGGAACACACATGGCATTCATGCATTGACTACCTGAAAGAAGTCAAAGTCACTAAAAGATAAAAGTTGCTGACAGAAATTACATAAAATATCTATGACAAACTACACATGGGTACAATGATATGGGCATAATGATGTAATCAGGGAAATGCTGTCATTATATATTTGCCTCTCAGAAATTGATGCAAAATCATATGTTGCAGTATTTACACGATAATGTTGCCATGTGCATGTCATTTTTGTCCCTATTGAAGATGTTCACGATCACAAGTTGATGGTCAACTTATTTTCCAAAGCACAAGAAGGCAAGGCAAGAAGCAATGGATGGAAACTGAACAAAGAGAGAAGCAACCTACAACTAAGGAGAAATTGCCTGACAGTGAGAACAATCAGTCAGTGGAACAGCTTGCCTTCAGAATTTTTGGGTGCTCCATCACTGGAGGCTTTTAAGAAGAGACTGGACAGCCATTTGTCTGAAATGGTACAGGGTCTCTTGCTGGAGCAGATGGTTGGACTAGAAGACCTCCAAGGTCTTTTCCAACTCTGATGATCTTCTAATTGTTCTATTTGTTCTTATACTACTGCCAACAACAACAACAAGAGAGCCATATTAGTCAATGTTATTGAATCTGGTGTCATCTTTTCAGACTACCATATTTGATTATAACAGTGTTTCATAAACACTGCTCATATGCAGAGGACTTTGAAGTAAGAAATAGAGTAATTTTGGATGAAGGATTGCAGCAACAAGAGGATAAGCAGACAGGAGAGACAGCCCAAGGAGCAATGGCACAAGTAGAGCAGCAGCAGGAGAAAAGTGAACAAACAGGTGAAGGAGAAGGAACTGCTAGAGAACAAAGGATTACAAGATCGACTAGGCCTAAATATAAGTAATGAAAGAGAAAATGGAGAAAAAAACAAGATTTTTTCGGTAAATGTAAATGGACTAAATTTCCCCAACAAAAAGAAATAAAATTTTTAGGAAACTTCAGAAATTAAATATAGATATAATTTGTTTACAAGAGACATACATAAAAAACATTATAAATTTTTGGAACACCCCAAAATGGGGAAGCTTTATTATACATCAGCACAACAAAAGAAACGAGGGGTGGCGATATACGTTAAAGAGACAATAGATTCTAAATTAATATATTCAGATGAAGAAGGAAGAATTGTTATGGTTGCAATATATTTGCACCAAAAACAAATGCTGTTAGTGGCAATTTATGCTCCAAATGATAGTCAAGAACAATTTTATCAAAGATTACACAGGAAATTAATAGAAATGGAATACCAAAATATTTGTTTAATAGGAGATTTTAATGCGATAGTAGATGGAATAATGGATTATAAAAGTAGTAAAACAGGAAAACTTGGAAGAAAAAGACTACCCAAGGCATTTTTTGACATGGCAGAAGAAATTGGAATTCAAGATGTCAGGAGAGAAATCAACCGTCAAAATCGACAGTACACTTTTTACTCAAATAGCTATAAATCTTGGTCAAGAATTGACATGATTTGGATGACTTTTGAATTAAAGATGGATATACAGGAAATTGAGATAAAAATAGGCACATGGGCAGATCACAACCCTTTAAAAGTGACATGGAAAGGAATACAAAAAAACCCAAGATGGATTTTAAATCAATCTATACTAAAAGATAAAGAATTCGTAGACTTGGCCAAAAGAGAAATGGAATTCTTTTTTAAAGAAAACAAAGACGAAGACACATCACTACAAAACGTATGGGATACAGTTAAAGCATATTTTAGAGGCATAACTATAATGTATATGGCAAAGAAAAACAAACAGAAAAGACAGCAATATTTATTATTAAAAGAAGAATTTAGAAAGTTAGAAATAGAATTACAACAAAACCCACAGGAAAAGACTTTGAAAAGAGAAATGGAAATAATAAAACATAAGCTGAATCTGTTGGACTCAGAAAAATTGGTGGAACAAATAAAAAGAGCAAAACAAATTTTTTTGGAAAATGCCAACAAGCCAGGAAGATGGCTAGCCTATAAGCTTAAAAAGCAGAAAGAGAAGAAAATACCGTATTTTTCGCTCCATAGGGCGCAGTTTTTTCCCTCCCAAAGTAGGAGGAAAAATCAGCCGCGCCCTATGGAGCGAAGATGCAGGCGGGGGGGGGGAGACACTGGAGCAGAGGGGATGTGACGCAAGAAGGCATTCGGGAAGAAAGGCTTGTAGCCCAAAACAACCATGCCCGGGAGCTGAGCTGATTCTAAGCAGCCGGACTGAGGAAGCCGCGGGGGCGCCAGGCCAGGGAAGGAAGGCGAGCCAAGAAGAGCCAGCGAAGGCCCTGGGCTGCTACGGGGAAGGCGCCGGGGTTGTGGAAGAACCGACGCGGCAGCGCTGGGCAGGCAAGCGAGGGTGACTTGCGGTGGGAGGGGGAAGCGAAAGTGCCTCGCGCCACAGGAGCGACAGCCTTGGAACCGGCCTCCGGGGAAACGGCGGCGAGGCAACTGGCCGCCGAGTTTGCAGGACAAAGAGCTGCCAAGAGTCTCCGAGGGCGGCTTGAGTCACGCGAAGGGCGGCGGGGCGCACCCTGTAAGAAAATACCAGACCTGGAGGGAAACAAACCGGGTTGCTGCTCTAGAAACCCCGACACCGATGCACGCACGGATACTCACAGTTCGTAGGAACTGTATCTCGTCTTCCCCTCCTTCGCCCCCTTCAGCCATGGCTCTGGAAGTGTGGGGGGGCGGGGGGGCGCTCTGCTCAGCCTCCGATCGCCTCTTCAGCGGCAGCTCGCAGACTCACCTCAGCTCCTTTTCCCGATTGGCATTAGCATAACCCCCTCAACCCCGCCCACACAAGAGGGGCGGCAGTGACAGCAGCAGCAGCAGCAGCAGCAGCAATCCCCCTACCTACGGTAAGCGCTTTCTTCTTTGGTCGCGTCCAAAGGGCGGTTGGAGAGGATGATAGTCGGTGTGGAGCAGACTTGTCCTGTAAAAGACAGGGCTACTATAGGCTCCAGTCTGCGTGCGTGTTTGAGGCGCTTCGCTTGGATAGAAGCCACTGCCCCTTTCCTGGTCATTAGGTTTCATGGGATTTACTTCCTAGATTGCAATACTAGGTTTTTTGCAGCTTAGATTGCATTTAACTCAGCTGATAAAAGTTGAAGTCCACAAGTCTTAAAGTTGCCAAGGTTGAGAACCCCTGGGTTACACCCAGTTGGAATGAAGAAGCAAGCTCCAAGAACAAAAAAAGTTCCCTTCTTTTAAAGCAGAAATAAAGCAGTTTTTGATACATGTTCAGTGGAAAAACGTCAGCTAAAGCCCACATGCATCCTAAACAAATGCATGGTTCATTATAGTATTGTGGCTAATAATTTTTTTATGTCTGATGTGGTTGAGGAAATTGATTAGCAACATAAATTTTGGGCTCAATTGTTGTCAAAAGTTGAGGACTACCTGTATGTCTCTTAGCCCACTTTTTGGCTCAAAATATTTTTTTCCCTATTTTCCTCCTCTAAAATTAGGTGCGCCTTAGCAGCAGGTGCGCCCTAATGATATATAACTTAGTAGATGGGAAAGGTTGTTTACAATTTTAAAAGGAAGAAATAAAAAAGATAATTAAGAACTATTATATGGAATTGTATGGCAAAGAGGAGGCTGTAAAAGAGAGAATTGTTCAATATTTAGAAGAAAGTAAACTGCCAAAGATTCCAGAGACATTCAAAATTATGTTAGAAGAAAGAATAACAATGATGGAGATATTAGAGGCTATAAAATGACAAAAGAACGGGAAAACACCAGGCCCAGACGGTGGAACTTTATAAAAAGCTACAAGACATATTAAGCGAATCGCTGAAAAAGGTTTGCAATGGATTACTGTTAGAGGCTAAACTTCCAAACACATGGATAGAAGCAAATATTATTCTGATACCAAAAGAAGACTCAGACTTGATGTATTACTCAATGTGGATTATAAAATTTTTACTTCAATAATGGCAGAGAGACTGAAGAGATACTTAGTTGAGTTTATACATCCAGATCAAAACGGCTTTTTACCGAAGAGACAAATCAAAAATAATTTAAGGATGATAATGGATATCGTATTAGAATATTATGAATTACACCCAGGGAAACAATTAGCATTAGTGTTTTTGGATGCTCAAAAAGCGTTTGATAATGTTTCTTGGCAATTTATGGTTCAACAATTACAAATAATGGATTTTGGAAAGAACTTTACAAATATGATAAAAACAATATACAGTAACCAGACAGCAAAAGTGATAGTGAATGGAGATTATACTGAGAGATTTGAGATAAGAAAAGGCACGAGACAAGGGTGTCCACTATCTCCATTATTATTTATCTTTACTTTGGAAGTATTAAATAGAAGGATAAGGCAAGACACAGAAATTAAAGGATTGAAAGTAAAAGATGAAACATATAAACTACAAGCATTTGCCGATGATCTAGTATTTATTTTGGAAGAACCTTTAGAGATGATTCCTAAACTATGGGGAAAGATAGAAGAATATGTGGCAGGACTAAAAATAAATAAAGATAAAACTAAAGTAATAGTAAAGAACCTCACAGATAAACAAAAAAGGCAAATGCTAGAGAAAACAGAGGTACAAATAGTGAAAAAAGTTAAATATCTAGGTATCTATCTTTCAGCTAGGTGTTCATCAATAAAAGAAGACAATTACATAAAATTATTGAAGCAAATAAAACTAGACTTAGAAAGATGGAAAAATCTCCAACTATCAATATTAGGAAGAATTGCTACAGTAAAAATGAATGTGTTGCCAAAGATTTTATTTTTATTTCAAACGATTCCGATAAAACTTGAGAGAAATTTTTTTCAAAATTTAAATTCATTGGTTTTGAATTTTATTTGGCAGGGGGAAAAAAGCTAGAATTAAGATGAAAACATTACAAGATGCTAAGGAAAATGGAGGTTTCGGACTGCCGGAATGGACATTGTATTATCAAGCATCGGTGTTAACATGGGTGAAAGAATGGATAACACTTAGAAATAAAAGGTTATTGTATTTAGAAGGACATGATTTACAATTGGGGTGGCATGCTTTTTTTATGGTATGGGAAAAACAGAGTCCATAAGTACTTTCAAAATCATTTTATAAGAAATGCCTTATTAACAGTATGGGAAAAAATTAAAGCTAAAATATATTCTAAAATTCCAGAGTGGTTGTCAATGATGGAGGTATTTATACATCCGAATCTGGTAGATTTTGAAAAAGTATGAACATATAAAGATATCTTAGATATTCATGGGAAATTAAAATCTAAACAAGAATTGGAAAATTTAGGAATTAATCTATCCTGGTGGGCACATTTACAGATACAAAATAGATATGAAAAAGATGTAAAAATGTATGGATTTTACAAGGATCAAACTGTGTTTGATAAGATTTTGTTAACCTCAGATGAGAAATTAATTAAGAAAATGTATAATTTTTTTGTTAATTCTAGATATGGAAAGTGAACAAGTGAAAGAAACAATGATAAGATGGGCAAAATTTTTTGGTTATAACATAGAATTAGAAAAATGGCAAATGTTATGGGAGAGAAACTATAAATTAACAATGTCAACTTCGTACAAAGAAAATCTGTATAAAATGTTTTATAGATGGCACCTTCCACCAGCAAGATTAGCAAAAATGTTTAAAAATATGTCAGATAGATGTTGGAAATGTAAACATAATATAGGCATGTATTATCATATTTGGTGGACATGCGGGAAGGCAAAGGCTTATTGGAAAAATATACATATGTGGTTAGAAAAAATATTGGATGAACAAGTGGATTTTAAACCTGAACTTTTTTTTACTAGGCATTATGTCTGAAAAGACTAATAAGCAGAAATTATATTTAACTCTACATATTACCACAGCAGCAAGAATAATTTTTGCACAATATTGGAAAATGAAGGATTGCCATCAGAGGAAGAAATAATCAGGAAGATATTGGAATATGCAGAGATGGACAGATTAACTATGAGGCTGAAAGACAAAGAAGATACAGACTACTATCAAATTTGGAATTTATTTTATTCTTGGTTAGAGAAAATAATGAAGGATTAGGAATTGAACATGTATTAGCTTAGCAAACTCCAGACAACTTGTTGGTTGGAAAAATTAACATATATTGATGAAATAAAATTAATAAAAAAGATTGGAAAAAAACATATGACAAAGTATGCTGTAGTTCATTAAAGCCTATGCTTTTTAATCAAATGCGTTATTCTGAAAAGGTGCTACTGGAATACTCTAGATTATTGGCTATCATTAATTAACATGGCATTCCTCCTATAATGTTGATAGCAGTAATTTAAAGACATAAACAAAGATACTACGCGACTCATTCAGATTTTTGCAATCATATAAATAACAGATTAATGGTCTTGTCCTGAATCCAGTCATGTGCTAAAGAACCGTAAAAACTGGGACCGGACCAAAAAAAATTACATTTTATTTTCGCTTAGTGCTACTTTATTATTAATTATTATGTCATTTGTGCATTTAATTTTGTATACTGCATGCTATCACCCTTGCAACTGTTCAAATCACTTAATAAGTCAATAAAAGTCAGTCAATTTACAGAATAAAGTAGCCCAATACAAATATAATAAAATCAGAGAAAAAATAGAATTCAACTTCAAAACAATAAATATTCATGATACAATTCCAACAGTGAAAATCAGAAGCAGACGTAAAAGGCATCCATAGTTAAAACTGGCAATAGTTACAGTTGTAGCAGGGCTGGCAGAAAGGTTTTGCGGGAGCCTGCCCAGGAAGAGGGAAACTCAGATAGCTGCCACGGTTTTGGGTGCAGTGGGCATGGATGGGTGGAAGAAAAGAAAAAGGAGGAAAGAAAGGTGGTGGGGGTTGCTGTTGCTGTTGTCAGGGAGAGACCAGGTGAAGTCACAGAGGGATTTGAGGTTTTAGCTGATCCCTCTCTCTGAAGGAGAGGGAAGGAGAGAGTGAGAAGGTGGAATTTTATTGCTTTCTTTTCCAAGGGGGGATATCCTGAGCGGAGGCAAGAGAAAAAGAGAGGAGAGAGAAAGTTGCTGGGGTTGCTAAATTCAGATTTTAACAATAAAGGAAATGGGGGGGGGGTTTGACACTGATGAGACCTGGGACCATGAGCGATGACAGAAGAGAAGGAGAGGCTGGTCGTTACTGCTTTGGAGACTAGTGGCCACCTGAACTTTGATTATTGTTACTTGTGCAAGTTGTAGACATTGTGGGGAATTGCCCTCACAGGGCGAGCTGTTACTGCGGAACGCTGACCAACTTCGTTCGTGTTCCCAGTGCTGCCTGGAGCCGGGGTTTTCCCCACTCCCTTGTTTCCGACTGTCACTATAAAATCATTGACTATTGCTGCTATGACTGCTGGGGGCTGTTAAACACTGCCACGCATTGACTATTGGGGCTAGGGGCTGGTCATCTTCATTCCTGAAAGCCCCCCCTTGATGATGAGAATCTGCCACCTCTGTACCCTAATTTACAACCTAAGTGTTGGAGATGTGAATGTATGGATGCTACTTATTTTCATGTATGGTGGACTTGTAAAAAAATCAAGGCTTTTTGGATAAAAATATGGTGGATACTTCAAAATATTTTGAAAAAACGTATCGAATTTTCACCATAGCTATTTTTATTAGGTATTATAAAAGATTGCACCACCATAGAGACGAATTTAATTTTGAACTTGATCACAGCAGCGAGACTGTTGGTGGGACAATATTGGAAGAAGCCAGAACTACCATCTATTGAAGAATGGACTTTGAAAGTTATAAACTTGGCGGAAATGGCTAAAATATCTGCATATTTGAAAGATCACTCAAATGAAAAATATATGTTGGATTGGAAAAAATGGATAGAGTATATTCAAGAGAAATATCAATCTAAGAAATTGTACTTAGCATATAGTTGAATTTTTATATGTTGGACTGAAAAAAATGGATAGACTATATTCAAGGGAAATATCAATCTAATAAATTGTATTTAGCATATAGTTAAATTTTTATTAGGATTTATATAATAATTTTGTTTAATTTAGTGGGTTTTCTTTGGTTTTACCCTGTATTCACTTTGGGAAGTCGGAGTGGGTGGGTCGGGGGGCTGTAACAATGTACTCAACTGTAATACTTGCAATATATAAGAATGACATATTTATTGATATAAGAGGGGTTGCTCGGGCAGTACCTCTGGACCACATCTGGAGGGGGTGGAGAGTGAGGAGTGAAGGATTGGAGGGAAGTAGGAAGGTCGTAGGAGAGGAGGGTGGAGAGTGAGGGAGGGAGGGAGAGAGGGGAGGGGGAGCGAAGTAGGAGATAGGGAGGAAGGAAGAGGGGGATGTGGTGGAGGGGGTGCTGTCGAGCAACACCCATAGTTATTTTAAGTATCCTATGTAAGTTTTTAAAAGAATGTACATTTTGTTTTGTGTGGGAGAAAGTTGAAAAAGATTGTATTAAGTTGAGTTAATTTGATTTGATTCTTTGTTTATAATTATAAAACCAATAAAAAAACCAGTAAAAAAGAGAATCTGCCACCTCCTCACTTTGCATGAGCTCCTGCTGGAAAAGACATTTTATTAACACCTTGAGAGCACAGCTGCTGAGCGTGACAGAGGGAAGTGGGGCTGGGAGGACCTGGGCTTTGGCAGCCTCTGAGGGGGTAAAGCCGGGGTCTTCAAAGTTGTCCCTTTTATGACTTGTGGACTTCAACTCCCAGAATTCCTCAGCCAGGCACGCTGGATGAGGAATTCTGGGAGTTGAAGTCCACAAGTCATAAAAGGGACAAATTTGATGACCCCTACAGTAAAGCATGGCTGTTAGACAGGGGGAACTGCAGTTTTTTGTACAATGTCAAACAAGGAAAAAAAATGAAATTTTATACCACTTTGCAATGTCTTTTTTTTTAACTGCAGAGCACTATTTATTTAGTACTTGATTGCACTAGGGAACCATAGAACAGAGAAGAATGACAATTAAATATCATGAACTGCTTTTTACATATAATGGCATGTAAGAACTAGCTATTGTTCTATCTTTTAATGTATAGTACATTTCTCACCCTACATATATCTTTTGAAAAAGAAATCCCCTGAAGTAGCTCACTGACACTTTACAAAACAGAAGCGATGGATATGTTATTGAAGGCTGAGATGAGATCAGAAACCATTACTCCCTGTCCAATTATGTTACACTGCAATATATAGAAAAGTTAACTTCTAAATAATTTTTCACTCTGATTACCAGTTCAGAAGTATGGGTATTTTTAGAATATTATTTTTTTTTGATAAAGCAGTATATTGAAGAAGGAGTCATTAGAAATGTATATTAGACATCTTCCATCCCACAGGACATTATAGACATACAAATTTAGTGCCTTGTGATCTTTATGTTTCAGCTTTTTCATAGTTCTCACCTTTATCTAACTTTCACCATTTCAAATTTTGAAGGGGAAAAGCATTTGTGAGCTATTGCTGACATTGCTGCAGTCTTTCATGGCTGCATCTTCCGTTTACTGTATGAGATCATCTGAGAAATTACTTTTCATAATTTTACATTCAACTTTGCAACAAAAATTAGAATAATTGATATTATTAACTATACTTTGAAGGCTATGCTTTGCATAGGGATCAAATGTAATGGTTTTGCTTTTGAGTTATAAAGACAGTTTATAACATTATAATATATCATAACACATTGCTGTTAATTTCAGATACAAATAATTGTGTGTGTGTGTGTGTGTGTGTGTGTGTGTGTGTGTGTGTGTATAGGTTTTACTTGAAAGGGCCACTGATAAAGACTTAGGCTTTATTCTCCCTACTAGACCCTACTCAAATGAAGCCAAATAAATTAAGTAATTGCAGAGAAAAGAGACTCAGAGACTTTGTGATTTCATGACACTTTTGATAATTGGATGAAAGATTCTTGCATTCTAAATTCAACCAGCAATTATGTGCTTTGAAATCCCTTTAGTTTCTAAAGCAAATATATTTTCTTTCACGGCTGAAAAGAATCCTAGCATGCAATTCTGATCTGTAACAATTTAAACCAGAGGTGTCAAACTGCTGGCCCATGGGCCGGATGTATCATAGCGAAACCGTGCCCACCCCATTGCTGGCAATGGCAAAAAAGTCGTGATATGTTGCAACACATGACATGACATTGCGAGTTTGACACCCCTGATTTAAACTGCTGGGGTAATCAATTATTTCCATATTGTCAACAAATTATTAGAAGAGAGAGAATAACTAGAAAAATTCCTACAGAAAGATATTTTTTTTTAGCAATTCAATCTCAGCCTTCTTTGTTCAGGGTTCATTAATGCAATTTTCAATATAATAAAAGTTGTATCCTAAAAAAAAATGTCCAAAAGGAATGGCAGGTTCTGTTCTTCCAAGCACCCAGGGCTACTGGGATTCTCCCAGATCCGTGGAAACTGGCAGAAATAATTCACCACTATGTCAGCTTAGGTTCTTGGAGTAAAAAAGATGCAGCATCTGTAAATTTAACTCATATCTATTAGTTTCATTGTCAGCACTAATGTAGCTTGTGTACAAGTCTCAGCTATTGTGTTTTCTTCCATAAACCCACTCTTACAATTTATCTGAAACAATTTTAACTTTCCTCCATATACATAGCATTGTCCCACCAGGCACTGTCAGCCAGCCCAAGACTGTCCACAAAAGAATATTCGTGTGTTTATTAAGAATGCAAAGACTAAGAATGGAAATCTTCATATACATATCAATAATGATAAATGTAGTGTAGCCACAACTAATAGAGAAATTGAGAGATGTTACAAATCTTTTTCATCTTTTCCTGAAAATGAAAAAGCTAACATATTTTATTTTATTTATTTATTTAATTAGATTTTTATGCCGCTCCTTTCCAAAGGACTCGGAGCGGCTAACAACATAAACAAAACAAACATCTCAGCATTTAAAAAAGAAAAAAAACTAAAACCAAATCTACAAAACATTTAAAAAGACCCCCCAAACACATTCATCATTCACACACAATCACAGTCATCCCCAGGCCTGCCAGCATAGATAAGTTTTTAGATTCTTCCGTAAGGCCGGGAGAGTGGGGGAAACGCGGACTTCAGGGGGCAGTTGGTTCCAGAGGGTGGGCGCCACAACAGAGAAGGCCCTCCCCCTAGGACCCGCCAGACGGCATTGTTTCGCTGACGGGACCCGGAGGAGGCCGATCCTGTGCGCTCTCACCGGTCGAAGGGAAGTATGTGGCAGAAGACGGTCCCGTAAGTATCCATGGAATTTGGCTCTTCTAAACATTAATTCAAACAATGGAAAAAAGAGTTTTACAAAAGAGGGCAGCCATGAATGCCACTTCCTTGCCAGACACACGGTCCAATTCCCACGACCGAGAGATGGCTGTTGGCCATGTACACTCTCACAGACACATTACCTGAGACTCTCTGCTGGAGATGTAAATAATTGGCCCTTTTAAAACAAACAACAGAACTTTGGAGAACTTGGGGAATATTAAATATTAAAAATTCATATTTAATGAATAAAATTTAGCAGCTTGCTCAACAAATTTTAATTTTACTACTTTTTGTCTGTTTCCTTGTTATCTTATGATGGGCCCAGTTTGCAATCCTATGTGTGTGTATCTAGAAAAACAGCTTTAGAGACCTAGGTAGAATTGCACTGGTAAGAAATATTTCTTTATTACTCATCGTCATTTCTTACTTTAGCAGCATAGGCTGGGCCCTAAAGATATTCCTTAAGATAGCAGTACTCTAATAAAAAACATCATGATTACATAAACTTTAAAAATCATATTTCCCATGGGTCTTTCTCCAATAAATAATTGAACTTCACCTGTAGAAATAATCAAACAAATGTAAATATTTTCTTAAACAGACATTTGGGAGACTTAATAAGAAAGTTTAAGGGCAGGCAAAATCTAGGATAAGGATACTTAAACCACTCAGCATTTTAAAGAGAAATCTAAGCAATAAGCAAATATTTCATATAGTACTAGAAAGATTGGCAAAAAAGACTTATATGTAATTTTCATAGGCATACAAATAGGATCATATAAATAACAATAATCACTCTGGGAATGGAATAGAAAATAACATTACAGTACTTTAACTGATCGCTAATAAAAGAAAATCTCAGAAATGGTACACTGATATTGGGGAGATTTATATGGAAATAAATAGCCTGACACAATTAAATAAAGAGTCGATCACCTACAATTTTAATTAAAATAAAAATTGCCAATAAATAAATCTGGCAAAGGAATAAAACTGAATAGGACTTGACCAGCCTTGGCAGTCTACTCAAGATGAATTAAAAAAAAATTGTTCCATATGAATACCCAAAGTCAGATCCAGTTTTTTTTAAGTTTAAGTTCTTTAAGTGCTGAGAGAGAGAGAGAGAGAGAGAGAGAGAGAGAGAGAGAGAGAGAGAGAGGGAGGGAGGGAGGGAGGGAGGGAGGGAGGGAGAGAAAAATCAGGACCAGCCAAATACTGGCCCTATTTAAATGGCCTAAACAGAGCAGCAGGAAGTAAGGAGATGGGTTGAGGCTGTAAGGACAAAGCAAAGAGAAATGTTTTTAAAAATATATTCTCCTTTTTGGCAGAGTGCAGAGAATTTTGGTAAACTAAGCTCCAGGACCTGGTATGTCGCTGTGACATTTGTTTCAATAAATAGCTTAAAAATGTTCTGTCTTTCAGAAAAATAAACTATGAAAATAGCAGTCTTTGTAATAATCTTTGATTGATTTCAAATTTGCCCAAATTTCCTCATTTTCCATAATTTTTAGAAGACAGCTGTTCCAGTTGTTAGTAACGCAAACAGATTCTTTACAAAATGTGGAGTGCAATGTACAGCATTGGACTATCCATCTGAGGCTGCTTTTCTACATTGTCTAATCTTATGCATCATTTATGGAAATGAACATTTTCCCCAGCCTATGCTTAGGCAGCAGCTGTAAAAGAACTTAACAGTTCTTCAGATCCTGTTTCCAACCTCAAATGCATCAGATATATGTTAGTTCTCTGGGATTCTGCAATTCCTTACAAAGCCCTTAATAAAACACAAACCCAAAACTTTTATTTCATTTTGTCATATAGTTATGACACTTACTATGCAAACCAATGAGAAAGCAGTGGGGTTTACTGTGGATATCTCTGGGCTGTTTGTAGTGGAGTTGAGAAGTGTAGTAAAAGGATAATTATATTTGAATCATTAATCCTGTACAGTTGTTGCTGAACCACATTCTGTTGCCTCCACCACAGCTAGGGCCATTCAATGATGAGGTAGAATAAAATCTCAAACAGATACTGTGCATTAGTTCCAAAAAGAAAGACCAAACTATTTGTAGCTTTTGCAATCATTCACTTACAGAAGAGACTGTTGCACTCTCTGAATAACACACTTGGGCAATCTGTTCTTTACACATTGAAATAGCAGCATGAGGCCTTGGAGAACATGTAATTGAGAATAACAGTGAGAAGTTAAATAATCAAAATGCCTAGAAAATAAAATATCCATGGTTCCTTTGGCCAAGGATTTCAGAGATCTGTTTTCTACCTCTAAAATGAAATCCTATTTTTCTTTTTCTTTCTTTCTTTCTTTCTTTCTTTCTTTCTTTCTTTCTTTCTTTCTTTCTTTCTTTCTTTCTTTCTTTCTTTCTTTCTTTCTTTCTTTCTTCTAGTCCAACCTCCTCCTCCATATACCATTTTAGAAAAATTGTTGTCCTATCTCTTCTTAAAAACCTCCAGTGTTGAAGCACCCACAGTTTCTGGAGGAAAGTCGTTCCACTGATTAATTGTTCTAATTAAGAACAATTAATTAAATCTTAATTAAAAAGAAATTAAGGAAGTTTCTCCTTAGTTCTAGATTGCTTCTCTCTTTGACTAGTTTCCATCCATTGCTTCTTGTCCTGCCTTCAGGTGCTTTGGAGAATAGCTTGACTCCTGTTCTTTGTGGCAATCCCTGAGATATTGGAACACTGCTATCATGTCCCCTCTCGTCCTTCTTTTCATTAAACTAGACATACTCAATTCCTGCAATCATTCTTTGCTTCCTGTCTCCAATCATTTCCCTTTTCTAATATCTCTGTCCCATTTTGCCAAATATTCCTGATTTTGGAGAGTCACTTTTCTTTCAAAACCCTCAAATGATGTTATATAACTGAAATATTGTTTGGAATACAGTATAAAGCATCAACCCTTGCACAGGATAATTGAACTGGCTCTACTTATGTCACCAGGGGGAAAGGAAAAAAAAACTGTGGAAAAAAGAAAGAACTCCCACTGAGCTCCTACTACTCAAGAAAGTGCTGAAAAATTTCACACAGGACAGGGAGAAAATATTCAGCACCACTCCTATCCTTTTGCCAACTGCAAACAGGACTGAAGGCTTCAGAGGTCATTTCCAGCAGCTTTGACAATGGACTCAGCAATAACCATCTTACCATCTCCAGAATACCAATGTTACTTGGGGAAATATGAAAGATCAAAGCAAAGTAAATATCCCTTTCTGAACCCGTATTGAGGAGTAATGGGACAGATCAATCAGAACACACAAATTCAAGAAAAAGCACAAAATAGATCGATATAACCATACCACCATGCCAAGGAAATCTTTTTGTTTAAGCCAATTATCTAAAAAAAACCTGTCAAGTAGATCCCTAGAGAAGAGTTTGACTCTCGTGCTCTTCTGCAATAGCCAGGAAAAAATAAAGTATTTTTAAAAAGATATTTTGCTGCAGAGATGCAGCGAGTATTCTAAAGAGAACATTCAACTTGAGCATTTGAGTTAAAGTAAAGGAAGATACAAAAACCTTGTAAATTGGACCTGTTGTTTTAATTACCACCCCCTCATTAATTCCAATATTATTTGTCAGAATGAAAAGGAATTTCATGTACTTTCCAGAGACCTTTGCCAGGAATTAAATAGGGCTAGTTAGTTGTGCACAGTGTTGTAGGATGAATTAGTGAATGTGTGATGAAAAAGAAAAGATTTTCATGCTGTTCACAATAATTCTTTGCTGTATTTTGAACCAAATAACTTTGTAATTTTTTCCCCTCGTGTTCCATAAGGAGTCACTGAATGATGCACAAAGCTACCACTTTATAGCTATCACCCATCTAAGGAATATTAAGCATGAATATATTTAAGTGCCAATTAAAATCTCTTTAAGAATCTGATATAATTGCTGAATAGTAGAAAAACTCATTTATTTATTTATTTGTAACTGCCACTGATTAGGCAACAAGCTGGATAAAAAGCTTTATGTATTTTATTTTCCCCACTATCCTCAAAAAGCTACCAAAAGAGGCACTTTCTATTGTCTCTTACTAAACCAGAAAGGATTTATAATTTGATGATATGTGATACAACCAAGCAGCAGCAAAGCAAGGTTATTACAGAGCAGGTTATCAGTGGGAATGATTTATACTCAAGCTAGTAGAAAATAATATAAATTTCTGAAAAGAAAAATTCAGAGAGCACCCTGACACATCAAATGAAAGTTACTTGCTCCTAGGAGGATAATTTAAAAGCTTGTTTCCCAACCTACAAAACTGAATTGTGCTGTTTCTCTTTAGCTGTGAAGAGAAGATTGGAAGACTAGACTAGAATTGTTATAAGATAGAGCAACACATGTACACACACACAATACAGAATCCTTTAAAACTTGTTTATACAATTTTGAAAGTTAAGGATGAGGAACTTTCCTGTTTGGGAAAGCCAATAGTTAAATAACAGATAGAACTATTAGTGAGTAATAATTATACATTACTAATAATTAATAAGCCACTGTGAAGTAGTGATTAAAAAATTGGTCCTGACTTGTGGGAGACTAATCTCAGCTATGAAAACATTGTGGACCATTTGGGGCCAGTTACTCTCTGTTAGCCCAACCTTCCACACAGGATTGCTCTTGTGAAGATAAATCGAAGAGAGATCTCCATTCAGTGGGGAAAGATACAAATGTAATATATAAATAAACAAAGCTGTACAAATGAGTACATCCTCTAGCTCCAGAATTGTTTTCATGCTGTTGTTCCAAGTCTAAAATTGCTCAAACATTTTCAAGAAAAAGAGAATATTACTTGTCCTTGATTGGCAGTGAGAAATGAAAAATCTTTTCATTACTCATTTTTTGTATTTCCTTCCATTCTTAAAGGAGGTCCTAGTTCAAACTTCGTAAACAAAGAATAAATAAATGAGAAGATATCTCCAACCTTTTTAATGCGTGAGTGAAGAATAAGTAAACTTTTGATGGTTAAGTGTGGCTTGGGAAATCCTAGCAAACACACAAATCAGGTGAGGTACAGAACAAGAGCAGAGTTAGGTCAGTGGGCTAAGATGACCAAAACAGAAGTCAGGGCAAAAACTGTGAACCCACAGAAGGCAGAAAATTGACAAGAAAATTGTCACAGGTTGCTTTGAGAATATGACAATAAGGAATGCATTCCAACAAGAAAATGGACAGAACAACAATAGAGTTAATGTTTTCACCACAAAAGGCAAGATTCTCCTAACAAAAACCTCATTCTGAGGTTATAGTAAAAGGTCAACTTTTTTACAAACATCATGACATCTATCTCCCAATAGGCATTGAGTTTTTGACATTTTGAGTTGTCCAGCCTGAAATAGCCACACAATGATTCTGAACTAAGGTACACTAAGATGGTCATCTTGGTTGTATGGTTGTGTGCACATGGAAGTAGGGAACATTATTTAGGCGCAGATTATCATCTATCTTTTATTTTAAAAAGGTGAAATAAAAATAGATGAAAACAAGCCCACTTGGCTTTGACAGTAAACAAAATATCACACTTCTTTTCTTTCTGGATCATTTTGTGTCAGCCCAAAAGTGCTTATGATATTATGTTGATGAGTTTAGAAAAGAAAAAAAAACATAATTTATCATTCACTTCAGAAAAGAGGGAGAGAAGAGATTTGCTTCCATTTGTGTCAGTAATAGGAATTTTGCTGTCCATGCACTGGGAATGATAAATTCATTTTATTATCTTATGTGTCACTGTTTGCTAAAATTACTGATATATTTTGTCACTAAAACAGTATTGTCTATCACATGACCAAATTTGAATAGTTCTGGAAGAAGTGGTTACCTAATCAGAATTTCTATGTGAACTGCATGAGTGCCACATAATATGCATGAGACATATTTAAAACTGAACTTCTTTTAATAAAATATATCATAGAGCAAAGTGTTTGGTTTAGAAATCTGTAGCATGGGAAAATCTGACTGGAAGTTTATAGCAATTTGATGTTGAGTTTTTTCAGTTTTCCTGTTAGTATTTTTTTTTAAATGCCTGTGATTACAAGAGTTATCATGCTATGAATCCAGAAAAGCCATGTGTAAAGGAATCTTATAACAGTTCATCCATCACTTTACCCCAAGGACTGGAAATACAGTAGTCAAGTTTTCCATACATTTTGTAATCTCATCAGAGTGGAAACCATAGATGAAGAATTCTCAGTCCTTGTTTTGTGCTACTAAAATCAGCTCATAAAAGGCAGTTCATCTTCTGAAACTAACATTTTTACACACACACACACACATTGTGAGATCAGTTTTTAAAGTAGATCCAAGAATTTCTGATAGATATATTTTACATGATATATTTTACAGATCAGCTGATCAAATATTACACTATTCCCCTCTTGCCATTCTTTGGACTTCATTATTATTTGGCAGCTTCACAACAGTGACAGAAATCTAGGCAATGGTAAACATCTGGATAGGACAGAGGATGTGAGCAATTATCTTGCAGGGCCCTGGATTGACTTACTGATGAGAGAGAAGTAGCAATACCGGTAGCACTTAGCACTTAGACTTATATACCCCTTCACAGTACTTTACAGCCGTCTCTAAGCGGTTTACAGAATCAGTATATTGTCTCCAACCATCTGGATCCTCCAAGTAAGCAAAAAAGGTAACAGAACTTCCTTTTCCTTCCTGAAGAAAGTCCCAAAGGTGTTTCAAAAGGAAACTGGACAAAAAAAGTCTAGTTGCCTTTTGAAAAAGCATTTTAAGACAACCATGACCTGGACAGCTGAGAATATCCATAGACATTCCTGAAGAAAGGGTGATGGCCCCATCAGTTTTGGGGTAGCTACTTCTAAAGACTAACTTCAGAAGCAAGGATTACTTTAGATTCCAAATCTGGCATGAGAATATACTGTATTTATGACTGTTTTATCATGTAAACCCTAAAAAAACCAGAAATTTTTATTCCTTATAAAAAAGTATATAGGAAATGATTACAAAGCTGCAGAACTATACAGTTAGGATTTTGCAAAATAATTTGTGAGCTATTATAGCATTCAAGCATGGACTATCTAGTTCAAGTAACACAAAGAATCTGCTTTTCTTGAAAGGAGTGCATAAATGAACTGTAACACAATTTTATTCAGAAAGAATAAAGTGAAGACAATTTCTAGAAGATAGTGGAAGAAAGTTTAAAGCTCCATATTAAAAGATATGCCTATTTAAAAGCATACATTTGCAACTCAGTTTGAAAAGAAAAAAAAAATCTGACAAATGTATGATTCAGCTTCTTCTAGACTGGGATCTGAACTTTCCGAGACCATTGCAAAATCCTGATTTTTAAATACAAATCTGTACACAGATAAACAATAGTCTTGTTATATTTAATAGAACCATCTGTGTCCTTGGATTGTTTAACCTTCTTACACAAAGCAAACAATAATTCTTCTGTCATACAGTGTTCAAATTGTTGTTTTTCTTCTTAATTGCACTTTTAAATTACATATTGTGCAGTGTTACTTCATAGATTAAACTCACACAAATTAGCTCTTATACTGGACAGTTATGTAAATACTGAAGGGAAGTTCTCTTCCAGTATACTCCCACTCTCCCAAAAGAGTCCTGCAGTGCTGCCTGATTGTGGCAGGGTGTGTGTGTGTGTGTGTGTGTGTGTGTGTGTGTGTGTACAGTGAAGAATGCTGAGAGAGTATGCCAAGAGTACACAATTCCAGCAGGGTAACTCAAGGAGTGAAGGTCATCCCAGCTGCCCACTAGAGTAAGCAAGTACCAATATTGGGCAGTAGTGATATAGGAAGGTGCCAGGAGGCAGATGATCTCTTTGGTGACAATGGCAAAGACATTACCTGATATTGTATGGGAGAAGGTGATGGTAAACCACTCCTATATTTTACAAGAAAATATAAAATAGCAGTTGATATAGTGCTGGATGATGCCTATCCCCTCCCCCCCACCCCAGGTTGATGGCATTCAACAGTTACTGAGAAAGAGCTGAAGGCTGATGGTGTTTATGACATGGCTAGATTAAAGACATCTAGTTTTTGATGTTGCCATGCAAAATAAATAAATAAAACCTGAAGCTTCAAAGATAAATTGACAGTGGAAACATGAAACATAAGAGACATGAGCAGGGAGAGCTCAACATAGTGAAAAATGAAGTGAATCAACCACACATTGATATATTTGGCATCAATGGGATATTCTCTGTCAGAAGGTCACCAAGTTTATTATACAGGACATAGAAACAAAGAAGAAAAAATGTTAGTTTCTTAGTAAAAAAAAGGATATAGTCAAGACACTACTTGGTTACACTACAATCAATGGCTGAATAATAACAGTTAGACTTCATGGATAACCTTTCAGTATGATGATTATTCAAGTTTATGCTCCAACCACTGATGCAGAAGAAAAGTAGTTTTATGACTTTTATGTTCAAATTGAATTTGAACTTGACAAAACATGAATGAAAAATGTGTTGCTTGTGGTTGGAGACTGCCAAAGTTGGATATTATTAGGAAGAAAATGTAGTTGGGTTGTTTGGTCTAGGAAACTGAAATAAAATGGAAGAATGATTTATCAATTTCTGCCAATTGAATGATTTCTTCATTAAAACAGTACTGAAATAACCAAAACAATAGGCATATAGGTAGACATCCCCAGATGAAATATACAGAAATTAAACTCACTGTATTATTGGTAGGATGAAGTGGAATTGCTCAGGTATAACATCAAAAATATGGCTGGGACTGACAGTGGAAAAACCATGAATTGCTCACATATAAGTTCTAAAGCTGAAGAGGAAGAAGAAAAAAAAATCAGTTTCCATAATAAGATCATGAGCATATGACCATCATTTTCAAGGAGCACGTCGGGATTCTTTCTGAAGTCTTGAACTTCATTGATCAGAACGAGAGGAATTTAAAGAATGAATATAAAGAAATTAAGGAGGAATGTGAAAAAAGACTGCCACCAAAACATCAGCAAACAGAAGAAAATAAAGTGGATGCCAAAACAAATTTAACAAGAAGGAAAGCCAACACCAAGTAAAAAAAAGAGCTCATGAGAACTTTACAAAGAATTTCAGGGAACTGGTAGAAGAGACAAGAAGTGGTATTACAACAACATCCGTAAAGACATCGAAGATGAAAACAAAAATGGAAAAACAAGAAAAGTCTACCAAACATCTTTGTACTCAGAAGGATGTCCCAGCATTGAATTGGTATGTCAATGGACAGACTGACTAAAAAAAGGTCAAAGATGGAAGAGGTATACTGAAATTCTGTACACTAGAGATTTCAACATCAAATTTTCTCTACTCAAAAAAATTTCTAATATTACCATAACATTACTAAGTTGGATGGCTAGAACCATAGGCAAGCATAATAGGACTCTCTGATCCTGATCACCTCCACCAATGGCCCAGATTTCACAAGACCCGAACATGGGATTGAGTCATGAAGATGAACTTACCATGTAGAAAATTTAAAGCAAATAAATAAAGCTTAAAACATTATTTTATGATGAGTGTATTAATGTATTTTAGAGTCTTAACATGCTTTTTTCCTGCTCAAAAATCCATTGAAATTAAACTACCATAATCAGATGGTTTGCTACCAAATTTCATGAGCACAGACAACTTTGAAGTGGGACATGCCTCTTTCCCCATTCCTATTCAAAGGACATTTCTATTTCTATTATTCAAAGAATCTAGAATTGGGGGTGGCATTTTTCTGCTAGCTGCATTATGAAAACCTGTAGAACTAAGTCCAGTAGATCAGCAAGAATTATAACATATACAGACAGATGTATAAGATAATCAAGTAATGAAACTAAATCACAGGCATGATCTAGAACAGGCCGGTCCCCTCATAGCAGCAGAAACCAGTAATAACAATGAATCAGTGTATTGGGATTCCTAATCCCATTTCCATTTGGATTTGCAATGAAGGAATAAAACAATTGGAATACTTCTGCTTAGAAAATGAAAGAAAATGAAGGTTAGGATATTTAAGGTAATAATTTAAATACCACATGTTCTCTCTCGTGGTAGAAGACAAAAGAATATGAGCTGCAATCTGTCTAAAGCAGGTGGTCTGGTGCCCATCCATGGCCTGTTAGGTATCGGACTGCGCAGCTGGAGGTGAGCAGTAGGTAAATGAGTGAAACCGTAACCATCTCTCCCCCAGTTTGTGGAAAAATTGTCTTCCACAAAACCAGTCCCTGGTACCAAAATGTTTAGGGACTGCTGGTCCAAAATATACACATCTCCCCTCAGCAAGAATCTTCTAGAAATCCAAAACCTTTACTAAATTAAAAAAAAGTCTATTTAGTATTAAAGTATGTAGTTATTTTTAGATCACCTTGTAAAATGTCTCCAGCTGGTTCAAGCAATATTCTTAGGGTTGTCCATTTGCTTCCTTTGTGACTTCCATCCTTCTTCTCACCTGCCTGTGATCTATGAAGTTCAGGGACTTCTCTGCTTCTTCTTCTGAACCATGGGTGCAGCACATATACAAGCTCTTAGTTGCAGATATGTTAAAGTAACTCAGACTTTCTTATATTTCTATAAAGATTTTATTGGTTTTTTTTCATCAACATATGTTAATTTTTCCAATCAACAAGTTGTCTGGAGTTTGCTATGCTGATACATGTTCAATTCCTAATCCTTCATTCTTTCCTCTAGCCAAGAATAAAATAGGTTCCAAATTTGATAGTAGTCATAACTCAGACTTTCTGTTTGCTACATTTATTTCCTAAATAAAGCTTTTTAAAAAAAATTCTCTCTCTTTCATATCAAGACTACTTTATTTAAAAAGTTATCCTCTTAATGTTATTGGTTTCCTCTCCATACGTTCATTTCAACAACATAAGGCTCTCAGTTATCCAAGAGGGAAAATGGTGACAGAAGCATTCATTTAAAAAAGATAATTAAAAAGAGCAGGTTAGATTTTTTAATATTCAAACTCAGAAATAAAGGATCTTTCAAGATTAAAGGTTTGTGTTTTATCATTGTTGGATAAGCTTTTAATTTTACAAAATGTACAAATGAAAGTGAGCGCTCGATATCTTTGCATATCTCCAAAGCATTTCTATTCCAAGCCAAGAAAGAAAGAAATCTTTCACAATCCCTTTCAAAAGGACAGATTCGAAAGTGTTATAAAATCTTTGGAGATGCACTTGTATAAGATATTGACAGAGCCCATCCTAATTTATCTGATCAAAGAGCAAATGGCAATAAGATTTGATAAGGGCATGCATAAGCAGAAGCCTGATTTGAAATAACTGCCTGATCAGACAAGAATTCTTCCCCCCTCTCTGAAAGATATAGTAGAAGAATTCAAACTGGGACAAAGAGGGAGAGTATTTTTAGCCTTTGAAAACTCTTATCAAGAGTAGGAAACTTATTCATTATCCTTTGACGATTTGAAGCAAAAGTGCTTTTCTCCCTTGGAATATATAATGAAATAGTGAATACAGATTTGTGTTTTTTTCCCCCGCATTAGAATCAGAGATCGTTAAAGCTCACAGTATGTTTAATTTATTTTAAGACGGAAGAACAAGAAACACAAATGCTTCCTATAACTCACTCTGAGTATCCTAAAAACACATCCCATAAGCAAGCATATCATGTTTTCCTGATTAAGGGGCAAGTTAATGTAAAATGTAAATATCTCTGCTGTATATTACAGGGAAGTGGAAGCATAGAAGAGGACATTTTTACATCTGACTCCATCTGCTATTTTTAGGCACATGGAGCTGCAATTTGTATTTATCTTTAGCAACAACTTACTTGAAGTACAGATAGTCCTTGATTTATAACAGTTCATTTAGTGACCATTCAAAGTTACAACAGCATTGAAAAAATTGACTTATGACCATCTTTCACACTTATGACCATTCCAGCATTTCTATGGTCACGTGATCAAAATGCAGGCGCCTGGCAACTGACTCATATTTATGATGGTTTCAGTGTCCCGGGGTCATGTGATCACCTTTTGTGACCATCTGACAAGCAAAGTGATTGGGGAAGCAAGATTCACTTAACAACCATGTCACTAGCTTAACAACTGCAATGATTCACTTAACAACTGTGGCAAGAAAGGTCGTAAAAAGGGGCAAAATTTACTTAAGAAATATCTCGCTGAGCGACAGAAATTTTTGGCTTAATTCTGACTATAAATAGAGGATTACTTGTATGAAGTTTTTCACCCAAGCAAAAATATTAGAAATGGGATCTAGAAGCAAAGAGAGGTGGTTTACAGCTCCTCCCCACTACTCAGTTGACATGCTTGCCATCATTCTCACATTGCCAAAACAAACAAGCAAACAAAAGTAAAATATCTCAGTGGCTTCCAATCATCTATTTTCCTACTAAGATAATGAGCTAAGAAAGCTGAAGAAACTTTGTATACTTTGAAATTGCCCTTGGACCCTGTTAGAATATGGAGCAAAATGTTACTGTCATGTACTGCTAAATCAATGTAAACTTTTTTATTCATGGACTGAGGTTGCAATGAAGGCAACATTGTGCACGCTTGTCAGATTTTTTTTACCATGGTTACATGCAAGTGGGGAAAAGTCCTCAGTTCCTATGTTGGTAGAATTTTTTCCAGTGGTATTTTATCAAAACACCTAATTCAAGAATATTGAAACCAAGTAAATATTATTTGAAACTACAAGTTGAAAAAAACGAAGTTCAGAACTGTTGCAAAACAAATGTAGCCAGATGGTACAGCATCTGCTTTTTGTGCAAAAAATCTGAGGTTCAACCTCTAGGTAGCACTGAGAAATAAATATGTTTGAAACTCCATATAGTTAGATCCAGTCAATGTGTATCATGAGTTATATACTCAATAATGATCATTAAATATTATTTCTACTATTGTCCAATTTTGGTATGACCCTTTTGCCATCTAACTGGTATAGAAATTAAAACAATTTGTATTGCTGAATAACTAGGAAAGGCAAACACTTTAAACTTTTTTTTTTTACCATAACAAGGGTTATATTTTTTCTTTTAGCTTTTAGTTCCATGAAAATTCAGTTCCAAAATCAATAGGTAAAAGTGGTTCAAAGCCCAACTGGTTTCTAGAAATATTCAGAAATATTCAGTGCTTCATGCTAACTGCAGCATGAACATGTCCTGATAACTATTTTTATAAGATCAGTCCTCATAACATAACACTGCTTTTGCTGCCTCACCAGCTTAAACACAGCTGATGCAGCTTAAACCCAACCTTAGTTGTTCCAGTTTTAAAATAGTGGTCTCCCTCTTATTCCAACATAACTTTGCTATGGACACAATCTAACACACTTCATTAACAATGCAGTTAATGAAACAGTCAGGAGCTATGTTCTGCCCAGTTTTATGTTAGGCTCTTAAGGTTAGTCCCCTCTACAATGATTATTGCTTTCTATGAAAATTTTGATTTGGGCTGCAAGGAGAGACATCTGCATACATAATGCCTGGCTGGGATGTTCTGAAGAACTTGTCTAATTTTATGAGAGTTATTCTGTACTCAGATTTAGTGCAATTTTCAAAGAGTGCAATATCTTTAAAAAAATTCAGAGAATGCTAGTCTGGTATTGACTAATTTAAACTGGGAAGTATTGCTAGGCTCTGCCAGCTTTATCTGTTGACGGGTTTTATGACTAGTGAGTGCATTAGAGGTTTTCTGATGCTTCTGATGACTTTGGTTTGTGCCATTTTGTTACTCCACAGGCTATTTCTGGATTCTTAATGAGAGCCCTGCAATACCATTGCAGCTATTTGATTGGGTTATTTGCCTGGTTGGGATCCTAGCTTCCATAAAAAACCCATGGAGATAAAATGTGATAGTTTGGTTTAAAAAAAAGAATAACTGGTCCAAAGTTATTGAATCAGTCTGAGTCTTCCTGGCCACTTCGTAACACATTAAACTCTGCACTGCACCAGTTTTGTTATAACAAGCAAAGAGTGATACCGCAAAGGACAGCTGTTAGTACTAGGTCAGAAGGAAATAATCACATTTGTCATACAGATGGCACTCAAATGATTCTACAACAAAAGGCAGAAAAAATCCTCCCAAGCGAAAGGCTGTAACATCTAGCAATCATCTGCCTGTTGCTAGAGAGTCAGAAGAGATGCATTTTTAGGTGTGTCTGTTTTTAAAAGATAAGCAGCATATCAAAAGTTTAGATAAAGAAGTGGCACAGGATGTAAAAACATAATGCTGTAATGTTAACTTTAAAATAACATTTTTTAAAAAAAAACAAGCTTTCTCACACAGCATTTTGGCATTAGGAATTCTTGATGTGTTTTATCAATGAGTCATTTCCAGTGGAGAAGCTATAATGAAAACTATTTGGAAAAAAGCCATAGCAACTAAAAACTTTCCAGCCTGCAAGTTTTATGTTGTGCCATGATTTCCTTCTATTGTCAAAGAAAATATCTTCAGGAGGAAAGGATTAAAAGTATCATATAACATCATTAATGATTAAATTTATATAGATAACCTGAACATTTCAGACGCACTAAAAAGTAGTTCTTTTCAACCATAGAGACTCATTTATCAAGGGAGAAACACAGGGTCAGCAAGTGGAGACCTCTCCCTTTATTGGTCCCTCTTCTTTTGCCCTAGTGCTCAGAATAGGTTCATAGATGCAAGGAGATGATGTGATTTCCAACCACCACAAATTCAGAATTTTTCACAAATGAACTTATAGGCCTTAGGTTTTCCTGTCATCTTTACTCTCAACTCCTTCCTTATCTATAATACAGTGTTTATATTGTTCTACTGAAATTATACAAACAATTAACAGGGTTAGTTCTTTAGTGGCTACCAGGCTGATGTGTCTGGACTTTATATCTTGAAGCAGAATAGAGCTGGAAGGGACCTAGTTCAGCCTCCTGCTCAAGCAGGATTGGACAAGTGGATGTCCAGTCTCTTTCTAAAAACATCTAGTGGTGAAGCACCCACAACATCTGAAGGCAAGCTGTTCCACTGATTAATTGTCTTCACTGTTAGGAAGTTTCTCCTTAATTCCAGGTTGCTTCTCTCCTTGATTCAGTTTCCATCCATTGCTTCTTGTCTTGTCTTCTGGTGCTTTGGAAAATAGGCTGACCCCCTTCTCTTTGTGGCAGCTGCTCAAATACTGGAATACTGCTATCATGTCCACCCAGTCATTCTTTTCTCTAGTCTGCCATACCCAAATCATGCAACCATTGTTCATATGTTTTAGTCTGGAGGCCTTTAATCATCTTAGTTGCTCTTCTTTGCAATTTTTCTAAAGTCTCAACATCTTTTTTGTAATGTGACCAAAACTGGATGCGGTATTCCAGGTGTGGCCTTACTAAGGCTTTATAAAGCCGTACTAATACTTTATGTGATTTTGATTTTATACCTCTGTTTATATAGAACCCAGGATGGTATTAGTTTTTTTGGCTGCTGATTCATGTTTAAGTGATCATCTACTAGGACTCTTATGTTTTTCTTTTTTTATTTCTTTTTTTTTTTACTCCCTCCTTATGTGATTGATTATCTAGTGGCTTTTGCTTGGAATTAGGTTCTATAAGTCATGACGTTTGGCCCCCCTCACAGCTCATTTTTAGTTTAAAGACCTTTTGATAAGATGAGCTGGTCGTTTTCTGAATATATTCTTTCCAGTTCTTGTGAGGTGCAGTCCATCCCTTGCCAGTAGCCGTTCATCTAAGTCAGTGGCTCCCAACCGTTTCTATACCCTGCACCCCTAGAATGTTTCTGATATATTCTTGCACCCCTTGCAAAAGTTCTAAATAATGGCAATGAATTATGCATATACACTACAATTTTGAAAATCCAAGTTTTCATACCCCGTGGAATATCGTCTCGCACCTCCAGTTGGGAACCCCTGATCTAGGTAATGCAGACCATGGTCTAGGAAGCTGAAGTTTTTTTTTAGTATATCTTTTCTATATATCTATATATTATTCTACTATATTGCTATACCAGTGCTTGGAGTCTTGATTTAAAAGATTCATGCATCTATATATTTAAATAAATGGTATGAATTCTAAATTAATGTTTTTTTGTGATGTTCATCAGTTTTTTTAAATAAATATAGCAAAGCTTTATAATTTATCAATATTATTAATGGTCTGAAACCCTTGCATTAAGAAACCATCTGCCACCCTCAAAATGTTAGCTTTATTGAGATCAAAACAAGAATTTAAGCAGGCATATGCAGGAAATAGAAAGTGGCCTAGTTTAATATGTAAGGTAAGCAAAACTCTCTCACATTGTGCTTGATTGCTGGTGGTGATATGCACATTATTCTTTTTGTAGCAACAATAATGGGAGTGACTTGCTAGTGTCTTCTTCCAGGATGTTTCTTGACTTCTCTGTCTGGTCTAGACTTCTTGAATTTTCTGCTGGTCTCCCATTTAAATACAAACTAGGTCCAATCCTGGCTAGCATTTTTTGAGATCAGACAAAATGCCTTGCTTCTCCACCGTAGTCTGAATTATTTTAAAATAAGAGATATTTATGCACAGGATTTCTTTTTTTTTTTACAAAATGAAACATATTTGATATTTATTTTTGTAATGATATAAAATCTTCTAGTAATTTATGCAATTTGTATTGCAATGGAATCCCAAGTCTTTTTTTTAAAATTATTTTATTAAAGCCATCAACATTAAACATAAGTTCATATTAAAAAAACAATCATCATATATCCTGCAATACAATTCTAAGGATCAGTTTTTGTGAACGTCTGGTTTAGTTAACATTCCTCATTCCTCACATCAAGCTCTATGATCCCTAACAAAAGATCCTGAGATAGAAATTCAGTATCCTGAGGTAGAACTTCAGTACGCTTTTCCAATATTAAAGCAATCAACATTAAGTCTGGGCTCATATTAATAAGCTGTCCTCATAGGACCTGAAAATACAGCTCTTGTATATGGTCTATCTACATTCATACAATCAGCCTTGAACATAAAATCATAGTATGCATCAATCATCATAGCACCTGGTATACATCACTAAGTGTTAATCTTTATAAACGTCTGGTTTGGTAAGCATTTTTCACTCCTCACATCAAGCCTCAACTATATGCCTGTTACAATTTATTTGATTGGTGTTTCTCTTTTCTATAGTCTATCCACAGTTTCTAGTCTATAACATATTATTCATCTCAGTATTAGTGCAATCGTTTCTGATCCTTAACCAAAAATCCTGAGGTAAAAGTTTAATAACCTGAGGTAGATCTTGGATATGGTTTATCTACTATATCTAGTCTATCACATATTGTTCAGTCACGCTTCTGAATTAACTTCGTCTCAGTAATAGTGCAATCTTTTATAGTCCCTAACCAATGATCCTGAGGTAGAAGTTTCATAACCTGAGATAGAAATTCAATCCGCTTTATCAATATTAGAGCAAACAACATTAAGCATATGATCATATTAAGAGGCTTTCGTCATACAACATAGGCATACAACATTAGGTGTTAGTCTTTGTAAACATTTGATTTGGTAAACATTCTTTGCTCTTCACGTCAAGCCTCAACTAAACGCCAGGTGCATTTTGTTTGATTGGTGTTTCTCTTGTATATAGTCTATCCACTGTTTCCAGTCTGCCAAATATTGTTCATTTGAGCGATCTTTCAGGTATGCCGATATTTTCGCCATTTCCACCAGATTTGTTACTTTCACAGTCCATTCTTCTATAGGCGGTATTTCTAGATTCTTCCAGTATTGTCCCACCAACAATCTGGCTGCTGTGATCAAGTTCAGAAATAAGCTCGTCTCTGAGGTAGTGTAGTCCTTTGTTATCCCTAACAAAAAACCTGAGGTAGAAATTCAATACGCTTTTTGAAAATGGTTTGGAGTGTCCACCATATCTTCCTCCAGAAGGCTTTGATTTTTCTGCATGTCCACCATACATGAAAGTAGGTAGCCTCCCCGTCGCCACACCTCCAGCATTTGGGCTGGGAGTCTGGATAGATGAGTAATAGTTTTTTCGGGTCGAGGTGCCACCTATAGAACATCTTGTAGAAGTTTTCCCTTAAGTGTTGCGATTTCGTAAATTCCACATTTCTCACCCAGATTTTCTCCCACGTGTCCATGGTGATAGAATGCCCAAAGTCTTGTTCCCACTTTATCATACAGTTCTTGACTAGCTCGGTTTTAGAGTCCATTTCTATCAGGATGCTGTACACTCGTTTGCACAGGATTTCTTGTTCCCTGTGCTTAATGGGAGTTGAGTTCGGCAGAACCGGCAGCTAAATTTTGCTTAGTTCGCAGAACCAGCTGAATGCACACTGCTTCCAGAAGTCCAGTCTAGGATGGGATGGCATGGATGCCACTTCCAGAAGTCTGGAAGTGCATGGACGCCACTTCCAGAAGTTCGTTCTAGGCCTCAAGGCCCAGGTCTGCATCCAATAAGAGAACCATTTGTTCAGGTATTTGAATCCCACCACTACCTTTACTTCTATCTGGTGGTGTCACCAAAAACTACTATACATAAATTGCATAGCAAAACAAAGCTGACACTGGTTGAATGACTACAACCTCATCCTCACCCTGTAAGCATTTCTTAAACAGCACCAACATCAGTCAAAAAGTTTCCTTTATAAAGGGACACACATTGTTGCTTCTCTTTATATTCTTGTTTGCAGAGATCGAGAAATCACACAGCTAACTCCAAATTTTTTAGTTATGCATTTAATGTACTTTATCTGTATGCATTTAGTCTAAGTACCCAATCTTTTGGGAGAGCAAGCAAAAGGAAAAGATGGCTCTATTTACCCCCCTCTGCTTTAATGGTCACGAATGAGGAGTGTATGGACTCATGAAATATATTTACTTGGAAAGCTTATAATACTCACATTAGATCTTTGTTTCATGTAGATTGTTTCAGTGGAAAAGAAATAGTACAGAAAATGAGTGATTTGATAATTAAATAAATGTATAGTACTGGGAGCAATTTGCCTGCTTCTACCAATATCTTTTTTTAAAATTTAATATATTGAAAAAGGCCAGAAAAAGATATCTTGTGTACAATCATCAGTTATACAGTACAAGCATATATGTTGGACTATATAGACAAAAATTGGTTGATACCATACACTACCAGAAATGGAAGGGAGAGAGTTTTTAACTTCCCTGTGTGACCCAAAAGATTGGGATGGGACCCAATGAACCAACATGGATGCCTCTTTAAACTCACTTTGCAGTAACCACCTATTCCTTGAGATCAATGCAAGATTGGCTGGCAGCCCTTGGTAGACAAAACAGAAATCCATTATTTGTTTACAGACTGGTTTTTATTGTTAAGAAATAACATAATTCAGCACAGAATTCTGAGCATGCAGAATGGTGAATGCTAGTTATTTAAAGTTATTTCTGCAATTAGGAAAGATATATAAGAAGAGCCCCATGGCGCAGTGGTTAAAGTGCAGTATTGCAGGTAAACTCTGCCTGTAGCCTGGAGTTTGATCCAGATGGGGCTCAAGGTTGACTCAGCCTTCTATCTTTTCAAAGTTGGTAAAATAAGGACCCAGATTGTTGGGGGCAACATGCAAATAATGCTTCAACATTGTAACTACCCAAAGAGTGCTGTAAAGCTCTATGGCAGCGGTTCTCAACCTGTGGGTCGCGACCCCATTTGGGGTCGAACGACCGTTTCACGGGGGTCACCAAACACCGCAGTCTGCCATATATTTTCCCCATTTCTCTTCGGCCGTCGCGCGCGTGTTGTGCATGCGCGATTCGGCCCGTCGCGCCGCGCATGCGTGATTCGGCCCGTCGCGCCGTGCATGCGCGATTTGGCCCGTCGCACCGTGCATGCGCGATTTGGCCCATCGCGCCGCACATGCGCGATTCGGCCCATCGTGCCGTGCATGCGCGATTCGGCCCGTCGCACCACGCATTAGCGATTCGGGCTGTCGCGCGCACACCGCACATGCGCGGTTAGGCCCGTCGTGCCACGCATGTGCGGTTCGGCCCGTCGTGCCGCGCATGCGCGGTTCAGCCCATCGCGCAGGTCGAGGTCACGCCGCATATTGGCGGCGCAGGTGGGGTCTCAGCCTGAAAAAGGTTGAGAACCGCTGCTCTATGGGCTATCTGTAAGCCTAAATGCTACTGCTATATAGGAAACTGATGAGGCAGGGATGTTAGTGGTAAGTATCCTCAGATTATAAGACCAATGGACAAAATGCTGTTATCATTTGGGCTTGTTTTTCATTCCCACTGAGTGACAGAGGGTGCCTTTCTAAAACTGCCTTACTCACCTTGGATAATGACTTAGGGAACAGTTGAAGATGATGACTAGATTTTTTTTCTTGAGCTGGACACACTCAGCTGAACAATTCATATATATATATATGTATGTATGTATGTATGTATGTATGTATATATATGTGTGTTTGCTGAGGTTTTCGTGGGTGTTTGTATGTAGGTCTTTGGTTATTCGGGTTTTCTCCTGCGTAAAATTGGAAGTGTCTTGGCGATGTTTCAACGAAGTCCCATTCATCATCTTCAGGCTGGTGTTTTTGGCTTCGTGCTTCTGGGATATCTATCTATCTATCTATCTATCTATCTATCTATCTATCTATCTATCTATCTATCTATCTATCTATCTATCTATCTATCTGCAGATCCATTTAGAGGTTAGCTTTCTAACACATTGACTTGATATCATAGTTCTTAATCTGAAGGGAACACTGCCATCTATATGTAAGCATGTAAACACAGATATAAATATTCTTTGATCTAGATTTTGTTTGCCAACATTCAGGATGATTGGCTCTAAGGTATGATGGTCTTGATTTGTGGGATCCACATGAGTAGCTCACTGCACATAGCAGATAATTTTTCCCTAGAAATAACTCAACCAGGCTTCACATGAAAATGTATTTTCCGTAACAGTGAGGGATATCAGCCTTAAATTATAGCTACAGATATGCAAAATGATAGTCTCTCGAGGTTTTTATATGGTTTACTCATACTAATGATCCTTGATAGTCTTTGAGCTTGACATTATTAGCTGGAGTGTAAGCTATTAAAAACATGTTGATGATTTGAAATACAGTACAGTACAGAGAGAATTCTTATATGTTAGGGGACTGCATAAATCAACAAATTATTTTTAAATGCAAGAAGTAGCTTTGAGTAACAGCCTAACACTTGGAAAAAAGAGTTCTGTATCTTGCCGATATACAAATCAACATAAGATAAATTATATTACTGGTAACAATATGCACATACAATTATATACACATATCACATATAGATGATATTGTATTTTTAGATATAAGCTAAATATTATTTTTGCAAAGCCAGTGTTGTCTGATGCCCACTGTACCTGTGACATATGCATGGAAGAGATGTAGGTTTGCTGTAAACTGATTTTATTACTGAGTACTGGAACAGAAGTTGTAGAAAAAGCTCAAAAAGCAAAGGAGGGTATAAACAAACAGGCAGCTTGCACCAACTCATTTCCTTATGTGTACTTTCCTATCTCATTACAGCTATGCAGCTCACATCTTTTTTTTAATATATATATAAAATTCTTTTATTAAAACAATCAACATTGAACTTAAAAACATATTGTGCAGCATTCATCATGGCACCTGATATACAATACTAAGTAAAGTATAACAGGAGTATAGTTGAGGCTAGCTCACATCTTATTAGTTCCTGGATGGGAGATCACTCAGGCCTATTGATTACACAGTGAGCTTGGGGAAAAAAGTTCTTAGAAAGTAGTTGCTGGGTTCTTAATAAAATCACACAGATGTGCCGAAAAGGTAACCAGGACTCCGGTTCAGCTAGAAAAGGGTCTTTACATCTATCTATCTATCTATCTATCTATCTATCTATCTATCTATCTATCTATCTATCTATCTATCTATCTATCTATCTATCTATCTATCTATCTATCTATCTATCTATCTATCTATCTATCTATCTATCTATCTATCTATCTATCTACCTACCTATCTACCTATCTACCTATCTACCTATCTACCTATCTACCTACCTACCTACCTATCTACCTACCTATCTACTTATCTATCTATCTAGATACAGATACAGATACAGATATAGATACAGATACAGATATATTCTGGGTTACGTAGAGAAAGGAATCTCTGCAGCAGGATTGACATTTAATAGCAATGTAAAAACCTAAGGAAAGTTTGCAAGATTCTTTACTGAAGATGTAGACTGGGGTTTGCTTGTTTATTTCTTTGACTTAGATGCTGCCCACCAATGGATGATTATATCAGTTCTGGATGGTTCTCTGCAAAAAAAATAAATTAAAAACTATAGGTAGTCTTCGACTTACAACCGTTCGTTTAGTGACAGTTCAAAGTTACAATGGCATTGAAAAAAGTGACTTATGACTTTTTCACACTTATAACCATTACAATATTTCGTGGTCATGTGATGAAAATTCAGACGCTTGGCAACTAACTCATATTTATGATGGTTGCAATGTCCCAGGGTCACGTGATCACCACAGCCTACTTGACTTATTTATTTCTGTCTAACTAGCTGAATCTGCAAAAATGAGCGCAATTTTAAGAAATTGCACAACCATTATTACATGAGGAATAGGCATCCTTGTGGCTTATCTTCTTTTTTTGGGAAACAAAACAAAACACTCTGTGGGTGACTTTAAACCAGGGATAGGTCCAGAAAATTACAAGTGGCTCCAGCATCTTTATTTTTCAATCCCCCAAGCCCCACCTAATCATACTTGCTGAAAATTGGTGATAGTTTTCTGTCAATCTGAGGACAAAAATTGTAAAGTACAGTAAGATCTAAAATATATTTCACATTACATTTCAAACAAAATCCATTCTCCTAAACTGCTAATCCAGGAAGCAGCCCTAGAACTGCTGTTAAATGTGGCCTATTCTTGGTACTAGAATATTTGCAATAATCAGTGCTTTTTTTGTAAAGAAAAAAAGGTGCCGGAACTCACACACTTTATACAAACTGCCTTGCCTACCCTACAAGGTTCCATCCAAAAAAGGTGCCGGAACTCCGTTCTGAGCATCCTATGACAAAAAAAGCCCTGGCAATTATCATTCTGAGGCAAAGCACAACAAAAGATATATTGAAGGAAATGGCTAACTCGCTATTCACTGGTTCAGCACTCCTGGTCATTTTTTGGAATGGGTGTGCATTGAATTCAGACAAATCTTAAATCAAATATAGCTATTTGAAGAGAGAATTAGAGGAAAATCAGAATTAATCTGAAGTGAATTGCTCTGCAATTTTTCTCCTTTAAAGCTTGGTGGGCAATTTGCAGAATCAGAGGAAAATGAAATCTGTCATGTTCTATGCATTTTCTCATGTGCTTGAAGATAAATGTCTGTTGTAAGAAATTGTATCATTCTTGGTTTCAAGATTTAGCTATACTCCCAGGGATTGGGAATGGGCAAGAAATCTATTTAGTAGTAATTTTAATGCAAAAAAGTCTCATTTCCAATTCCTGAGCCAATACAAGAATAGAAATATTGCTGCATTTCTGGTGACATAAAATATATAGGTGAGTAAAAGTAGTTCCTAGAAATACATAACAAGGAAATTTGTTTGCAATATTTATAATATATGGGTAGAGACAGATAGACCTGCAGGTGAATTTTTGATGCAGATTTTTATACTTTGCAAAAATGAGATGGCATGAACCTAAGGGTGACATGAATCTGAAAATAGAATTTGACAGATTTGCATACCCCACGTATTATTAAATATATGTGATTATTATAATTTTCTGAAAGAATGTGAATTAAACTTAAATGATTTTTTAAAAAATATTCCAATTCATATATGAATACCTTCTCTTTTCAAGTCAGTAAAACAACTGATCCAGCAATTAAATGAACAAAAGTTTATGTCAATAATTAATAGGTATGAAGATAATTGACCTCCACAGCTTTTGAGACTGAAAATTGGTGTCAAGCAGGTTTCAGTGTTCTAATGGGATACAAAAAGATCAACACAAGAATATGTCGCTTTGTAGCATTCTGATTTAGCTAATTAAACTCCATGTTCTGACATTGTCTGGAAATGAACTAAGACTTGCGAAAAATGTCAAAAATAATAATAAAAATGTTTCTTTCAATGTAGAAAAAAAAGTCAAAGAAACAATTGGTCTGTTAATGGAAGAAGGTGGCAAGGAGGTGACAGGCAACAGGGAGAATTGCTTAATTCATTCTTTGCAGAGAAAAAATAGCACAGCCTATTTAAAAGTACCATAAAAGTCAGATTAGAAATACAAGTCAAAATAGGCAAGAAAATGGTAAGGCAACACCTATCCACTGTAGATGAATTTAAATTCTTATGACCAAATGGACTATATCCCGAAGTTCTGAAGGAACTGGCAGATGTGATTTCAGAACCATTGAACTATATCTTTCAAAGATCCTAGAGCACTGGGGAACTACCACAGGTGTCAAAACCCTTAAGTATTTTGCATTTCTTTCTTATGCTTTCATTTCCCGGTTCTGCCATTCTAATGGAGAGGGGGGACCTAGGGAGTATTCTGCAGCATGCTTCCTTTGCTTTGTTCTATCCTCTTTGAAGTATCTTTCTTGAGGTGAGAATGGAATGTGCCTCTGGCCATTTGCCTTATCTCCAGGCAGAAGGAAGAAGCCACGGAGAAACTTGATAGCCTTGAGAATGGCGCCTTATTGGTTCTTTCCCACAACAATTTGTCACCTATGGATTGGCTCAATTTGAAATAGCCAGATGGACAGTTGGGGTGGGGTTTGAAAAGGTTTTTTCAATGTAACATTTCACATGGGAAACCCTCAGATCCTGCCTTGCTATCCTGCTATCAGTACCTTCCAATAAAAGTTCTTGCTAAGACAATGCAAGTTTCAAGAGTTCTGCTTTCTTGGTTGATTTAACTGAGGCAGGTCCTTACAACAGGACTGTAAAGGAGCTGATGTGGTTGCCATCCTCAAAAAAGGGGAAAAAGTGGATCCAGGAATCTACAGACCAATCAGACTGACACCGATAACTGGGAAAATCCAGGAATAATCATGCAATGGATCTGTGAACAACTAGGAAAAAACAAAGTTATTACTTAGAAGCCAACATGACTTTGTCAAAACCAGATCATACCAGACAAACCTTATTGCATTCTTTGACAAAGTGACTAAATTAATGGACCAGCGAAATGCAGTGGATATAGTATAGCATTTGGTAAAGTAGACTACAACTTACGTTTTGGTAAGATAGAAAATATGTGGGCTAGACAGTATCACTACCAGATGGATTTGTAACTGGCTGACCAACTGCACTCAACATATAGTCCTCAATGGAACTACATATATATGAATGGAACTCCATTTATATGAAGCTTGCAGTACTAGTAGTAGTACTATTCAACTATTCAACATCTTCATAAACTATTTAGATAAAGGGATAGAAGGAGAGCTCCTCAAATTCTCAGATGACACCAAGCTGGGCAGATGAGCCAATATTTTAGCTCAAGATCAGAAGGATCTTGACAGACTTGAATACTGGCTTTATCCAAGAAAATCAATTTAATGGTGAGAAAAACATGGTTTTACACTTAACCAAGTAAAAATAACTGCATAGATATAGAATAGGTGGTACATGACTCAACAGCAGTAACTGAGAGGGATCTAGGATTCCTAGTGGACAACCACTAAAATATGAACCAGCAGTATGCTGCAGCTGCCAAAAAAGCCAATGCAGTCCTAATATTACGTTCATAGGAAGTGATAGTATCTATCTATCTATCTATCTATCTATCTATCTATCTATCTATCTATCTATCTATCTATCTATCTATCATCTATCAAATGTATTGGCTGCTCATCTTATCACAGGGTAACTCTGGGTAGCTTTGATAAGCCCACACTTGGAATACTGCCGCCAGTTTTGATCACCACAATACAAAAAAGATGTTGAGACTCTAGAAAAGATGCAAAGAAGAACAACAAAGACAATTAGGGGGTTGAGGGAGCTGAAACACATGAGGAACAATTGCAGGAACTGGGTTTGTCTAGTCTAATAAAGAGAAAGACTAGGGGTGACATGATAGCAGTCTTCCAGTATTAGGGGGACTATTACAGAGAAGAGGGTACTGTATAACTATTCTTCAAAGCATCTGAAGGCAGAACAAGAAGCAACAGATGGAATTCATCAAGTAAAAATCTAACCTAGAACTAAGAAGAAATTTCCTGACAGCAAGAACAATTAATCAATGGAATGGCTTGCCTATGGAGGTTTTGAAGAAGAAATTGGATAGAAAAAATTGTCTGGAATGGTATACGGTCTCCTGCTTGAGCAGCAGGTTGGAGTAGAAGACCTCCAAGGTCCCTTCCAACTCTGTTATTCTATATTGTGCAACCTTCTGCAGTAGAGAGAAACAAATACACAAAAACACAAACACCCAATTTCATAAGTATTTTTTTACAGTTCAGTCACCAGAACCCCAAAACTTAATTTTTACAAATGAGCAAAGATGCTGCCATCATGCTTCTCAAGAACTTACACCAGAGATGAGAAGTGAGGGAGGCACAAGGCATTTTTTTTTCCAGCAAGAGATCTTATACCAACTATGTAACTATATAACTAATCATATATACACCTATGAAGTTTTTTGCAACATATTCTGGAGGAAAAAAAAGAGAAATATTGCTGTTGGTAATGCTATTGTGGACATGGACTTCTAGTTAATCCATGTGACACATGCTACCTTCTTCATTTATTTTTCTTATTATTATTTAATTTCAATTATACCATTTATAATGGAATATGGAACCATCTGGAAGAATATAAGATCTATAAAACTGGTCTCATTTGCTCTAGAAGTCTAAATCCATCAGCGAGTCACCATTAAGAAGACAATGCATTACTTTGAAAAAGCTATGATACCAATCTCAAATATTAATATGTATTTCTCAACATTATTTTTCAAATGTTGGGGCACCATGTTAGACTTAAAAACTCCTCTCATAGGTGATATAAATTAGTGAATTATATAAATTAGTTTGGATTTCCAAGGATTATTATGGAACTTAGGTGTAAGGACAGAAATTTCCTGAAGCTATCTGTAATAAAGATGCTTTCTATGGTAATTGTGGTATCTCTTATCATGCAATCCTAACAACGTCTGGTTTATAATATCATACTGCTTTAAACAAGGAATTGTTTTTGGTTTGGACAGCATTTAAGAGAGTATGTCTGTAGTTTCTAAAAGAATCTGTTTTTGCTTTCAACCTCACTAATAATATAGTGGTAGACTACAGTATTTTTGGAATATTTGCCCTAGAGGGTGTGTAGTTTTGTCTGCTGCCTGCATCCCTTGGATAGGCTTTGCTTGTTTGTGCAGACCAGTTGGTACTGGTACTGGTCCATGGACCGGGGATTGGGGCCCCCTGCCCTAGAGAATGTCCATCACTGTATTGAGTAGGATTCTCAACAGCTACAGGCACATAAGCTTGCTATAGGTTTTCTGTGATTATAGTAAAGTTGGCTTTGCTTCTATAGTGATTTGTCTCTGCCTTGAATCCATCTAAACACCTCTGCTTTCGTAAGCAATGGAATATCAAATGCGGAAGTTACTGCTTGTATTTTATCAAAAATAATAGTAAGTATGGATGATTTCTAACTTTACCCAAGTTTCTAGCACGTAACCCTAAATCTGCTCCCAGCAGTTTCTCAGCACTGTAAATTTCAAGGATGCATTATCAATGTGTATGTGTATGTGTTTGTGTAACTGTTGTTCAGGGCAAGAAACTTAGTTCTGTTAATACTTGCTATTCCTTCAGGATGATATAATGACACCAGTTTAGTGGACTATGCTTTTGGCATTGAGGTTTTCAGTAGTTCAGAAATAAATGTAGTTCATCTGCAAAAGACCTTTGGCAGATTTATATTTAATATCTGGGAACTATATGACATTTAGAAAAAAATTATCATTATTAATTATGTGTATTCATATGTAATATTAATAGTTATGTATATACAATAATATGTAGATTTTCAACTAACAAAGTATGAACCTTTGATAGTAATGGTTTTCCTTCCATCCCCCTCCTTCCCTCTCACTTAAAAGCTATCCCAATCAAAATTTCTAATGTTGGCAGAAGGCATGAAATGGTAGTTTAGAATTCACCAGTTTTGAGAGCTAACTATATTAAAAATACATGAAGTGTGCAAATTTCTATCACATATTGGGACAAAAGCCTGGAAAGTGACCAGACAATCTGTAGTACATATCCTAAAGCTCCAGATTTCATGAGTAGTGTGACTGTCATTGATTTCAACTAGAGCTAGGTCATTTCTTTAGTTGATTAAAGAAGATAGTAGGAAATAATTGGTATCTCTGATGTGAATTGTTATTCTGTGTGTACCCTACCCCAGAGGTCTTCAACCTTTTGGGCGCCAGGGACCGGTTCCGTGGAGAGAGGTTTTTCCATGGACCGGAGGGTGTGTGGTTTTGTGTGCTGCCTGCATCTCGCGGATGGGACTTTGCTTGTTTGTGCAGACCGGTTGCTGGCATGCTGTGGCCCAGTACTGGTCCATGGTCCAGTGGTTGGGGACCCCTGCCCTACCCAACCCACCTTTCCTGTTTATCTGTTTATACATAACTGTTCTTCTTAAGCCCTGATTACCTTGCTTGATTTCTCTGACTATGTTCAGATTTCTATTCGGCCCACAGCAGTCAGGCCATTCACTGCTTCCTAAGTGTTGGAGTGGTGATGCTATCTTTCTCTTGCTCCCAGTCCAGTGCAAATGCACCCACATTGTATTTTCTAGTTTCAATCCAAAACTTCTGCTTTCTGAACCATTTTAAACCCTCCAGACCTAATGGTCTGCAGCATTTGGTTGCAGTCTAGTAGTGACAAAGAACTCCATTTGGTTGTACTGTTTGGCATACCCAGTGGCTGGTCGTTGCTTTTTAAAATAATCTTGTGGTTGGTCCAACCGTTGAGTCAATGAACTATCACAACCTTTGAAGCTCATGCTTCATTTAACCCTTGCATTGCTCTTTGGGCTTTTGTCTAGGTTAGGTGAAGTATGCTCCCATTGCTGCCCCTGGGTACTACGAAGCTCTCCTTCTCTTTTTATTTTTGAAAAATATTTAAGATGCAGCATACAGGAATGTTGCTTTTTTGTTTCTATGAAGTTGAAACATTTCATTTTTTCTGGCTGCAAAGTTTCCATAGATCTACAGAGGACCGCAGCACAAAAGAACAACCACATTGCTTTAATTGCTTTTAAAGTATTTTATGAAGTTTCAAAAATAAAAATGCTAAAATATGAAATACACATTGCTTTAAATGTTGTATCATCAAAGCAATGATGGTACCATAAGGGGGGAAAAAAGGAAAATGGTCCATAGGAATGAATGTGCAAAGGCTCTCTCTCTCTCTGTGTGTGTGTATGTGTGCGTTTATGTGTGAAGGCATTTGTGTGTGCAAATATCTAGGAAAGCAAAGGGAAAGCACAGGGACTAGTAAGAAAAGTACAGTCCCTGAAAAGAAAAGCAAGGCATTGGTAGACTGTTACAAATAGAAGGTAGTCAATGAGATTTGCCTTCTCTGAGTGAATGGGAAAGCAACAAGCAGGGAAATTACAGATTAGACTTCTGGTGATTGTATTCCAGATCGGAGCCCAATCCTGCCTTATTGCAAGCAGACTAGAACTCCTGAAGTTGGCTTAAGAAACAGCCAGGAGCAGCCTGGGAGACCATAGCTTAGGCTGCAGTGCAGAACTGTCCTGAATTTCACAAATCATTATAATGCCTTCAGCTTAAGCAGAAGCTGTTACAAGGGATAAGTCAGTCTCTCCTTCTTAGGTTGACATATAGAGATCAAGACACATATTTTAGCAGTATTTATTGCAACAGGAAAATGAAACAGTTTTTAAATTTATGATATAGCATTTCCCTTTATAGATTTATACTCGGGATTGATTTGAACTGGTTCAGCATTCATTATTACATTTCATTTATTCAGCCATTTGATAACATTCAACTGCAGCTAGATATTGAAAGCAGAAACAATGTTCATAAATGACAATATCAGTCAGCATGAGAATTCTACATCAGGATAATGGTGACATGAGCTTAGTAAGTACTAAGTAGTCTGACTTTGTAAGGAAAACGCAACTGGAATACTCAAATTGTTCCAGAAGTCAGAAGGTCAGATTTTTGTTATTTAACTGCAGTCCAGTAGGAGTAAACCAAAAGAGATCAAGAGAGGAACAAAGAGATGATTAAATGCTTGAAAGGCTATTACAGAAACTATCAAGAAAATTTATTTTCACTTGCTTGAGAAAATAAGATTGAAGCTAGCAGATAAAGCAATCTTTAGGTCAGAAAACACCACATAGAATCAAATACACTTAAAATTATTGATAAGCCTGAAAAGTAAGCATAAAAGACAATACAGTTATATAAGAATAAAATTAATATAATAACAGGGATACAAATAATAATGCAGGTTGCCAAGATTAGTGCTAATCTAAGTTAACAATAGAACAAATAGAGACACCAAATTGGGCAACCTGGAAAGATACATCAGAATCCTGGTTGGATCAAAGAAGTGACAGATAAGCACTGTGCTCTCTACCAGGGTAGGTTTTTTTTTAGCATAGGACAGATAAATGTCTTCTAAGATTATCTAAAAAGAGAGCAACAAAGGAGCAAGTGATCTAGGGATTCCACAGAGCTGTCCCCATAACCAGGGGTCTTCAAACTGGGTTCTTTTATGACTTATGGACTTCAGCTCCCAGAATTCCTCAGCCAGCATGCCTGGCTGAGGAATTCTGGGACTGGAAGTCCATGAGTCATAAAAAGGTCCAGTTTGAAAACTCCTGCCATAAGCACATATATATTGCTGAAGGGGGAGAAGCTAGCAGTATTCTAAGTATTAAAAGCATTAAAAGGTGCCCAAACACCTCCCAGTTAGTATGAGTTTTCAAATATAAATGCTGAATATATCCATCTTCAAAGATCTCATGGCTAGATTCCTCTTCAAATTTCCTAAAGTATCAGTTGGATCGCCATTATGCCAGAATGCAATAGCAGCACATGACAATGAGCAATCAATTTAATTTAAAAGGGGAAAGGAAGTATAGTATTGGGGAAATTAACTTCTTACTTTATTCAGCTTAATTTACTTGTCAATTGATTTTTTTTTTTGAAAGGTGCATTTTAGGAGATGATTCATTTTAAACCTGAGAAATTGATTTTTTTTTCAAAGACGGAGATCCACTTATATTAAAGATCGGATATTTAATTAACACATTTTAATTGAGTAGTTTTGGAAGGCAAAGAAAGAACTAGTCAAGCCTTATTTTAGCAGACTATTTGGTGGATGGGGGGATCTGTTATGCCTGGATATCAGTTAAATATAGAAGGATATTATTGCAGCAATTTATATATATATTCCCAATAGCATAAAATTAAGATAACATTAATATATAACTGTCACATATGGATTGCTTCAAACTTGTCCATTATTTGGAGTAGCAATAGGTAGGGTTGACTATCTAGGAAATTTCTTCCATTGCATATGAAGTTTGTTAAATAAAAGTTTCACTGTGTTTAATTCATTTCATTTTTAAATCCACTTTTGTGTCCTGGCCTTAGCATCTTTTTTGGTATGCCAGCCATGGCTCACCATTCAAAATTTCCAATGCCCCACAAAAGATTTTGTGGCCTTACTGGAGATTGACAGCAGCAGGAAAAGGTCTATTCAATAAACAACATTCTTGGTCCCACTCAGTTGCTAGGGAATGCAGAACAACCAATTGGAAATAAATGTTTCAAGACTCCAAAGAAACGTTAATTCACAGTTGTTACTTTCTTGGTATTCTGCCATGTCATTGCTATTCTATCCCGGATCACTGTGGATTTTTCTAACTGTCAGAAGAGAGAACAGATGATCTCTGAGGCTTCTTCCAATTCTGGAATTCTAGGAAAATAAGTCACTTAAATGCTCAACATTTCTCAGAATGGCATAGCAGGGTGATTTAGAACTGGGAAGGGGTAGCTTGTTAACATGTTAATGTTTCACAGACTGTATTTCTATAATAGTATATTTGAAAGGCCTTGAGAGCCAGGGCGAAGAGGTGGTGACCAGGGAACAGTCGGATAATAGACAGGATAGCCCACAGGGCAAGAGGCTCAGAAAGGACACTTTTTCAGGCTGTAAAGGAAATGGCAGGAGAATTGTACTTTCAAACCTGCAAGATTCTATTAATGTAGCTTTACAGTAAAATAATATTAGCTTATCTGGTTGTGTTTCCTGTCTGGCCTACCCAGAAAAGCTGACAATTACAAAATAGCCTTGGTTAGGATTACTGTTTCAGTTATGAATCACATTGTGGTTTGCTAGCCAATATATTGTTAAGTCCTCCTTAGAGGCTAGCGCCTTGGCCGGTATCCTTTTAAACTGCAGAATATCACATGTTAGTTAGTTAAAGGAGGCCCAGGAGGACAGCACAGAAAGCAGAATCCAGCAGGCAGCTATTTAAGAACTGGGGTTGTTTCCTCCTGGAAGACCAATTCTCACCAAGGGGTTTCTGAATGTAGATTGACAATCTGTGTACTACGTATTTGGGAATTGGGGCACCTAAATTTAGGTTCCTTTCTCTTGCATAACAAACTGGATTTGTCCCATGTGGTGTTCAGGAGCTACAGCAATGTTGCCAGTTCTTGAGTACTTCCCACCTCATTCCCATTTTTTATACTTTCATGCTTTCATACTTTTCACACATATAAATTACCCCCCCAGAAAAAAACCTTAGTAACCTCTAACTAAGAGAAGTTAGTTATCACTCAGTCCCACTGAAAACAATGGGACTTAAATTCCTTTTAGCATTTTAACTTCCTGCACAAGGTACAGTAATTAATTCAGCAATGGAATGGAATATCCTACTGTCAATTTCATTGTTTTCAAGTTTTTATTTTTAATAAGGGCAGACTGTGCCTTGCAGTCCCAACTAGACAAAAGCAGAACAGTGGGCTTTCTTGCACCACACTGTTTTTAATGCATAACTTTACCTAGAATCACACATCTAAAATAGCTGGATCAAGTTGACATTTGTGAGCTGAATGCAAACATCAATCATTATTTGCCCTTTCACCTTGGGAGGGTATGAATAATAGTTTTTGAAACATCTCATTATTGCAGATTTAGTGTAATTCAACTCAAAGTCAGAAGATGTGGAGGGTAAAGGACAATGATGAAATAAGGAAATGGCCTTGTGGATTACAAGGTTGTTACATCATAACCCCTCCAGGAACGGGATGCCCAAAGGGATTACTTGACTATTTCAACACTCACCTTCCCTGTAGCTCAATTGATTTTTCTGAGTGCTTTTAATTCTTTGTTCACATATCATCTTTAAACCCTTGAACACAAGGTCAGAATTTGTTAGGTAGGCTTTGCCACATAGCAGAGCTCTAACGTTTTATGAATACAGCTAAAATGCAAGCAACTAATTACTAATGTAGGATTATAGAAGCATTCTGAAGATGGTTCCCTGCAAGCCGTTCTCCCTTCCTGAATTTACCAGGTGGCATATATTGGAAGCCATTGGAGATGGCATTTCTTTTTAGAGACATTTAAGATGATTAAGATGATTACCATACTTGGACAATAAAGTGATACCAGAAGCAGATCTTCTTTTGATAGGGTTTGATAGGGTAGAGAAATTACAATTTCCCCCAGAATGCCTTAGACATAGCATCAAAGGGATTTATGTGTTAAGGGATATTGTTAGAGCTACATTTTTTCTTTTCTTTTTTCTTTTTGTTAAATTTATACCTCACATTTCCTCCAGAAGCTCAAGATGATTTATTTCATGTTTCTCCATTCCTAACTTTTTTCTTAACAGCAATCATTTGAAAGTCAGTTCAAGTGACTGAAAAAGCATACAAGTTTAAAAGTCACCTTTTGAGTTTAGGATTAAGGAGGGATTTGAACTTGAATCTCTCTGGTTCTAACCTAACATTCCAGCCATGGCAGGCTTCTTAATTATTTTTAAGCAATATTTTCTTGGACCAGCAAGTGTGAATACTATCAGAAACTAATTTGAAAGATTTTCTGCTCACTGGAGAAGGAAGTTAGCCATAAAGAACAGGCATCAAGGCTGGGCTTATTGATGTCCCCATCTCTATCACCTTCTCAACACTAATGGACACAGGCCACCATGAATTATGGTAGAAGAAAAACAATAGCCAGCAACGGATGTTACATCTGATGAACCAGTGAAATACTTTTGGTCATTTCTTTACTTGCCAAGCAAAGGATTTCAATTTGTCAATCAAAATGCAAGAGCCAATTTATGCTGTCTCAGCTAGGATAGGTTTGTAAGATCAAGCTGCCTAAAACTGCCACCCAAGACAGTTCAAGTACATGTTGATCTAAACAACCGCCCACGTTAGGTATATATAGTACAAAGAAAGATTACAGTCATCTACATGCACAATGAATTTTCAGTCAAAATGACACAAGCGCAAACACAACAGACTTCAGCTCAGAGTCCCAAGTTTGAATGCCATAAGAAAATATATTCTGTTGTCCACAGAGGTTTATGGCTCTGTTCTTTTAACCTGCAGTGAGTGAAGGCTTATATAATATTTTCCCAAACAAACACTTCTTCAATCAATGATCCATAGCTGAAGCCAACTAAATATAAATTGATGTACGGAAAGTTGCTTAAGTTCTGGTCTTTGTTGATACAAAAGGATTTTAACTGAACATGATAGTTCGTTCTAGTACCATTTTGCTCAGAAAACTTTTTAATTACAGGCAACCGAATGCTCAGAAAAAGATCTGCAACAGTAGTCTTGGTTGCAAAGAAAACAGATGCAGACAATATAGACCCTTTGTAGATGCAAAGTCTCAATCAATAGTAAGAATGCATTCATGAGCACATAGATTAGTTTTGGATAAATCAACAGAAATCAAGACAGTGGACATGACCCTCCTTTCCCTATCCCAGATATCTTTTTTGAATTGGACATGTGTCAATGGGAACAATATGTATGAATGCCCCTCAGAGTGACAACAGATCCCAAGATCCTTCTCTGGATTTTTTTTCTATGATCCAAAGTCAATTTGGACCACTGCAGCTATCATTGGCCATTGTTTGTGCCACTACAACTATCACTTTGACCTAGTGGAAGAGGAGTAGTAGACGAGAAAGGGTCAGTGTACTACTTACTGCAAGTATTTGGAATGAAGAATGATATTTTAAAATAACTAAAGCAGGTAAAAAGTATTAGTAATCGAAGAGTAATCATAATGCTTCCAACAGCATATCACTTTCTTTTCAAAGGAAAGCAAAACTTTCTGGCAATAATTGTTCAGAGAAAATTTCTTTGTTAGTAGGGAATATTGTTAATATCTCAATATGCATTGGACGTTGACTGTCTAATATGATCTGTCTCCTTAAGTTACAAATACTTATGAATGTGAGAATTTCATTCTGTGCACATATTTCTCATTCAAAATCCATCAGCATTTGAGTGCTTTTGCACTGATGAATCAGTACTTGGCATTCACAGAGACAGCATTCAATAATTTATGCCTGTTTTATTGTAACCTGACAGATCCCATAAGAGGGAGTAAATAGTTGGCTGGAGTTTTTGAAGAAGATTATGCAACCTGGAGGAACTCTTCAAGAGTGAAAATCTGAATTCAGGAACTTGTGATAGGAAATAAATATTTAGATTTGGGTTTTTTTTTTTCAAGTGCTGCCTGTTCCAATTACATTATCTATAGCAGAGAAGAAACTCTGTGAACATACAGAGTATTTTGCAAAAAATGACATATAATTTTGCAAAACACACATCTATATATGCACCATAAAAGTGTTTATCACAAGTCTATATAATCTGAGCATTAATATTTATGACAGCAAACATGTAGGTTTTCCAAGCTTTAAAACAGGATTAATTATTTTTGAAATATGCTTCATTTTGGGTCAGCTCATGGTACATTTGCTAGAAAATTGTAGTTTTTAAAGTAGACTTACTCAGTGAAAACAGATGTCTTGGCAACTGTTCATTATCATTTTTCAGTAAGGATCAACCAGCTTGTTAATATTGCAGATTAGGAATGCTACCTACTTGATCCCATATGTCAAAGCAAAATCACTTTTTAACCTTTAAATGATATAAATAGCTCATCTATCTGTTTATTCCCTTTATATAGTTCATTTACCTTGTTTATGTATTTGTCTTCCAAACTATTATTATTGTAATAGATATTTACAATATCTATATTGTACAATACAATACTAATATCATTGTATTATCTACCTCTATTAGATATGCTGAGAGTTAAAAAATAAAATGGAGGCATTTATAGTACATGAAGTATACTGTAGTCACTTAATTGGGAAATAACTGTATATCCAGTATGCATCTAAAAAAAAGGACACATAAATAATTATAGTTTCCAGATCTCTTACATATTTTTACTTGGAGTTTATGACAGAAAAGCACTGTGATTTGGAACCAACCATTCCCATCTGAGATGGTCTCCCTTGCTTGTTGTTAAATAACTATCAGGTGGCTGCCTGTATCTGGGTTGAAGTGATGAGATCGAGGTGAAAGCCTTGTCCAATATAAACCCATTTCTTAATAAATATGTAAACATATCAATGCAATTTTCTTGTAAAAATAGGAAATTTGCCATTTCCTTTTAGATATGTTCCTGATCATTTTTGATGGTGTCTCATTGAGGTGAGAGAAAGAATTTCAATCTTTGCCACTACTGATATACTAACATATTTTCCCCTAACCTTCTTAATGACCCAAGAAAGAAAATAGCCTTTATATTTCATTTTTTTTCATGGAAGTAAATAGCTAACATGAACAGAACTGCAAGAGAGGCATTTCCCTCTCCAAGAGAAATCAGACACTTACCCCATTCCATTGCTATCACTTAATTAAAAAAAGGACCAAGTAAAATATAAAATAAAAGTTTAAGGTTGCGTTTTATTTTGGCCTAGGATGATGGACTGTAAGGGCAGATAATAGTTGGACCAAAGGCCGTGGGAAAAACACATCAGCTATACAGTCAAGAGTTATAAAGAAACAATCCCAAAAGAAATTAAATAAGTGATACAAAACACAGTCACATTCAGAATAAGTGGAAGATCTAGCCTTTACCCAGTGCATAATTAACATCTGAATTTCATTTATATAATGCAAGCTATGATGATACTTAAAAAGTGACTGGACAAATCTCTGTCTGATAAGATTATGAATAGTGATGATTGTATGCTGTTTCTTAAATCAAGGCAGTGTCCTGCTTATGAACTTCCTGGCCATTGTTTGACATAGAATGATGGATTGGAGAAGGAAAGGAAATTATAGAATGATCTGTTGTGATAAACTGGCATCCAAGTGCTGTGAAGATGTCATTTTACATTTAGAACATAATCCTATCACTCTGCCTTCTTCAGAAGCAATTTCCACTGAGTTTAGGAACACTAGTCTACAGCAGGGATGTCCAACCTTGGCAACTTTAACATTCCTGGACTTCAGCTCCCAGAATTCTCCAACCAGCTATGTTGAAGTTGAAGTCCACAAGTCTTAAAGTTGCCAAGATTGGATATCCCTAGTCTACATTTATCAGTTTTCCAAAAAATTAGCCTCCTATAGAAGTGTGTGGGCTTACTCTTTCTTGCATGACCACCATTGAGAATTCTAGAAGTTGAAGTCCATATAGCTAGAGAATGCCAAGCTTGGAGAAGGCTAAATCAGCTTCTCACCATCTACTTTTCCCATTTATATCTCAACATGGATCAAACATTCTCTATTTTTCCTGCTATGTCTCCATGATATTATCATCATTTCATTCCCAGCCCAAGAGTGAAACAAGCTGAATGCATCCTCAGCTAAACTAATACTTCACCCTTACACTGACAGCATCCAAGGGCATCAGTTAAGCTTTGTCACCCATTATCTTGCAGGGAAGTCAGGCAATTAACCTAAGAAGAAATACAGTAGAAGCATGATAGAGATCAGTAATGGGGATAGCAAATATTATTCTGTTATAATTCTCTGTTGACTCATGTATGCAAGGATTGTTCTTCAGCTCAGAAATGGTAAAAGCCCCATGTGGCCCACAGATCACATGGCATAAAATTATCTGCAAAAACAATTCAAAATGATCTGATGGGGTCTAGTTAATTAATAACAGAAATTTCTACAGGGCATTTTAAATTTGGAGTTATTGTTTGACTGAATTGTTTTCCTTCTGAAAACTATGCTTCTTTCTTCTAAGAAAAAGGAAAGATAATTTATAACTGGTACCAGTGGGGAACGAATCATGATTCAATTCCTGTCCGGAAAGTGGGGGGGGGGGGAAAGTTGCCAGTTCATAGACAGAAAGTTGTATCATTTTGTAAGGTTGAGATTAGTTAAGGTGCTGGAAATATGTGATATCCCTTGCAAATACTTTGCCAGGCAAAAGCCATGCATTCTGGAATGTAATGTCAATGTAACAAGCATTTACACAGCCATTCCAGGCATAATGAAGTGCTACAATAATGAAGTTTGCTTGTTTGAGATAGTTCTTGGTTTCATTGTCATATAATCTCATAAAACCAGCGTTCTGGAAAACTGAAGTAAGATTCTGAAACAACTTTACTAGAGAAAATAGAAAATCAACTATAGCTATTTATCTTTTCAAACAGTAGTGAGCAGGATTTACCAACATTTCGGATGCTCTGTGAAACAATGGACGATTTAGCTACTAATACGATTTTAATTATAATACCTTCAATTCACATGAAGGAGGGAAAGGAGAACGGGAATACTACTGCTAATCATCTGCATTTTTCAGTGTTTCAGAACAATTTACTGAATTAAACAAAATTAGAAGGATTATGTTAAAACAGACCAAAAGGCTGATTTAGTTCAGGAAGATGTGAGTCTAAACAGCATTTCCATTTCCAATAACTGGCATTTAAAGCAAAGTTCCCCACCTTTCCAGCTTTGTGGACTGGCAGGAGGGGGGGAGGGGATAGTTCCATGTGAGTGGTGGGCAAATATGTGCGTGCACACTCTATTTGCTCAAGCATCAGGTGTGCATGCTTGGCATTCATGCAAATGGAGTGGCACATGCGTGCTTGTCTGCTGCTCACGCAAGTGGGGATGCACCTGTGCGCTTGCCCGCCACTTCCATGGGCAGTTCAGAACAGCTCAAGACTTGATAAGTGCTTCTAAATCACCTGATTTAGAGAAACATTATTTCTGATTCTAAGAATATTAAATTAAATATTAAAATATTAACAATAATTACAAAACTGTGAATAGTGATTATTGTATATTCCATCCTGGATATATGGAAGTACATAGTTTAAACAATGCAATAGCAATGTTCACATGAAATATACACGGAGAGAGAAAGAGGGAAAGATTCTAGAACCAACATGGATTTAAATTTTATCTCACTTATTGTTAAGGCAACTTTATCAGTAAATTGTGGGAAAGCTATTAATGCAATATATTCTGATTTCACTGAAGTATTAGATAGTATTCCCCATGAATTTCTGAAAGCAAGTTAGTTAAATATTGATTGAATAATATAACAAATATAAGTGTTGTATCCAGAAAGGGCATATAAAAAGGTACCTGCTGAAACTGGACTGAGATTACCACGTTTAATCCTGGGCTGTGTGATACCATTTTTACTAATAATTTGGATGAAAAAGTAGAGGGAATGCTTACAAATGTGAGGAGGTTACAGAATTTCAAGATCATAGTGCCTTGGCTTGGGTGCAGCTGCTCACCTCTCAAAAATGTTGGAGTTTTGGAGATGAAAGAGTCATTCAGATTGAGTGATCCTTTAAAGAATTGTGACAAGGAAATGAAATAATTTGGTTGGATACCTAAAACTCTGAAAAAGCTATAAAATAATAAATTTTGATGAGAAATAAATTAAATTTATCAGAATAAATGCAAAGATTTTCACTGAGGAAACCAAAATCAAATGTACATGGAATAGAATGGCAGTTATCTGACTTGGTAACACTATTTATGAAAGGTTTTGGAATTGTATTGATTAAGAACAGAACATAAACCAACTGTGTGATATAGTGGTACAAAATATGAGTGCAGTTTAAGCTGCATCAACACAATTAAAGATTCTAAATCATTAAAAGTAATTATGTGCTGAGTACTTTGTTAAGTACTATGTTGAATACTGGATACTGCATTTCAAAAAGGATTTTAAAAATTACCAGAAAATCAGAGAAGAGCAACAAGAATCTTCATGAGACTAGAAATAAGTCCTCTAAAATGAGATGGGAGGAACTTATAATTTATAGTCTTGAGAATACTGAGGAAAAACAACATTCAAAAGAAACTCAAGACTTGTTCACCATCATTCTGGAGTACATGGTAGAATAATGAATTTAAGTTATGGGAAAGGCAAATTCCATCTGCATGTCAGAACAAAAATTAACTTATAGCTATAAAAACTGTTCAAGAAAGGAACCAATTTCCCAGGTATGTTGTGGCTTGCTTTTCACTATACGTGCCCATTGTTCCAGGTGCTTTTATTTGGATTTATCAACTGAGTCAAAAATTTAAAGTTCATCATAAAATTCTTCAAACATTCCTTTTGCAGGGAATTCTGCTCCACACATTTCATATAACAAGGAGAAGAACTCTCTCTGTGTTAGTCCTTAGACAGTGTGGAAGCACAACAAGTTCCTTATAGCTGCATACTGAACTTTTGTGCACTTCTCTCACCCTAGTAACCCTCATGTTACTAAGTGCAAATACAAGTAAACAAAAAATCAGAACTGCCAAGAACAGGCAATTTCCTCCCAGAGTATTTGTGAGTAGGTAAATATACTTTAGGGTCAAGATGAGTTTCTTAAAGCTTTTGTATTTGATGTGGTTAACTGAATACCTCACAAGGATTTAATGACTAAGTCAGTTCTGTGTACCTGACCTTCTATAGCAGCATTCCAGAAGAGAAAAATGCCTCTGAAACAGGCTTTCTTCAAGCGCTAAGACAGAAATAGTTCCTCTGAAGAAGCTGAGATCATCTGTATCTATTTTGGTTTTCTGAGAGTCTGGTATGCTGGTAGGAGGTCTATGTGCCGGTTGATGGAATTTTCATCCGAAAGCCAGGCTTCTTTGAGAAGGTGGCCAGACTCTCAAAAGATGGGAGAAACAACATGGTAATCCACGGAGTAGATGGCCATCCCATACCGTGCAAAAGCAAGACCATGGCTCTACAAATGGAGAAGCTGTGACTCCTAGGGAGGACAGCGAACTGGCAAAAGAAGAGGGGGGCCGGGTGACACCACAACGAGATAGCAACTGGCAGGACTGGAGTGACAGGGCTGCATGTGAGGCAGCAAGAGCTGCTATGGGAGGAGATGACAAACAGCTTGGAAGGAGAGACAAAAAAGGAGGGGAGAGTATGAAGCAGGAACATCTGAATAGTTGTTCTTTGCAGGATCAGGGAGAGGGAGCTACAATCATCAGATCCACCAACAAGCTGCCGGATGAGAATCAATTTAACACATTGCAGAGTAACATAGCTAATGGGCCAATGATGTGCTCGAGGAGCTGGGTGCAGAGACAGGCAGCTGTATATAGGCAAGCTCCCTAATTACCTAGCATTCTAACTCTGATGATGTCAGTAGTTTGGCTGATGAAAGCTCAGTAAGTAACTTTTTTACTCACAGGCTTGTTTATATTAAACGGTCCTGTTTATTTTTATCCTGGTGTTCGTTTTTCTTATATTTTTATTGATATGCCAAGGATTCACATTTTTAATGATATTAAGGACAAATATGTTTATGTATATGTATATGTATATGCATATGTATAAAAAATTAAAATCAAAGATAACTGCGGAAAGCACACTGCTAAAACAAAATCACAGGTATCTTTGCTGCTTTCCTTCCCTCCCATTTGAGCTTTCTCCCCAGCATCAACACAACAGAGTTGCCAAGAAGTATAGCAGCCAGCAAGACAAAAATACAGTGTAAAAAAAAAAAAGATGCAAGTGCTCTACATGCTGGCCATTGATAGAAAAAGAAGAAGTCTCAGAGAGAGGGGACTTAACATAGAACAGGCTTAATAAAAGAGCATCGATGCATACTAGTAATAGTACAGAGCACAATACAGGTAGTCCTTGACTTACAACAGTTCATTTAGTGACCATTTGAAGTTACAACAACACTGAAAAAAGTGACCTGTGACCTTATTTCACACTTATGGCTATTAGCATCTCCGATTGGCCACGTGATCAAAATTGGCAACTGACTTAATGAACGGTTGCAGTGTCCTGGGGTCATGTGATCACCATTTGGGATTTTTTTCTGACAAGCAAAGTCAATGTAGAAGTCAGATTCACTTAACAACTGTGTTACTAACTTAACAACTACACTGATTCATCTAACAAATGTGCCAAGAAAGGTCATAACATGGGGGAAAAATTCATTTAAAAATTATCTCGCTTAGCAACAGAAAGTTTGGGCTCAGCTGTGATTGTAAGTTGAGGACTACTTTATAGATAATAATAGATAATAGAGTAATAGTTAATAGCAATTGAATAGAAATACTATAAAGTATAGTATAAATATTGCCATACAAATAGTAATTGAAGATAATATATTTTAATAGTAATTATCATAGTAGGAATATAGAGAAAGTAGTAGAATAGAATAGAGGAAGAACTCACATATCACTTTTATATGTCTGTTTTTACAGAATAAAACATCTCCCCATTTTGCGCGCGACGAAAAAAAAACAACAAAATGGCGGACCGCGACAGCCCGATCTGCGCATGCGCGGCGAGCGTGCAATGGCCCAAACCGTGCATGCGTGGCACGCGTGCGACGAAAACAACAACAACAACAAAACAAAAACAAAATGGCGGACCGCGACAGGCCGATCCACGCATGCGCGGTGCGCGCACGATGGCCTGAACCGCGCATGCACAGCGCGTGTGACAAAAAAAAACAAACAAAAAACAAAATGGCGGACCGCGACGGCCCGATCTGCACGTGCGTGGCACGCGCGCGACAGCCTGAACCGCGCATGCGTGGCGCGCGCGACGAAAAAAAACAAAACAAAATGGCGGACCACGACGGGCCGATCCATGCGTGCGCAGCGCACGCGTGACAAAAAAAACAAAAAAACACAAAATGGCGGACCACGGTGTCCGGCGACCGCCGCGAAACAGTCGTTTGACCCCAAATGCGGTCGCGACCCATATCTCCCTTAAAGGGAGATACAAAAACCACATACCCAGGGTCTTGAGACTGGGTCAATCTAATTGGCTACAGTTTAAATAAGTAGCACCCACTTGCCATTTCTTTCTTATCCAGCTTGAGCCACTTCATGATGCCTCCTTTGTAACAAGCTTTGCTTTGAATGCCTTATCAATCAAAGGCAAGATAAAAACTGAAGTAATAAAGTGCCTGGGTTGTGACTCATAAGTTCTGAGACCATCTTCTTACCAAGCTCTTATTGGTAGTTGACTTCCCTTCTCCTACTTTTCATTTTTGGATAGCTCCAAGAAGGCCATCGGAGCCATAGGAGTAGGTTCCTTTTTTTTTAAAATTTAAATAGGGAAATATCCTTAAATTTGTGTGGTTGTGAAGGTGCTTGGTGCCATCCCCTTTTACTTAATCTCTCTTTCTCTGTGTCATGGGCACATGCACACAAGCACAAATATCTTTCCCAAACTTTTCCGGCGCACCAAGTTACTTTTCCTTTTCTTTTGCACCCCCACCCTTGGGTCCTTTTTGATTCCAACATGGCTAATTCAGTGCAGACTTTTTGTGTGAAATCAAGCAATCACAAAATCTGATACATTTAAATAATGTGCCAGTCAGAAACGTTTGCTACTGGCCTCCTTCTGATTTCAAGCAGATGCATTGAAGTATCCAAATGACTAAAAAAAAAAAAAAAATCTAGGGTGGGGTTTGAATGATTTTTGTCTTGATTTAAAATCAACATTTATTTGCAAAAAACGAACATCTTTGCTACTTTCATTGCCTTTACATTAAGATCTGTGAACTAAAATTCTGTCCTTCCTTAGTTTTATGGAGTCGGGATCTATGAGGAAATTTAACGCTCTAGACCAGTGTTTCTGAACCTTGACAATTTTAAGGCATGTGGACTTCAACTCCCAGAATTCCACAGCCAGCAATGCTGGCTGTGGAATTCTGGGAGTTGAAGTCCACATGCCTTAAAATTGTCAAGGTTCAGAAACACTGGTCTAGACTATAGGGGCAGAATTCATATTCATCTTTTATATCTTGCAGAGAAATAGATTTACAAATACAGGTAGTCCTTCACTTGCAATCATTTGTTTAGTGACCATTCAGAGTTACAATGGCAGAGGGAAAAAAGTGACTTATGACTATGTCCATCACAGCATTTAACAACTGCCTTGCTTAGCTGTGGAAATTCTGGTCCCAATTTTTCTGGCCATAAGTTAAGGATTACCTGTATTATTTCTAGACTAGAGTCTAAAGTATGGCTGCATTCTTAGCAGTTCAAAAAGAGAAGCTTAGCAAACAAAATGTTGTTTTGCCCGCAGGTAATTCTTGCTTGTCCAAAGCAGCAAGATGCATGGCTGTGGTTATCAATATAAGGAACACGGATTAAGCTTCATTTTGAGACATATACGAAGTAATAATATAAGCATCGAGAATCCTCTGTCTCTGGCAATTTATATGCACATTCTGATTTTGGGTAAAGGAGGCAGGGTTCATTGTCTGCAAACCCCAAGAGCTATTAATTCCTTTAGTGGTTTTCATGAAAACAAGAACTACTTTGTAACTCATACATATGTAACTACATTTTGAGTAAGCATCTGTCTTTGGGGACATGAAATATATACATGGAATCGATAGGAAACTGAGGCTTCTGTCATAATAAACACAGTTATCCATGAAGGCTATAAATAATGGAGTCTTTCTCCCTGTTCATTCTTAAGCTAACTCTCTAATATGGGAACTGCTGTACACAGCAGAATACATTTCTAGCCACCACACTACAGAACTTAGTGTCAGAAAAGCATGGGGTTTTTAAGCATTTGGGAGCAATGTTATTTGAGTCACAGGAGGCAAAGAGGATTTTGTCTGCAATGAGATCTGACTGTACTACAGGTCAGTGCTCCACTGAAGTTGATTTAATTATCAGATGACTTGCAGCTACTGAAAACATCTGGGAATCAGTGTCAGCCACCGGTGTGCTCACATGGTTCAGACAGTTCAGACAGTCCTGCCTTGTGATTAGCAATGGCTCCTGCTACAGTTCAGCATGGTTCAAGAACGTGTTTCAGAGCTTCATCCTGAGTGAATCTTGACCTCAGTTGTCCTGTTTGCAGCATGTTGTTTTAAACTCCCTTGCAGTTCCCTTTGGTGTTATTATTGTTCATTCTGTGTGATTCCGAACATGAATGTGTGTGTGTGTGTGTGTGTGTGTGTATGTATGTATGTGTGTGTATATATATATATATATATATATATATATATATATATATATATATATATATATATATATATATATATATATGTAGGTCTTTGGTTCTTCGGGTTTTCTCCCACGTAGAATTTGAAGTGTCTTGGCAACGTTTCGATGAAGTCTCATTCATCATCTTCAGGCTGGTGCTTTTGGCTTCTGCTTCTAGGAGCAATGTGTGGTCTAAGCTGTTTTTTCCTTTTAACTGCCAGTGGGGGTTTGAACTGATTGGCTGGGAGCTTGGCTATGTTCTGGTTGGTTAGGGGCTTGGCTGTGCTCTGATTGGCTGGGGGGTTGGCTATGTTCTGATTGGCTGGGGGAGTGTTCTGTTTGGGTGGGGGCTTTGTTGTGCTGGAGAGGTTCAAAGTGGCCAATGTTGCAGCTCTGGTCTGGCTCCTGGTCTGTGGTCTTGCCTCATCATTGGTGTGGGTTTGGGTTTGCTTTTTGCGTGGATGTGTGGAGGTGGCATCCTGTGTGTTTCTGGTGTCAATCTTTGAGTTAGGAATACGTTTGTCAATAAGGGCGGGTTTCCAAATGGCTGGTAGGCGGGAGGTATCATCTCGTTTGTTCATGTTGTGGGGGCGTTTTTCTATCTCGATGGCTTCTCTGATTATTCTGTTATTAAAATGTTCAGTTTTGGCAATTGTTCTGGTCTTTTTGAAATCAATTTCATGTCCTGTGGCTTTAAGGTGTTGGACCAGGGAAGAAGTTGGTTCCTCTCTTTTGACTGAGTTTTTGTGTTCTTCAATGCGTGCATTTATCCTTCTGTTGGTTTGTCCAATGTATGTAGTGGGGCAAGCAGTACATGGGATTTCATATACTCCTTGATTTTCTAACTCAATTTTGTCTTTAGGGTTTCTTAGGATGGTGGATATTTTTCTGTTTGTGCAGAATGCTGTTTTGACGTTATATTTGTGCAGGACTTTGCTGATCTTGTCTGTGGTGCCTTTTATGTATGGGAGGAGGGCTTTGCCGTTTTCTTGTTCTCTGTCATGGATTTTAGTGGGAGTTTCCTTTTGGATTAAGTTGGAAATCTTATTTCTTGGGAATCCGTTGGATGTTAGTACATTAGTGAGAGTGTGTAGTTCGGTTTTTAGGTGTTGTTCGTCAGCTAGGCATTTGGTTCTGGAGATGAGTGTCTTGGCTACGGAGTTGATCTGTGCTGGGTGGTGGTGTGAGCGTGCGTGCAGATAGCGGTTTGTGTGTGTTTTCTTCTGGTAGATGGTGTGTCCTAGGGAGCCATTGGATTTCTTGTAGACTAAGACATCCAGGAAGGGAAGTTGGTTATTAGCTTCCGTTTCCATGGTGAACTGTATTTTGGGGTGTAGGCTGTTGAGGTGTGTAAGGAAGTTGTCCAGTTTTCCTTTCCCATGTGGCCAGATTACGAAGGTGTCATCTACGTATCTGAGCCAGGGTTTGGGTTTGTGATCAGATTTTTCTAGAGCTTGGGTTTCAAAGTGTTCCATGTAGAGGTTTGCAATGACAGGTGAGAGAGGTGATCCCATGGGTGCTCCTTCTATTTGTTTGTATTTTTGTCCGTTATAGATGAAGTATGTGTTGGATAGACAGTGGTTGGTCAGATCTAGGATGTGTTTGGGGGGGTTATATTTGTTTTGGATAGCTGTTAAGGCTTCTTTGATTGGCACTTGGGTGAAGAGGGATATGACATCGAAGCTCACGAGTAGGTCGCTGGGCTGTAAGTTTTGTTTCTTTATGATCTCTATGAACTGGAATGAGTTTGTTACTTGTGAGGTGATGGATTCTGCATAGGGCTGTAGTTGTTTGGCGATAAATATATATATATATATATATATATATATATATATATATATATATATATATATATATATATATATATATATATATATATATATATATATATATATATATATATATATATATATATATATATATATATATATATATATATATATATATATATATATATATATATATATATATATATATATATATATATATATATATATATATATATATATATATATATATATATATATATATATATATATATATATATATATATGAGAGAAGTCTGTTATCTGGTATTCCTATTTTTTTAAATAATTCTGTAAAATCATTTCATGATGTGCTTCACTATGCTAGTACATCAGTAGCACTATTTTCTAGGCATGCGTACTCAAGCCCAGAAGATCCCAGGAGAACCTCAAAGGCATGCATACCCTTGACCAAAAGATCTCAGGAGGACCTCAAAGGCATGCATACCCATGACCAGAAGATTTATTTATTTTATTTTATTTGTTTATTTATTATTTAGATTTCTATGCCGCCCTATTCCAAAAACTCAGGGCGGCTCACAACATGGATGCAACAAGAAGAAATCTAAAATTAAAATACATTATAAAAAACCCATTAATTAAAAACCAATCACCCAAAACAGACATGCAAACATACATACACTGGCTGGGGCAAGGTGTTAGCTGCCCCAGGCCTGTCGGCAAAGATGGGTCTTTAATAATTTGCGAAAGGTGGAGAGGGTGGGGGCAGTACGGATCTCCAGGGGGAGTTGATTCCAGAGGGCCGGGGCCGCAACAGAGAAGGCTCTTCCTCTAGGCCCCGCCAGGCGACACTGTCTGGCTGACGGGACCTGGAGAAGGCCGACTCTGTGGGCCCTAACCGGTCACTGGGTTTCATGGGGCAGCAGACGGTCCCGCAAGTAAGATCCCAGTAGAACCTCAAAGCAGCCACATTCAGCCTTCAAAGTAGCTACAGTCATTTTGTAGTTTCAAGGAGTGGATCTAAAGATGTGCTTTGCTCACTGAGTGAGCTTATACAGTCCAGCTATTCTGTATTGTCAAAATGCAAGCCCATACATAGTTCGCCACTAAAAAAATAGCAACACAAAAATCAGAGATGGCCAATGACTAAAGCAACAGTAATGAAAGTACAAACAGGAATACCAATTTCATAGATCCTATCGATGGACTGAAGTCACAATAAGGTACATTTTAGGTGAACCCAATTATGCAAATGGAAGATCAGACACATCCTCAACTTAATTTCCAATGGCTCATCACATTATTTTATGTGATTCACAGATTATTTTTAATTTTCAAAGAAAAAAAGCAAGTCTGTTCAAAAAAAGAAAAGAAAATAAAAATAAAAATCAAGCCCTACCTACTAAGCCAAAGATGGGTTCTGATTACTGCCTACAAGGAGATATAATTGGAACATTCAGTGATCTTGGATTTCCTGAAAGAAGAAAGGAAGAAAAAGATGGGGATTTCAAGGGCCAATATAGCATACTGCATAAGGTATTTGAACAGGGAGACTCGGGTTCAAATACTTACTTGAATTTAGTAGGTGATGTTTGACCAATCACTACATCTTACTTCAACCCATATCTAAAGATTATTACGAAAATAAAATGGACAGGAGAGGACTATATAGCCTTTTTGAGGTTCTAGAAGTGGGATTATCACTGTAATAAATACCACCACCCAGGTGGAGCATTATGTTGTCCAACCATGTAGTAGAATTTGGTATTCAGTTACAATTCAATATTTGCTGAGTAAACAGTCTAACAAAACTTGGTCAATTTATTTATTTATTAATTTGCATTCTGCCTTTATAATAAATTTTACAAATACCTCAAGGTGGTGAACATATGCCACACATTTTCCTCCTATTTTTCCCATAACAACAACCCTGTGAGTTGAGTTGGCCTGAGAGAAAGAGTGACTGGCCCAAGGTCAGCTAGCTAATTTCATGGCTGTTTTTAGAAGCTTTCCATAGGGCAGCAAAATCATGGCCAGTTGAACACAGTAAAGGTAATTTGAACTGTTGTATCTTAACCGCACCATTATGGACTATTGTGGGGCCCAAACTGTATGGGTAGGTGTGTACAGTAAGCTGTCCTAGCATGAGAAATGTTGAAGAGGTAGTACAAGTATTGGTGAAATGAGATTGGTTAGAAAAAAGATGGCTTCAATAATTAGATAAAATACACAGAGATTTAACTATTAAACAAAGCAATGTTTTTCCAAACCTTTACACAGGAACCAGAATAAGAACAACAAATAAAACATTTTATTTTGGTATCCCTTGCAATATGTCAAAAATAAGGTTGTTTTTTTTCTCTGAGCAACCAGTCATTTCAGAAAACAGTTTATGATCTCTTTCTGTTTGCAACTGCTGATCTGCACATTTAAATACTGACCACGTAGAATCTGTTTACATTTTTTTTGTTGGACCAAATATCTTCATTGATCTAATAAGCTTCTGTGCATTCCTCCCTGCAACAGCCTAGATAATGAATTAACTCCCCTTCATCATAAGCCAAATCAATCAGATAAAAGAATGTTATAAGCATTTAGCAGCACCCAACAAGATGCCTAAGGCTACAGATACTCCAATGATAGATAAGGATGCATCCTTTGGTAAAACAATCCAGATTCATTCTAATAAATCAAGCTGCATTTTAAAAAGTTAAATACCAAATGGCTAAACATCCATTTTCCAGGGAAATAAATGTTTTTCAACTATATCTAACTAAAACATATGGCTTTATACATTTTAGAGTGCTTTTTTGTAATCAGTTAAATGGTTAATGTTGAACTTCTAACACATATATTTATTTACATAATTATTTCATTTTAATGTCAAATTGTCTTTTGATAATCTCAAGCGGAAAAACTGTAATAAATCCATTCAACAATGCCAGATAGTCTACTCTGCAAATTTGATTTCAGTGAAAATTAATTAAATGAAAGTGAGTGTTTATAATCAACACCTCTGTATTTAATAATTTCTGCATTCTGTCACATTAGGTTCAGTGACCATTTGTGGAGACAATCCAGGGGACATATCTAAGGATTCAGGGACATGCATAAGACCCTGGGCTTTGAATTAAACCAAATAGTCTTCAGCAGAACCCATATCTTCCCTTCATTTGTATGTACATCCTCCATTCATCTAGTATCCATGTTGCAGAGACATTTGTATTTCATTTCTCTACCTCTACTTCTTGGATTTTACAGGAAGAAAAATAAATGTAGTTTTTCACCTTGGGTTGTTCAAACCCACAATATATTTTTGTTCATTTTGTTAATTGCAGGTCTTTGTCCAGTATATAAACAATTGTACCAGACAGGTTCCCTTCAATGTATTTGTTAGATGGGGTAGGCAGTTAAGGCAAAAGGTTGCATGCAAGGAAGTGGAAAGGACAATTGTCCTAGCAGGAACCTATTAGTATGACAGGTAGTTAAACAAACAAGCAAGCCTTGTTATGAAGGATCAAATGCTAGATGAGAAAAAAAAAACTTCTTCTGGTTACAGTGGTTTCCAGATTTCTAATTTTTGAAGCACTTCACTTCATGTGTGCCATTTAGGATTTTATGGCTGTTATTATGTTGAAGAGTTTAAAGAATATTATACACAAATGCTTCCAGACTGAGTTGAAGAAAATGTGTGGACAGATTCAAACTTAGCAAAATTTAAAAGTCATCTGAAATCAGAATCAGAATAGAGCTGGAAGGGATCTTCAAAGTCTTCTAGTCCACTCCCTGAACAAGCAGGAGAACCTATACTATTTCAGATAAGTGACTATCCAGTTTCTTCTTAAAACCTCCAGTGATGAAGCACCCACAACTTCTGAAGGCAAGCTGTTCTACTGGTTAATTGTTCTCACTATTAGGAAGTTTCTCCTTAATTCCAGGTTTCTTCTTTCCTTGATTAGTTTCCATTCATTTAGCATTTTGGTTGAACATTTTGCCATATGGCTATAGTTTGAAGAAAAATATTGAAGATTTCTTACACTTTTAAAAAGTGTATTGCAGTCTATATGTCCACACTTAGGAATTCTTGAAGAGTCTAATAAAATCAGTAGGACTTAAGCATAATTACTTTAAGTCTCATTAATTTCAATGGCTCTGCTATAAGTATGATTGGATCTAGATCAAAAACCAATGTTCCCATCTTAAATTGAAGCCTAAAAGAACAAGCATATTATTAATGAAAGCAAAACAATTGATATAGTGAATGGGTAGGCAAGACCCAGCCCCCACACTCATTGCTTTCCAGCTCTTCATATTAGGTAGCAAGTTGTTGGTCCAGACATAGTCAATAACTCCTCTAGACAGCTGCTTGCTCTGAGTTATGTGCAAAGTCAGCTTATCCAAACACTTCCCATTCTGCTAGAGGGGGGAAAAAAGTTCATCCCCTGTAAAAATAACAAAGTTGATGGATGAGAGGTTGGAAATCAGAGAATGTTACAATCTACCCTCAGTCTCAGATTTAAGGTAGAATTTACAGGAAGCAGGTTTGTCCAAATATCAGAACTGGCAAGACCTAACAGCTGTTGTCCGTTCCTTCTAGGACAGGGGTGTCAAACTGCTGCCCCAAGGGCTGGTTGCATCATGCAGAGGCTGTGCCCACCCCAGCTCTGGCAATGTGAAAAAAGTCACGATATGTCGTGACAGGTCACATGATGTGGCAGGTTTGACACCCATGCTCTAGGCTAAAGAAAACTTTAGTTAAGAAATGCACTGTTTAAGCCCATTTTATTGTCCTTGGAGATTATTAACACTGGTAATTATGATATGCTTCCTGTGAAGACACATTTGGTCGATTTCACCCTACAAAGGATGAAAAGGTTTAAAGTGGTTTTTATGATTTTATATAGGTCAAGGGAGGCTTTTGCCTATGGAATGGATTGGGTGGGTGGGTGTGACCTGGATTGCACATCCTCCATCACAAGGAAGGAGAAGGGTGAGTTTCATTCTCAAAGAATTTCTACCGGTAATAGGGGAGATCCAAATATTTCAATCTTTTTACCGTATAAACTCAATCCTGTTACTCTAAGAGGATTTTTATTTTGTCCAAAATATAGTTTATATCAACAGCGGCATTAAGAGAACTGACCCAAAATCCTGTTAAAGGCAGGATTTGAGACTTTGAGTTGGATGTCACTATCTTGCACTGTTAGATTCATGCAGATGCGTGAACTAGAAATTTAGATTCTGAGATGAAGTAAGATAATTGGAGGGATTCTTTTTTGACATTTCTTCTGAGTGCAGTGAGAAAGCCAAAGCAGATATGGCAGCCTTTGATATTGCAGAGGTAGATTGACATGTGGCAAAATAGCCTTGTTTTAAGTCTCAGTGGATATGAAGGAGTTTATGTCTGAGTAATGATTGTAATATATCATAAAATGAATGTAGGTGCTTTATGCCATAGAAATTATACTTCTATGGTATTTGGAAGACTCACAGACTCAGTCCATTAAGCTTGCTTTTGCAGGCCAGTTATTCATTTCATGCGGCATACACAGTTTCATAGCTACATATACATGATACATATTCTGATCATGATAAAAACATTTAGATGCAATTGTATCAGAACTTTGTAGCAGCCAACTGACTTTATCCTATACATTAAACCCAATCACTTTTTTCAGAACACTTTTAACATATTTATTATAGATTGTGGCGATACTTTTACTGCAGTGTACACGAAAGCCGGGAAATAACAAAACATCATTATCTATTTGTGCTTGATACAATGCTTCATTTTTCTAGCAATGTTTCCGGATGATTGATTGTCCAAGCGATTAAAATCAACATAAGGGCTTCAATGTGCAAATGACAGTTCACATTACCAGTTTACTACCAATAATTATATTTATGTATTTAACACTGCCACCAAAAATAATAATGCTCAGAACACATGAAAAGATACCCTTTCTTGTGAAAGCCACAAGGGATTTGATTACCATATAGAAACTCACAATAGAAAATTTCAAACCAGAGTACTAGGGACAGTGATTAATTACTTACAATATCCTAATTTATTCCATTGAAGGGAGCTCCATTTTATTTATTCCTGCTGTGTGTAGGTACTACATAAGACAAAAAACTGAAACTAATTTGATTTTCTTTTTTTCTGATGTTTCTTGCTCTTTTTTAAAACCCTCTATATGCTTCTTTTTCTCTTGCATTACTATTGAGAGCAAATTACTGAGAATCTTTATTTCAGAGTCTCAATTTCTTGATTTTGATTCAGAATTCACTTAAGGTTTAAGGGAAATTACATCGGTATTTTTCTGTCCTGCCTCACCATCATCTCATTGTAGCCATTGATTGATAGCCTCCTAGAGGTTGCTGAATGACAATTCCCAGCAGCCATAGGTGACATGGCCAATTATGAGGGATGCTGGAAGTTGTCACTCAGCAGCTTTTGGAGCTCCAGGAGGAGAGCCTACTTTATTCATGCATTCGTAAATATTCAGAAGCTTATCAGGAAACTGATTCGGAAGAATTGAATGAAGAAACACAAACTCCAGAGCTTCCCAGTTTCAGATGATGATGAGGTAAGTTCCCAGGTTTGAGCTAGGAAAAGATTCTGGGTCTCATCAGAAGGCTGCACAGGGATGCCATCTTCAGACAAATGATGAGCCACTGCTGGTCAAACACTAAGCTTATGTGGAATGAGCTGGAATGGAGAAGTTGAAAAAAAGCTAAAGTATTCATCTATTGCAATCTTAGAATACCCAGTAACAAAGAATTTTGTATGCAGACTTTGGGTCAAAGAAGGCTCATTTCTGGCATCAAAAGACATAAATTCTTCTTCTGAAGTTCCTGTTATCTCCTTTCCTTGGTACTTGAAGTTTTAGTCTGGTTTATGGCTTGCATTGCTGATTTATGTTTCAGCTTTTTCACTTGGTCTGTTACTGAAATCTGCTGTCTTTGACCTGTTCCTTTTTTTATTGACTACCAAAGCCTGGCTCTGCTTTCTGACTGTAAAATTCTGGCAGAGAAGTTCAGCCTTACAGCAGCATATTGGCTTTCTCTGGTTTGTTCTTTATAAATCACCTCAGGCATTCAGTAAACATCAATTATTTAGTTTATTCAGAATAGCAGAAATACATAAACTGCTTGCAGGCCTTAAATTGTTTGTCTAAGTAAAAGGCCACATTTTTAGGTAACCTTTGCTTATTTTCCCTCTGCTTCTTCCTTGCTCTAAAATATTGCCAGCTCATTCTCTTGCACATTAATTAGAATCACATCCCATCACTCCATTTATTGGCCCCAGAGATCTCACTACTTCTGATTATGCTTCTTCATCTTATTAAAACATGCTTTCATTTGCCTCTTTGTAGGAACCATCAGCAAAATCTAAGGGTTTGTAAATCCAGTGGAAAGCACATCTATAGTGAAGGGTGGAAAAGGTTCAAATACAAAAGCAGTGAAGGCTCTTTAATCTGGACCTGCCAATCTGAGGGTGTGCAGAGATTGCGAAGATTGGGATGCTCAACCTCTGAACAACCAGTCAGGAGCAAGAAAATTCCCTCAGGAAAAGAGGAAGGAGGAAGTTACACTTTTACTTTGTTTATTTGCCTTTCATCATAGGAGAAGGTACCTGTGGTACCGAGGAAATTGGCTTTAACCAGATAAGGAACTTACTCCAAAACTAAAAATTGGTTGGCAGATCAGAAGAAAATAGCCATCTAGAATGTGGGGGAATATAATCTGGATTCCCGGGAGGGAGGGATTGCTTTCCAGAGAAGCAAAAGACAATGAAGTTTGTGTGGGAGGAAGAGAGTTAGGACAGTTCCTCCCTAAAAGTTCTGGGAATATATGTTTAATGGTGCAAGCAATCTGCTTTAGTTTGGCAAAAATTCTGTTTGTAGGTGAGAAACAATAAAGGAAACTGCTTAGTAGAACTTCAATGGGTCTTTCTTGGTTTTTGGAGCCTGACAAGGAAATGTTGAAGTTGGATGGTTCTTTTCCTGAGTTGTTTTATGGATTAGTTTGAATTATCCCAAGGTCCCTTCCAACATTATTATTATTATTATTATTATTATTATTATTATTATTATTATTATCATCATCATCATCATCATCATCATCATCATCATCATCATCATCATCTATCTTCCGAGTTCTGAGCTACCTCCAAATGTTATTTCATTGCTCTGGACGTATTAAAAAATGTTTCAATCTCTTATGTCTAGGTATTCTTGAATATTCCAATTGATGTCATTTTCCTTAGTTTTGACACAATTTCATTATATATTAATACACACTGTAAGTATGTATGGTCCTTTTCTTTGAGGATATTAATTCTCAAGACTATGCAATGCAATGGCTGGAGTTACATTATGTGCTACACGATGGTTGAATTAGCCACAGTGACTGGGTTTACACATCAAGGTAAATCATAAATTAGGGTTTGGAAACCATATTGAGCAAATCAGTGTGATTTATAAACCCTAATTTATGGTTTACCTTGATGTGTAAATCAATGAGGCAAGTTAAAACCAAGAGATCAACATTATTGGTTACAATGGTACACAATTCCAATACTCTGGGAAAAAGCAATGATCAGTTGAAATATAAATTGCAGTCTTTTAGCTACAAATAGAAAGCTTCAGTTTGTGAAATCAGCTGAGCTAAACCAATGATAATTTCTTATGCAAAAGTTAAACTTTTGCAACGAGGAACGAAACAATTTATGTTGGAGTTGAGTTTTAATTTAATTAATCTTTCCAGTATTAGATTATATAGCTGTCTGACTGAAATCATTACCATTTTTAAAAATCGAATCATTCAAGAGCTTTTATTTAGCACAGCATCAAACAGTAATAAGAAGAAAATGATTAATATAGAGATAAGATTTATTTTCCAATTTGAAGAACAAACTAGGGAAATAGGGAGGGAGGGATAATTGAGGAAAACAAGTTCTAATATATCTAGGAATTCTGGGAATTGAGAACTGTTACAGCTTTCATCATATTAAGAAACAATAGATTGTCACATTTGGGCCAAAATCTAGTCTCAGGCACTTAGAAATAAAGAATAGTGGTTCTGCCAAAACCTCTAAATCTTTCACATTGTGTTTCATTAATTTACATACATTTGGCATGACAAATAGGCAAAAACTATTAACTGTGCCTAGATACTGTCCAGGTCACCTCAGTGGTAAGAATGAAGTTTTAGGGTAAAATTTGCATTTTAGTGAGGTGGGAATTTTCTTTGAACACTTTATTTTAAAAGTCAAATAGCTATAATTCTATACCATTTTGGGGGGAAATGGGGGTGGATGGGAGACATAACAAAAATATTGCTCTAAGGTCACTGGGAGATTTTTGCCAGCTGACAGATGAAAGATAAATATATATGTGTCAGAGATAACTTCAGAACATGATGGGAACTAGTTTCAACCTTGAGGATTTCATAAGAAATTTTGCACCCTGTGGGGCTCATTCTAATACTTTTAAAATCTAAAAGGAACTTCATTCCTAGATCTTTTCCTACTTTGCCAGATGAGGTTAGCTGGTAGATACTATGGGAGACAGGCAGTCCTTTAAGTAACCAGGCTGTGCCATGTTTATAATTAAACAGTAAAAAGGAGGAGAAAAGAGAAAATATATATATATATCTCAAAGTGCCTATAAATATGAAGTTTCCACTTAGGCTGGTCTATGACCACAATAAAATTTGATTGGATTTGAGGTTTCAGCTATTAAGAATGATCACTTCTTTTTAGCCAGACTACATACTATGCAAAACATACAGAGTCAGACTAAATATTATACAAAACATACTTCTGAGAAAGATACTTAAGGCTCTCCTTTGAAGAAGAAAAACAACAACTGTATGGAGTCTCAGATAAAAAAAATACATATTTTTAAAACCGGGATCATACCTTTTCTTTGTTCTCTAAACATATTCCATCTACTTTTGAAGACAATCTTTGTAGTTCAGGATGTATTTGGCTGTCAGAAGGTTTATTTTTTACCTCTTTCTTCCAAGAGAAAGAAACAAATCAAAGTATCTGCTCTTCCTTCAAAACTGAACAGGGCCAATGCAGCCATTTTTTAAAAAAATTAGAGTGTTAGTTTAATTTGACTCACTTAGCGCAATTTACTTCAAAGTTTACTTGCTGCTTCAATAAACAGAGGGAAATGAGATTTGGCTTTTAATAAGGTTTATATAGAGAAACTTTTAGTGAATTTTGCCTTTTTTTCTAATTAGTGAAATTTGTGCTTTAGTCATCTCCTGATTTGCTGGTCTACCCACTACTTCAAACCTATAATTACCTGGACTTTAAGAAACCTTTTCTGTAAAATAACTTCAATGCATCTTAAACAATGAAGTATTTAGTGAGTGGAATCAAGAGGAGAAACCTAAAAATCATTTAAAACAGTAATTATTTTGGTGGTCTGCTTGGGAATATTTATTTATTTATTTATTTATTTATTTATTTACTTACTTACTTACTTACTTACTTACTTACTTACTTACTTACTTACTTACTTATTTATTTATTTATTTATTTATTTATTTATTTATTTATTTATTTATTTATTTATTTATTTATTTATTTATTTATTTATTTAGATTTTTATGCCGCTCCTCTCCAAAGGACTCGGAGCGGCTAACAACATAAACAAAACAAACATCTCAGCATTTAAAAAGAAAAAAGTATTACTAATTAATACTGAAGAGTCAATTAAGCTTTATTCTGAATTATAATCTTGATTCTGCTTTTTTATTAGAAAAAAACTTAAAACTTAATCCTATCTGAAAGACAACCAATACTGATTTGACTTGAGGACAAGATGTACATTGTGTTGCCAGTACTCCATGTTCTGTTCTTCATTTTTAAAGGCCAGGGATAGAACTAAATGGCAAACCCAACTTTCATTAATGTAAAGTATCATTAGCTGATTCACTTTCAGCTTTGGATTTATGATTATCTGCTGAAACCTGTGTCATGTATTTTGCTTCATTTTTACTGGCCCTTGTTTCAATTTTGCTAACAATAGCTAGTGGCAATTTACAGCTTTTGTTCAGATTTAATCTAAATCATCTGTTATCTTTTTCTTCCTTTCCATTTTGTCCCAGAATAAACAAAAAGAACTCTGGGATTCCATTATATATAAAATATCAAATGTAATTCAGGTTTGGTTGCCTTGATTTGTATCACATGGAGAATAAGTGGCATGGTATGTTACCTCTTAGAACAGAACATTTGAGGGTGTGGATGACTTTTAAATATAAGCCTTGGTCAACATTTTGCACCATTAATCAGAACAGTTCATCCTCCTTCAGGATAAATGCAAAGTTTACTGCATAGCAATTCAACTGTATCCTGGACTGAAGAGAACATTTCTTTCCCCTTAGGCTCCCAGCTTTTAAAGACATATGATAATTATGTTTTTACAGCAGGGATCTCCATAACACTCATCAAATGAATGCTTTGCATGATGACTTTCATTAACCTCTAAGAAAAAAACAAATATAGCCATTAGAATAGATGCATATGTGTTCTAGGAAGGCGAGCTAATAAAACAACACTGCAAACCAAAATACTCAATGTAAAGATTCTGAGGAAAAGACATCTAGAAAGGTTGACCTGGTGAAGTCATAAATTAATATATACTTCCAGACAACTGGTTGCTCTAAGTCTTCTGATGTCAGAATGGGAATGAAGCAGGGCTTGAGTAGACAATTCTGATGCTGAGATGGATAATAGTAATAATAATAATAATAATAATAATAATAATAATAATAATAATAATAATAATAATAATAATAATGTTAATTTCTGTATGCAACATGTGCAGAATCAGTGAGAAGGTTTCCAAGCTAACAGATAGCACTGAATGACAGACTGATCTCAGCCTGAAACTAAATATATTATTCTCTCTTCTCAGATTCTTGCTGATAATCAAAGTAAAGAAAGTAAATTGCAGATTTTTATTTGCCCACCAGGTTGGCATATCTTCTGTATTTTGGCTCTTTGACCCAGATACCATGTTGAGAAAGTAGCACCTGGAAGCAGAACAGCCTGAAAGCTTCTGAAAATTGCCTAAACTATTCTAGCCAACACAGGGGAATGAAACATAGCCAATTTGCAGTGCTACTTACTGTTTGCAAAAGGAAGTCCCCCATTTGCCAAAAACTTTGCTATTATAGGAGGAAGCAGCTGAGATCTAGGCAATCGTCATTGCTCAGTGAGAGCACCAGCTGATCAGCAGGACCTCCCTTTGCTCCACAAGTAGGTCTAAAGGTATGTCTGGTAATGCCTTATCAGCTACAGCAGTGTTTTCCAACCTTGGTAACTTTAAGATATGTGAGAATTGGGAGTTGAAGTCCACATATCTTCAAGCTGCCAAGGCTGGGAAGCACTGACCTTGAGTAGTTTAGACTCTGTTTAACTGTGGTTAAGAAGTTTTAAGAGCCAATAGCTGGATATATATATATATAGCTGGATATATATATTTGTTTTCTGAGGTTTTCGCAGGTGTTTGTATGTAGGTCTTTAGTTCTTCGGGTTTTCTCCCACGTAGAATTTGAAGTGTCTTGGCGACGTTTCGACGAAGTCCCATTCGTCATCTTCAGGCTGGTGCTTTCTTCGGCTTCATGCTTCTAGGTATACATACATACATACATACATACATACATACATACATACATACATACATACATACATACATACATACATACATATATATATATATATATATATATATATATATATATATCATAGTATGTTTCAAAGAGTAAAATCATTAAACTATCAAAGATGTATTTTAATACTAATAAAAGCAACACAGACCAAAATGTCAGAGAAAATAACTTTAATGCACCAAGGGAACTAAAACCATATAAATACATAGTATGATATATTGCGGCATGTCACGTAACATGGCAAATTTGACACCCCTGGCCTATATGAATCCCTGCATTTTTCCTGGCAAGATTTCAGAAGTGGTTTGCCACTTCCATCTTTCTAGGGTTGAGAGGGTGTGACTGGTCCAAGGTCCAGTAGACTCCATACCCAGGGAGGACTAGAACTTACAGCCTAGCAATTTCAAGCCTGATGCCTTAACCACTACACCAAACTGGCCCTCTCCTGATTTGACCCCTAATTATCTGGTCATGCAAAGTCACTCAGATTACTATAGCAAAAAAGGAGAGATTCTAGCAGGGAAAAGGATGAAAAAAAACTTATTCATTTCCGTATTCTTCCAATGATCATGAACAAATTTGCATAGCTACTACAAAAACTAAAAACATCCATATTTTCCATCTCATGGGTTATACCATGTACATATGCAACCTTACCATTTTCATAATGTTTTGACTTCCTTTCCATCTTTGCCCCCCACTGGGCACTAATGTTTTTAACTTTGTTTTCAGTTCTACTCTTCAAGCTGTCAGTATCACTCCCAAACAGATCTTCAAACTATTCCTCCCTCATTTCAGCCATTCCATCACTTTTTCTTTTCATTCACATTTCAGTCATCCCTAGTCGTTCCAGTCAGTTTTGCTTTTCATTCCATTCACTCAGCTGGAGGCTCCTTGTTTAGGAAGCTCTCTTCACTCACTTTGAAAACAGTTTTTTTATCCATTAAAATCATTCTGCATTTTCTTTGTCTCTTCTAATCTCAGCTGTTCCTTTCTTTCTGAATTTCATGCTTTACAACTATCTTTTTTCTATGTACCGATTATGCCATATTTTCTCTAGTTCTCATTTTTTTTTGCAGCAATCATGTTCTTATTTGCACATTTTTTTTAAAAAAAAGCTACAGCCACTTCAACCTCAACATTCCCATCACACATCCTTTCTAACATTTCCCTTTAGGGAAGCTCCACATATTTCTCTGGCACTCTATAAAATTTCTCTTTTCAAGTAGCTTGCAAGTTTCAAACAGCTTCCATATCTTCTCTTCTTACATTCATTTTTTTTTTTATCATTCTACTGGGATTTTTTTTCGTACAAAACTCAAACAAAACCCTTCCTGCAGTCTTTCTATTTTCATTCTCATTTGTTTTGCTTCTTTCCTTTTCTTCCCCATACATTTTATGCCAAATAATGGTCTGTCCCATATTCAGCACATTTCATCATCTTGTATCTTGCATTATTTCTCAATCTTTCAACTAAACCATCAATACAACCTTGCATTTAGATTTCTATTTATTTCTTTGCCACACATACAGTATATATGATAAGACAGACACTTACACTAGATATTTGAAAACCAGTTGAAATGGAACTTTGCTTAATGTGGGATGATAATGAGATAGATAACTTACGTATTTAGCATTCTGCCCTGGCCTATCACATTGTTGCAAAATCCCCTAAACTTCATAACTATATTCCCATTCTTTCTCAGCCAGTTTTTTTCTCCCCCTCTTCCTTTTTTCTCTCTTAGAAAGATAAAATGTGGGATAATATATGACTATGGTGAGAAGATAATGTTAAGCATCTTCATTCCCTTCTACAGGACCAACTCAAAACCATGCCTTGCTCTTTAATTTGAGACAACTAAGCCAGGAAGGGGCAGAGGAAAGATCAAAGAATTACATGTAGTGCTGTTCTGCCCTTTAAAATCACCCCATTGGTATTTTTTCAAACATAAAAGTGACATTTTGGCATAAAGGTCTTACTGGCACGTGGTGTTACATGAGCATTAGAGCCTTTGTTGGATTTCAACTGGCACTAGACTGTAATGCTAGTTACAAAAAGAGTATTGATTTTACAAAGTCTATTTTAATTATTCTGGGTACTTTTGGAAGTGTTCTGCACCATGCCGGGAACCATCCTGGTGATATTAACCTTTGTTCTCCATCAGTTATATTGTATTTTCCCATCCAGAGCAGGAGCTTTTGTTATCGTGTTTCCTTGTGTCAAAAAATAAAAAGTAATTTTAAAAAAACAGCAAGATATTTTGTGCTCTTGAATGGTCAGTACTCTGCCTAATACTCGCCAGCTTTGCACTTTGTTTCCTGATGAAACTGGGCAGGCTGGGGGCTAGGCAGAATCCTATTATTTTATGGCACAACATAGGAGACTTGGTATTCTTTAAGTAACTTGAGTCCCTCTTACATTAAAGCTGAGTATGCTTTATATTTAAATGGAATTAAATTAAATTTAGTAAATTTAACACATATTTTGAAAAAAAACCCCGCCATGTGTTTATTTCAGGGGGAAAAAAACAAAATCTGTTAGCAATTTCTGTATCACTTGCTTTTGTTTCCCTTTCTGCTTTTTTCTATTCTGTTTTTCTTACGCCTAGTCTCCTACAGACAGCCAAATGCTTTATTGTCTCATTTCTCACTTTCTGTTGTTGGACTAATTTATTTAATTGCTTCCTTTTTAAGACATGAGAAATTTTTGCCCCACTTTCTATATCAAGGGCACCACCCACTAATAATGATTCAGCACAAGAAATATGAAGTGAAAATAAAATGTTTGCTAAAAATGTTTTTCCTCATTTATTTATTCTTGATTACAAGATTAATATGAGCATGAGTTCTTTTTTTAATATAATAAAACTCCTTTGCATGTAGAAATGTGGGTAAATAATGAAAAAAAAACCCCTTCATATACTCGTGCCACTTTAGACTTCCAGGAGAAATGGCAAGCTAGCATGTCTTTGAATGAGTGGAGATGAAATCTCAGCCATGACCAAAGGACTAGTGAATAAACCAGTCCTATGGAACCTCTCCAGATAAGGAGAGAATGGCTGCACAGCTGCACTTCATGAAGAGGTTGCAGGATAGTAATTTTCCTTGGCTTTGAGAATTGAGAGAAAAAGAGAAGCCATCTTGATCTCAACTGTGACAAAACCTTTTAAATGAATGTTCACTAACCTCACTTTCTAATCATTTTTTGGAAATTACCTATTTAATAATAATAATAATAATAATAATAATAATAATAATAATAATAATAATAATAATAAAGTTGGAAGGGACCTTGGAGGTCATCTAATCCAGGGCTTTTCAACCAGTGGTACGGGTATCACCTGTGGTACATTGGCACCTAGCAGGTGGTACGCGACCATCCTAGAAAAGTGGTAGCGGGGGAGGGGAATGAACTGAACTGATGGTAGCACCACACAAGCCTGAGTGAGAGATGTCTCAGGCTGCAGGGCTGTCAGGGCTCAGTGGAAGCGCCAGGATTAGTGCTTTTTCGGGACTGTCAAGGGCTCAGTAGAAGTGCCAGGATCAGCGCCAGTCTCCAGCTGGAGCTCGGCGCTGATCCTGGCACTTCTGCTGAGCCCGGAAGAAGCACCAATCAGCTGGAACGTTACAACATCTCCAGGGTCTTGTGATTTACATTCAGTAGCTTGGCAACTGATTTATATTTATGACGGTCACAGTGTCCCAGGGTCATGTGAAATGACCAAAACCTGCTGCAACCATCCAGCAGACAGGGGGAATAAAAACCAAACACTCCCACCCCACCCCCGCTGCCAATCCTCAACAGAAATGCTCACAACAGTGAAAACCTCGGATAGGAGGAAGAGTGCCGCTGGGTGGGCAGGCAGGTGTCTTGCTCGGCTGTGGTTTTTCCAGTGCCATTGTAACTTCGAACAGTCACTAAGTGAACTGTTGTAAGTCGAGGACTACATGTACTTTATCACTTTTTTCCCTTTTTTTGGGTCATCAAGTTTTTGACACTTTGCTAGGCAACTGGTGGTACTTGGATATTGCCATATCCTAAAAGTGGTACAATGGGTGAAAAGGTTGAAAAGCCCTGATCTAGTCCAACCCCCTGCTCAGGCAGGAAACCCTACAACATTTCAGACAAATGGCTGTCCAGTCTCTATTTAAAAACTTCCAATGTTGGAGCATTCATCACTTCTAGAGGCACTGGTTAATTGTTCTAACTGTCAGGAAGTTTCTTCTTAGTTCTAGGTTGCTTCTCTCTTTGATTAGTTTCTATCCATTGCTTCTTGTCCTGCCTTCAGGCGCTCTGGAAAATACCTTGACTCCCTCTTCTCTGTGGCAGCCCCTGAGATATTGGAACGCTGTTATCATGTCCCCCCTCGTCCTTCTTTTCATTAAACTAGACATACCCAATTCCAGCAGCCGTTCCTTATATGCTTTAGCCTCCAGTCCCCTAATCATTTTGGTTGCTCTTCTCTGTACTCTTTCTAGACTCTCAACATCTTTTTTACATTGTGGTGACCAAAACTAGATGCAGTATTCCAAGTGTGGCCTTATCAAGGCATTGTAAAGTGGTATTAATACTTCATGTGATCTTGATTCTATCCCTCTGTTAATGCAGCCTAGCACTGTGTTGGTCTTTTTGGCAGCTGTAGCACACTGCTGGCTCATATTTAAGTGATTGTCCACTAGGACTCTGAGGTCCCTCTACAGTTGCTACTATTGAGCAAGGTACCCCCTATACTCTACCTGTGCATTTGGTTTTTCTTGTCTAAATGTAGAACCTTACTTTTTTCACCATTGAATTTCATTTAGTTAGATAGTGCCAAGTGTTCAAGTCTGTCCAGATCCTTCTGTATCTTAAGCCTGTCTTCTGGAGTTTTGGCTATTCCTGCCAGCTTGGTGTTGTCTGCAAATTTGATGAATTCCCTAACTATCCCCTCGTCCAAATCGTTGATGAAGATGTTGAAGAGCACTGGGCCCAGAACAGAGCCCTGCGGCACCCTACAACACACTTCCCTCCATGTAGATGCGGTTCCATTGAGGACCACATGCTAAGTATGGCTAGTCAGCCAGCTACGGATCCATCTGGTGGTGATGCTGTCTAACTCACATTTTTCTATCTTATCAAGAAGTAGGTTGTGATCTACTTTATCAAATGCCTTACTGAAATCCAAGTAAATTATATCCACAGCATTCCTCTGATCCACTAATTTTGTCACTTGGTCAAAGAATGCAATAAGATTTGTCTGGCATGATCTGTTTTTGACAAAACCGTGTTGGCTTTTAGTAATGACTTGGTTTGCCTTGCTGATTCGTTGTTTGATTATCTTTTCCAGAATCTTCCCAGGTATTGAGGTCAAGCTGATAGGTCTGTAATTTCCTGGGTCCATTTTTTCCTTTTTTGAAGGTGGGAACTACATCAGCTCTTTTCCAGTCTTCCAATAGTTCCCCAGTGCTCCAGGATCTTTGAAAAATATAGTTCAGTGGTTCTGAGATCACATCTGCCAGTTCCTTGAGAACCCTGGGGTGTAATCCATCTGGTCCTGGTGATTTGAATTTGTCTAGGCTGGACAGGTGCTCACTTATCATTTTCTTGCTTATCTTAACTTGCGTTTCTATTCTGTTTTTTATGGCACTATTTTTGGTAGGTTAGTCTGTTTTTTCCCTTTGTGTAAAGATAGTTGCAAAAAATGAGTTAAATAGTTCTGCTTTCTTCCTCTTGCTGGTCACCTTCTTGCCACTTTCACCCACTAATGGACCAATCATTTCCTTCACTTTTTCTTGTTTTTTACATGTTGAAAGAAGCTTTTTTTGGGTTATTTTTGACTTTGGTCACAAGCCTTAATTCATTTTGAGCCTTAGCTTTCCTCACTATATCTTTGCAGGCTCAGGCTATTTGCTGATATTCTGACTTAGTTATGTGCCCTTCTTTATCTTATTTTGAAATTAAGTTTCCTCAGCTACTCTTCAATTTCTTAGCTTTCCTGTTGTACCTTAATGAGTTCCAATAAAAGAGTATATTATTAGTTTAGAACTGAACAGTGGAGTTCTTGGTGCTCTCTAAATGTGTTTGTTTTCTTGCAGATGTTTCATTACCCAGCAAGGTAACACTGATGATGAGTGCACTGAGGATATTACCTGGTTGGGTAGTGAAATGTCTGCAAGGAAACAACCAAGCTCAGAGAGCACCAAGGACTCTACCCATTACAGAATGTTTAGCCTGCTGCATGCTGTGGAATATTTTATTTGGGACATCTTTAGGCTTTTGCATGCCGATACTATGATCTTCTCCATGGTAATGTGAAATTCTTGACATAGTTGTTAGAATTCTCTATAGAGTTCCTTTTCTTTCACCCTGCTGCTGCCTGGGTCATCTTATTTGGATCGCTTATCCTCTAAGCAATCAGTTTCTCAAATGAAACATACCATTGGTGGAGCTTTTTGTAAAGACAGGTTATTCAGAAAACACATACATACACTTTTATGAAATTCTGTATGGGGGAATTGAGAATATCTCTCAGAAGGAAAGGAAAAAATTGGGAACATGATAGTTAAACTGAAGCAACAAAGATCACTGCTTCCAGCTACAAGATTTTAAATTTAAGGTGAGAAGTTTTTACATTTCCCACAGTCTTTGCTAGCAAAATTCATCTGAATGTTGTGTTTTATCAGCAAAGAAAACAATAAGAGAAACAGGACCATATGCCAAGACTTTCTGATATTGTATCCAGATATTCTGTGGGTGGAGATCTTACTTATTACATAGAATAATTTTATTTTTGTGAATTGTCTCTTCTTCTCATACTCAGAGAGTGTGTTAGTATAGTTGTTTGGAGGAGGAGAATCAATGAAAATGGCCTCCCAATCATTAAAGATGTCTCCAAGGTCTTTTAGAAAGAAAAGGTTTTGGTTTATTTTCTGAAATAACTTTGGATTTAGATCTCTGTATTTAGTAACTAATATTAAAGCTGTTCTTGAATAAGATTATTATAAAGATGGTCTTCTTTTCAGCTACTATTTTAGAAAATGAGATGTCTTATCAGAATAAAGATAATAAGTGACTTTATTTTTTTGCAATTAAACACACTGAAATAGAGCAAAAGAACATTTTGTTTCCTTCAAGAAATGATTTGTGCAATAAACTTCATCACTATGAAACAAATATATATTTCTGTGTTTTAATAGCAGTCACTTTAGATCTTTCCAAGCAGTTGGTGACAGTTTATCAGACATTGTCTAAATCACAGGTGTCAAACTCACTACGTCAGGTATACATTATGCATTAACAGAGGGAAGAAATAAGCATTAACAGAGGGATAGAATCAAGATCATGTGAAGTGTTAATACCACTTTACAATGCCTTGGTAAGGCCACACTTGGAATACTGCATCCAGTTTTGGTCACCACAATGTAAAAAAGAGGTTGAGACTCTAGAAGAATATAGAGAAGAGCAATAAAAATGATTAGGGGACTGGAGGCTAAAACCTATAAGGAACAGTTGCTGAAATTGGGTATGTCTAGTTTAATGAAGAGAAGGATGAGGGGGGACATGATAGCAGCATTAGCTCAGGGGTTGCCACAAAGAAGAGGAGTTTTTCACAGCATTCCTCTGATCCATTAATTTTGTCACTTGGTCAAAGAATGCAATAAGATTTTTCTGGCATGATCTGTTTTTGACAAACCCATGTTGGCTTTTAGTAATGACTTTGTTTGCCTCTAGGTGTTCGCTGATTCATTGTTTGATTGTTGTTTGATGAAGACAAATAAATTGTCTTAAATAAATTACAGGCAAAACATTGGATAGTAGAACTCTCTTGATTTAACTAATGTTGGCTGTAGTTCCACTCTATGTGAAACTGGAGTGTAAACTGAAGGTGATTCTGAATAAAATTCTTGCCTGTTGAGTGACAGATGATAGCAACAGCCAGGAAAAATATTTACCAACTTTAATCAGTACATTAGCATTATCTAGATGAAACAAAATTACTCTTAATTTGTGTGAATGACATCCAAATTAAGCTACTTTAGTGTATAGGACTTTGTTTAGAATAACTTCAAATGTGAGTGTAAGTAACATTTTTTAAAGCCCATTGTAATTTCAAACTGTTAATTAAACAACCAGTCATAAATTGAGGACCACCTATAAAGATCTCATCTGTTCTGCAAATTAACAAATATTTAAATAAATATATTTAGATAAATAAGTAAATATTTATTCATATTAAACATATGCTTCTCTCCATGTTTTCAGAATCCATATGCAATGAATTCCTTTAAAAGGCCATCTTGGTCCTTTTTCCAAAGAAGGATTGCATCTGCTTTCCCAGTTTTATTGTTGTTCCATGTTATCAAGTTTGGTGCCTTGATCTAAGAACACATTTGCTAATTAATCATCTTAGCAGGTCTGTCTAGGAGAAAGTAAAGCATTTGTTAGCTGGCATGTCTACATAAAATTGATTGGCTTGTGATTGCTGTAAAGAGGTTGAGCCCTGACTGATACCATGCAGGGTAAAAATTGCTACTGCATTCTGGAATAGGGGAAGAGCTAACCACATTAGACATTGACTATTATTTTTTCAGTCTAACTATTATTATTATTATTATTATTATTATTATTATTATTATTATTATTATTATTATTTATTAATTAAATTTCTATGCCGCCCTATTCCGGGAACTCAGGGCGGCTCACAGCATAAATAGAAATCCAATATAAAAAACTACATAATACATATATAAAAAAATACATATATAAAAAAGGAGAACCCCTAAATTAAGAAACCATTCATTCAGCAAACGTACACACAAACATACACTGGCTAGGGGCAAGATGTCAACTGCCCCAGGCCTGTCAGCAGAGATGGGTCTTTAGTAGTTTACGAAAGGCGGAGAGGGTGGGGGCGACACGGATCTCCAGGGGAGTTGATTCCAGAGGGCTGGGGCCGCAACAGAGAAGGCCCTTCCCCTAGGCCCCGCCAGGTGACACTGTCTGGCTGACGGGACCTGGAGAAGGCCGACTCTGTGGGCCCTAACCGGTCGCTGGGTTTCGTGAGGCAGCAGGCGGTCCCGTAAGTAACCTGGTCCCATGCCATGTAGGGCTTTATAGGTCATAACCAACACTTTGAATTGTGTTCGGAGACCAATAGGCAGCCAATGCAGCTCGTGGAGTGATGCCAAAATGTGGGCATTTCTGGGCAGGCCCAACACTGCTCGCGCGGCTACATTCTGCATTACCTGAAGTCTCTGAACGTTTTTCAAAGGTAGCCCCATGTAGAGAGCATTGCAGTAGTCGAGCCTCGAGGTGATAAGGGCATGAGTGACTGTGAGCAGAGACTCCCGGTCCAAATAGGGCCGCAACTGGTGCACCAGGCGAACCTGGGCAAATGTCCTCCTCGCCACAGCCGAAAAATGATGTTCCAAATTTAGCTGTGGATCGAGGAGGACGCCCAAGTTGCGGACCTTCTCCGAGGGGGTCAAAAGCTCCCCCCCAGGCTGATGGATGGATAGATTGAATTATCTTTGGGAGGCAGAACCCATAGCCACTCCGTCTTGTTGGGGTTTATTGAACATTTTAAAGAAAATATGTAAACCAAAGCAAGGAAGATTAAAAGAATATTGCGTTTTCTTTTGAATTTTTTTTGAAGAAATTCAAAATTCTTCTTGAATTTTGTGTGCATTGAGTGGACTATATCTTAAATATGTGTTAAATTTTTAAATTAATTCATTTATTAACCACACTTCAATCCCACCATAGTCAAAAGGACTCTTGGTTGGTATTGTGGAACTTTGCTTTTTCTCAAAGTGAATGGAGCTATTCATATGTTCAAGTTTTCTTATACATGTCAGGAAATTGGACAATTTGAAAAACAGATTCTCAAAATGTGACTAAATATTGATAAACACTCCAAAATATGTAATTTATCATTATTATTTCCCAAGTCATTTCACAAAGAATAGTAATTGTATATAAATCATGTTTATGGTATGCTTAAAACTAGTTTAATTCAGTACATGTGACTTTTTTTTCCTAGCTAGCAATTCTTAAAGTATTGAGGGAAAATCCAACAACACAGGATATAAAATACAGATAATTGTACATGATTTATATGATTCATATTTGTAACATAGAATTACTGAAATGTGATCAATGATTTATTACAGTAATTACTTGATTGTCTTGAATTTATTATCAGATGAAGTGAAGCTTTAATTAAGTTGGTTGTTTTTGTGATAACTGGGAAAAATGCATGTCCTTTTTTTATGAATAAGGAGAAATTTTCCAACTAAATTGGTCAGATGAAGTAAGAAAAAGATGCTTAAGTGTGTTGGTAAGAAGCATCATAGTCAGGAAGATTGATGAAAACATAATAATTCATGTCCTAATCAAAGAGCTAAGAATTATTATCGTAGCATCTAAAATTATAGGCAGTTCCAAACAAAGTGGTTCTTTTTGTAAAATTAGAGTGTTCGAGTCTTATAAATACAATACTTCTAGATGATATTATTATTATTATTATTATTATATTTTTATCCATCCTTTATTATTTTTTATAAATAACTCAAGGTGGCAAACATATCTAATACTCCTTCCTCATCCTATTTTCCCCACAACAACAGTCCTGTGGGGTGATGTGACCTGACAGTGTAGTGTGTGACTGGCCCAAAGTTACCTAGCCAGTTTTCATGCTTAAGGCAGGACTCGAATGTACAGTTTCCTGGTTTCTGGCCTGGTGTCTTAATCTGTAGACCAAACTGACTTTGATATTCTAATTGTGTATTATGTTTCACTTTCAAGCAAGATTCATCTTGTATGCTAATTGTTCTCTTTCCTGAATCAGGCACTGATCACGGGCACTCATGCTGTTTACTCCCAAATGGATTATTGTGACATGCTCTATGTGGGTCTGCCCTTAAAGATCATTCAAGAACTGCAGCCAGTCCAGTAAGAGGTGGCACTGACACTTAAGGATACATCTTGGTATGCCCATATTACATCACTGCTCCATCAGCTGCACTGGTTCCCAGCCGTCCATTCTGAAGCAAAGGAAATATAAGACCATGAATTCTAATCCCAGCTGAGGCATGAAACCAGCTTGGTTACCTTGGGCCAGTCCTTCTCTCTTAGCCCTGGGAAGAAGGAAATCACATGGCAAATCTTGCCAAGAAAACTACAGGGATTCGTTCAGGTAGGAGACAAGTAACAGAAAGTTGCGTATGAAAAATGTAATCAGGGTGGAAAAAAATACTCAAGGTACAACTAGTGAATTTGGGGGATTTTATAAATATCATTTTTCTTTGTAATTTGGTGAAGATGAATAATATGCTACTCATGTAGCACTCAGACTAGAACTGGATTGATTTGCTGTCCCTTTGTTTCTCAAAGCCACTGTTTTGAAACTCTTATCTATTGATTAGTGATACTATCTCTACATATAAATGTCTGCCTAACTAGTTAGTGCCTGCCTTTTGAAATATATGTGGAACTGAAATTTACTCAGGGGGCACCATGGAATAGTTCAAGAAGAGAACAGCCTTCACTCAGTAAAAAATCTTTTAAAGGACTGGCTCAGAGCCTTTCGAGTTTTCTCCTCCAGAATCCCCACCTCTTTGGCTAGTGTCCTCCTTCTCTCAAGGGGAACAAATATTAAAGGCTCTGAAACTCAGTATTTCAGAATGCTGAGACTCAGATTCTAAGCCTTTAGCATTTTCTCCTCTGTAGAGGAGAAGGATGCTAGCAAAAGAGTTCAGTTCTGGAGGAGACAATGCTAAAGGCTTGGAATCAGAAGATTCCGAAGTGCTGAGTGTCAACGCTGCTAATATTGAATATTCTTACTTTGACAAAATATGCAGAACTGTCTGGTACTTTTAGAGTTAATTCAGAGGAGAATGAGGGAGGAGGGAAAAGCCCGGAAAGGGAACGGAAGAGAACCTTTGCCCTTCAAACTAATTGGAGAACGTAAATCATGACAGCAAAATAAGGGAGGGGAAATGCTAGCAAAAATAACTGCTCAGGTGGGTGAAAATTTCAGATCTTAGCATCCCTTTCATCATGCCGTGCTAACATTTTGTCACATGAATAAAAAGACTTTTTAGGATAAAATGCCTGGAAGTTCTTTGAAGTGTTTCATTCATTGGAACCATGACACTGAGGTTCAGAGACTTTCCAAATGCTTGCTGCACTAAGGTTTTCCACTCTGGAGGAGAAAATACTAGCAAATGCCATCATTCTTATGATAGTTTAGAAAGCTCTTTTTCCAAATGTTCTGAACCAACATGAGAATATGGCCTATATGCAGGTTGAAGTGAGGCAATGGAAAGGTAAGTGGACCCCAGCATGGTGGAGTGGGGAGAAAGTCCATGTGCCAGTGGGCCTAATCAGCAGGGGTCGCCTAGCCCATGGGTCCATGAAGCAAGCCCTCCGCAGGCCTCTTCAATCACGGGTGGGTCAGTCACGAAGGCCGAATGTTAGAGATGAAGCATGAGGCAAGTCAGGTTTCTCTCTGAGGTGTCTGACATCGAATGAAGCCAGCCCTCCTCTTTTATTGAGGTCAGATCAAACAGCGTAATAAATCATGTCATGTACAAGGAAATTGAGTCAGGCACATGAAACAAACACACAGGATGGTATATTTCCTACATGTAATTGCAAATCAACTATTATTTCCTTAGCTATCTAACTTTGCTTCCTTCTTAATCCCGGTATCAGTGAGTTCCCAAGATGCTATCTTGGCTATTTAGCATCTGTCCAGGAATATTCTTTAATCTAACAACAAAATGTCTCAGGGCTGTATAACATTCTTTGATCTAACAGCAAGTGTTCCAAGCATAGCCTGAAAGTTCCTGTGTTAGCTGGTAATTGGGAAGTTTTCAGGCATAGCCTCAAAGTTCCTGTTTGTTTCCATGTCAGCCGGTGATTAGAGAGCTTTCAAGCATAACCTAAAATCCTCCTGCTGTTATTCCTGCCTGTGTTGTTATTTGAGTACATGGCAATAGACAGAAACACAATTGGGGTACATTGCATCATTTCCTCTGTTTTTATTTTTTAGCAACTGTCCTCATCCTCGGAATTGGTAGCCGAATAATCGGGAGTAGCTAATAACAAGGATTTCTTTTCAGGGATGAGAATGCAGACTTTCCTTGTTCCTCTGTCCCACCTATGCACCGTCCAGCTCTTACACAATCCTAGGGCATAGGCCATCAGTCAATGTGAATTTGTTCTGTCATCAGAGGCTGCAGTTGGTTCTTGGTTCTTTATCCAGGAGATGGATAGAAGAGGGAGGCCTACACAGGTTCAACAGGGAAGGAATACATTGTACACAGCAACAGATTGTTACACAGAATACTACAAGCATTATAATACTAAAAACCAATTTTTTGAGCCACCCAGCATTAGGTAGTCAGGAAAATAAACTGTCCCAATCAAACAAGGCATCAGTTTCTTGTGATAAGGGATTGTTTTGTACCATACTTTCCATGTGAGCAACAGTGGCAGAAATGTTGGGTGTGTTGTCAGAAATGTAAATGTACCAGACCAATTCTGGGGTATTGACCAATATGCATTTTTCCACATAAGAACTACATTGTCTTTAGAGAAGTTGTACAAAGTTTCAAAAATTTCACCAAAATCAAACAAGGGAACACAATCAGCACATGCTTTCTTGTTGTCATTGTTTGTCTCATTATAATATCTAGCTTTATAGTCTAGCTGCCAAGGGACAGTTTTTTTTACAAGATTGCCAAATACCTAGAAAGGTGTTTTTTCTAACTGACAAAGCTGTGTGATTAATGCATACTTGAGCAGGGTAACACAAAGTAAGGAAGGATTCAAAGTGAAAGAGAAAGAGATTTCATTCATCCATGTGAACGTATTAAGGAAAAAATTGTGAGGCAAGGCAAACTCATAAGGCATACCATTAAGGGGAAAGCATGTTTGTTCTGTGCTGGCATGTATATTGAATCCAACAATTGGATGCATTCAGCAACATAGCATGGTGAGAGACATAAAATACAAAACAGCAAAGATTGTCACAAAAATAAAATCATTAACAAGACTAGAAAACATAAATTTAAAATAGGCAAAGAGAAATAAGAAAGGGAGGGGGCCATGGGGCCATGGTTTATTAAACAAAACAACCAGGGAGGGGGGGTGTATGAGAGAGAAGGGAACACAGATTCATATGTAAATTGAGAAACAGAAACAAAATGCAGTCATATGTAGATTGAGTCTCCGTTTACAGCCATCCTTTTGTTACTTGGAAAGAGAAAAGACTGGCTAGGCTGGTTTTACTGGTTTTAAACTGGCCTAGTTGGTCTTCATTGCAACAAACAAACTCTTCAGATCTGGCAACCAGTGATAATAAACCTGCAATTTCAAAAGAAGAGGGGGGGTAAATGGCTCTGCTACAAAAGAAAAAGGGGGGGAGAGAAGAGGGGGGAGGAAATGGCTCTGCTGCAGGGGAAAAAGTTTTTTAACAGTGAGCAAAGCATTATCAAGGCAGTTTTTGAATCAATGGAAAGCCAGGAGATATTTTTCTCCTTTTCCAATTATAAGGAATAGAAACAACAGACTTAAGATTTTTTAGCAAGTTAAAAGGTAAGGGAGTAGAAACAACAGACTTAAGATTTTTTTAGCAAGTTAAAAGACTGGATTAGCATCAGTAAGATCAACAGGACAGGCAGAAGGAACAGAAACATCAGAAGAAGAACTGCAGGGGGCTGTAGAAGTCATAGAGGTTGAATAGAGAGGAAGTAACGCCAGATAAGTTTTGAAAATAGCCCTGCAAACATGCAAGGACTGTCTTCCACGTAAGAAGAATTTGGAAGGGAGCAGAAGGCTCCTCACATAAGCCAAGTTTAATCCAATCAGCAATTTTTAATGGTCCCTTTAAGGTGTATGAGAGACAATGCCAAACAAACATTAACAATTCTTTTAACTTCTTATGTGAAGGCAATGTGTTGTGAGCCGCCCTGAGTTCTTCGGAATAGGGCGGCATAGAAATCGAATAAATAATAATAATAATAATAATAATAATAATAATAATAATAATAATAATAATAATAATAATAATAATAATAATAATAATAATAATAATAATAATAATATGTGCATAATTAAGGTCCTGACAATTACACCATGTCCTCCCCTTTGATCCTTGGAGAATTCTGCCCACATACGTACGGGGGGGGGTAGATCCTTGCTGAAGAAACGCCACAGGATATAGATCAGGACTAGTCAATTGAGTACAACTCCCAGCCTTGGTACTCAATGGTTCATATCTTGGGGGTAGTTCATTTGATGGGGAAAATTTAGAGTCAGATTGTAACATTGTTTTTGATGTCTCAGGGCTTGTTTTTAAAGCCTGAGGATAGGCAAATTAGCTTGTTTTGTTTTTGCATAGTGTAATGCCAGCATGGACATTACAGCCTTCCATGGGGCTAGGACACCTGGCGGAGCTTTTGGCGGTGTTTGGAGCCAGGGACCTATGTGTCTCCATGTGGCGAGGTCTAATTGCTCCTCCTCCAGTTAGGAGGGATAAATTTTTTTTCAAAAAAGCCAATAAAAGATATAAATCTTTCTGAGTGACAGGGAAAACAGTCTAATTATTAAGTTTCTGAATATAATTTGCTCTCCTGACTAAACTAAGCAATTTTTCCAGATACACAGCCCGGGTTTTGCATAATTTCTGTCCCATACTTACGTAAAGTGTGCACAATAGTCTTCGCATCACGTCGGGGTCACCACTTGAAGCAAGCCCTCCGCAGGCCTCTTCAATCACGGGTGGGTCAGTCACGAAGGCCGAATGAAGGCAGCCCTCCTCTTTTATTGAGGTCAGATCAAACAACATAATAAATCATGTCATGTACAAGGAAATTGAGTCAGGCACATGAAACAAACACACAGGATGGTATATTTCCTACATGTAATTGCAAATCAACTATTATTTCTTTAGCTATCTAACTTTGCTTCCTTCTTAATCCCGGTATCAGTGAGTTCCCAAGATGCTATCTTGGCTATTTAGCATCTGTCCAGGAATATTCTTTAATCTAACAACAAAATGTCTCAGGGCTGTATAACATTCTTTGATCTAACAGCAAGTGTTCCAAGCATAGCCTGAAAGTTCCTGTGTTAGCCGGTAATTGGGAAGTTTTCAGGCATAGCCTCAAAGTTCCTGTTTGTTTCCATGTCAGCCAGTGATTAGAGAGCTTTCAAGCATAACCTAAAATCCTCCTGCTGTTATTCCTGCCTGTGTTGTTATTTGAGTACATGGCAATAGACAGAAACACAATTGGGGTGCATTGCATCAGGTCCAGGTTTCAATTCCCCACTCTCTGAGTGACTTCTGTGTGGTCGCTTAACAATCCACATGGTAACAAAATAACTGCAACAAGGAGATCTCAGATTGCAGTCATTAGGTGAGGTGATCATGTGGGTATCTCAATTAATGATTGCATTATTGACCAAAATTCAGGGCTTTAATTGTGGTTGTAAGTCAAGGACTACTGAAAAGACTTGTATTTCCTAAACTGCAAACTGCAGCAATGTGGACAATGATACAAGCTTTTCTGTCATTTTAAGAGGCAGACTCATCTTCCTTTATTTTTTAAAAATAAGCCGAATATAATCTTTTAAGAGGGTTGGAACCCTCCAAGTATATAGATGCATATGTTTTTATGCTTTGATTTTTATGCAAAAGGAACACAATTTTGAATGCGAAATGATCTCAATCTGCCAAAAGTAAGATTAGACACAAGAAAAATCTGTTCTCTTCCATTATCATATTATCAGTGAACCTAAGACAACACTCCCAGTTTAAAAATAAATTACGTTTTTGTGGGAGGGTAAACAACAAATTATCCTTTCACATAAATACAATAAATGCCCTATAGTTGGATTTGATTGAAATGTATCCAAAGCAGAGAAGTATTTTCTTGGAATTATGCTGCATTTAAGGCCAGACAAAAACCAACTGTTTATAATTGTATTAAATATGCTACATGGGTTATTATCAGCATTATAATGGAAAGTAACGGGATTATATTAAGCAGTTAATCTGAATAGTAGTCATTGATACCCATTCTTCACACACTGGTACCATAAGTGGGTTACATGAAATTACAGGAATTAGAATTAAAGATATAAAAGAATAGAATAATATCACTATTGTAGGGGTTATGTACACAAAGCATAATACTTTAAGAATGGTACTTGTTTCTAAAATTATCAATAAATAAGCTATTATATGGCTATCCTATTAACTGCTAATAAGAAGGCAAAAGAATAAACCGAAGCTAAAAAACCTACATGTGATCAGCAGATCTAACTATAAGGCATAATGCACTAATAATCATGCATGTGAGATGGATGGGTTTAAAAATTTACTAAATAAATGTATTTACATTACTAGCATTAAACTGTAGATTCATTTTATTTAATTCAATCAAACATCCAAGATGGGGAAGGGAAAAAGAATTCATAGCTAGTACAAACAAGAATGAAAAAAAAAAATTCAAGGTTGGAATATAGATAACGGTGGCAAAATTAAATCTTATGTCCACCTTGATAGCACTGGAGATAGCATATATTTCCTAATAGTGATAGCTCTAGAGACAAATTTTTGTGTTATGATTGCGTTGGGTAAAGATTGGAAGACCCTGTAAAAAGAATAGTACAATAAATAACTTATGTGCCACTGACTTAGCAGATCCAAAAAGGCATGGATGTAAGTGTTTGTCATATGGGATGCCAGCAAATTTATTGTGAGTAATAGCAGAGGGCAAGACTTTTAACCAGGCCAAAATAAAAAACCTACAGAGAAGATGGAGTAAAAATGTTACTTGGATTTCTGACTATACAGCAACAGGTGGTTTTATTAAGGTTGTTGTGTTTACCGATATTCCATAGGCATATGTTGTGATTCCTTTGGCTATTGCATCTACTATAAAAAGACTATAAGATAAAGACTGCAGTCCCTTATTTTTGATTCCAGTGTAATTTCCACCTGGTGAAGCATTGATCATACCAGGTGGTCTATGACAATTCGCCATGGCCAACTTTCCACGGTCAACTCATCTCAGCCAACTTGCCATAGCCAACTTGCCATGGCCAATTTTCCACGGCCAACTCACTGCAGGACAATAGTTACACTAATATCAAAGAAATGGTGGAATAGAATCATTAAAGAAAGGATGCAAAAGGAGAGACAAAATGAAATGTGAATAACAAAAATTAAAATATTTTAAAATTTACTTTAAATGGTTAAATTGAATTGTTAAATTGTCTCACAGTGAGTTATCCTGCAGTGAGTTGGCCATGACAAGGTGTGGTGGCCATAACGAGTTGTTCTATTCTTTCATTAGATTATGGATGCTAGGCCTTCTGGACAATATATTAGCTGAAGCCAAAATATGAATCTACTTTGGCAATTCAAGCTTCTGGAGGGAAAACTCAGCCTCAATTTGCAGGATATCATTTGGAATATAATGGGGAATATAAAAAATTATCCTTAGATATTTAGATAGCATTTTTTTCAAGATCTTTTTTTTATAAAAAGTACAAAGCTATATATTGCAAAAATAAAATAAAATTGAACAATTGTTTTCCCCTGGAAAATCTAAATGGTTGAAGGTTTAAATTGGCCACCTATTTCATAAATAAAACTTCAACATAGCAAAAGCTGACTTGTGGCCATTTTTGTGGCTTGAGCTTGGCAATATATTATAAAGAATTATAATGCTCTTCTTAATCCCACCACCAAGAAAGAAAGAATGATAGTATCAATATAAAGTAAACTGGGATTTTTTTTCTATTGGCCCAAAGTGGGGAAAGATTCTTGATTTCTAAGCATCTGGAGAGCAGAGTTTAAACAGCAACTGAACAGGAAAGGAACCAAAAGAGAGTCCCATTTCACTCCCTAATTTTGAGAGTTGTTTTTCATCAAGTATCCTTGGCCATTACAAAAGACCATAAAAATAATTGTGAGGCAGTTTTTGTATCAAAAAATAAAGCCTTCAATTTATTGTCGAGGCCACCAGCTTTTTCCTGAGCCTGTCATAAAAGATAGAATCAAGAGTGGATTTATGAGCCTTGATGCTGTATTTTTCTTCCATATGTTGCAGTATCAGGTAGTGGTCAAGTATGGACGTGCCAATTCTGAAACTGCCCATTCATCTGCAAGGATTTGTTTTGACTCCAGCCTACAGAGAAGATGTCTCAAAGTTGTACATAGCAGACTAAGAGAATGATAATTGTCCCCACAATGGTGTCCTTGCAGAAGCCTTTTTTTAATAAATGGGAATAATAATGACAAAGCACAGTCATATGGGATTACCAGGGACGAATCAAAGGTGGAAAACAACTATTTAAAATGTTGCCCTCTAATCAAAATTTGTTTTGAAAAGTTAATGGGAATATAATCTCAACCTGCTGCTTTGCTTTTGTTATCCTATGCCACTCATTTCTTAACTACTGCAATTGTGACCGGAGACCAGATTGTGAGACTGGGCATGCAGTGTCATAAGATAAGTAAGCATTTATATCTGCCTCTTAAGCAAAAAGGATTTGCAAATGCAGCTCCCAGTTCACTGCAGCAATATAAAAGATTAACCTTAAGTTTCTGTCTTTGGGCTATAATCTGTTTAAAAGGCTGTCTAATCATTTGTTCTGGTGGCCTATATAAGTTTAACCCATAATTCCTTTTAAGCATTTTTTTTTCTTTTGAAGCAAAGCTTTTTATAAGTTTTTTTGAAACACTATAGGAGGGCGAAGAAAGTTTTCTGTTGACTAGGATTCAGGTCTGCCTCCCAGGGAACCTTGATTACCCTACGATTTAAGTCAAATAACGGTTTCAAAAGGGTGTGAGTTGGGCAGGGACGATTAGCTGCTTGATTCTTAAGAGTATTTCTGTAATTGTGTAATCAAAGGTGGAAAAGGTCAGTTGCAAGACTGAGGCATAGGCTTCTGACAAAATATTTGTGTAGAACAAAGAAAGCAGAGGAGCAAGGGGGGAAGGGAAGGAAGGAAGGAATCTGACAGGAAGTGGAATCACTTCCACTTCTATTGATTTTTTTTGCCTACCCATGGTCATTCTGTTTTTTTGTTTAGGTAAGGAAATATCTCTGAAACAATGACCCAATGGGTCATGCCCAGTTAATATTATAGTGGATAATCTATAATTAGATTCAATGTTTAAAACTGGTGGAAACTTAATAATTCAAATCCTAATCAAGAGCCTAAGAGTGATTAAGGTAGCATCTAAGGGTGTTCGGGTCCAATAAATTCAATATGTTCAGATACAACTCCCTGCAGTTTTGTTGACAAGGTTTTTTTGGAAGTGTTTTGCCATTGCCTCTTTCCCGGACCTGAGAGACAGTGGCTTGCCCAAGGTGACTCTCTTGGTTTTGTGCTTAAAATGAGAATAGAATTTACTGTCTTCTGGTTTCTAGCCTGATGTCTTAACTACCACATTGACCTGCCTTTCATAATTATTTATGTTATGTTGTTATGTTATATTTTTATTCTGCCTTTTTAATATATAATTAATATAAGAGCCGTGATGGTGCAGTGGTTAGAATGCAGTATTGCAGGCTAATTCTGCTGACTGCTGATTGCCAGCAATTCAGCAGTTCAGCAGTTCGATTCTCACTGGCTCAAGGTTGACTCACCTTCTATCATTCTGAGGTTGGTAAAATGAGGACCCAGATTTTTGGGGGCAATACGTTGACTCTGTAAACCACTTAGAGAGGGCTGTAAAGTACAACAATAACAATAACAATAACAATAACAATAACAATAACAACAACAACAACAACAAACAACAACAATAATAATAATGATAAAGTTGGAAGGGACCTTGGAGGTCATCTAGTCCAACCCCCTGCTGAGGCAGGAAACCATGTACCATTTCAGACAAATGGCTGTCCAGTTTCTGAAATGGTATAGGGTTTCAGACAGAAATGATAAGAGAGATATCCATTCTATAATCATTGGCTTATGAGGTAAAACAGGTTTCCATTTTGTTCCCTGTACACTTAATTTGTATATGAAATCACTGAAATTTTCATATTAATTCCTGGAAGGCTATGGCACTCCTGAATGGGTCCTAGAGGGTGGCTTTGGAATGGATACTACTACTACTACTACTACTACTACTACTACTACTAATAATAATAATAATAATAATAATAATAATAATAATAATAACAACAACAACAACAACAACAATAATAATAATAATAATAATAATAATAATAATAATAAGTTGGAAGGGACCTTGGATGTCATCTAGTCCAAGCCCCTGCTGAGGCAGGAAACCCTATACCATTTCAGACAAATGGCTTTCCAGTCTCTTCTTAAAAACTTCCAGTGTTGGAGCATTCACTGCTTCTGGAGGCAGGTTAATTGTTCTAACTATCAGGAACTTTCTCCTTAGTTCTAGGTTGCTTTTCTCTTTGGTTAGTTTCCACCCATTGCTTCTTGTCCTGCCTTCAGGTGCTTTGGAAAATAGCTTGACTCCCTCTTCTTTGTGGCAGCCCCTGAGATATTGGAACACTGCTATCATGTCCCCCCTCGTCCTTCTCTTCGTTAAACTAGACATACCCAGTTCCATTAACCGTTTCTTATATGTTTTAGCTTCCAGTCCCCTGATCATCTATATTGCTCTTCTCTGTACTCTTTCTAGAGTCTCAACATCTTTTTTACATCGTGGTAACCAAAACTGGATGCAGTATTCCAAGTGAAGTGGTATATAAGTCTAAGTACTATTGCTATTGCTAATTCAAGGCAACAAACATATGGAACATGATGCCAATGTCTATGAAAATTGGACCTAATCTGGACCAATAATCAAGTCCAAACAGAAGTAAGGACACTATGTAATATGCATCAAGGAAGTTTGAATAACCTTTTTTTGATGCCATTTCCCTCTGCTGATGTTACTCATTGCTATCTGAAACACCATATTCATAGGTAAAAAGAAGCATGAATTTTGTTTTAAAACCCATTCTTTTGTTCCTGTTCTAAAGTGATCTAAAGAGCCACTGCTGTCACTGTTTCTAATTTGCTTGTGTGATACACTATTGATTTCTTCCAGTGATCCCTTGTATGGTGGTTGGCTATTGCTGGATGCATTGGGTATCCTTCCAAAACTCTTTCTAACATAAACCTTGTTCATGTTTGAAAGGGGCCTATAACTGCAGGCTTATTTGTCTCTATCATAGCTCTGCATAAGTGACTCAAGAATCAATTTCAGTTTTTGCTGTTCATGATTCTTACTTATTTTACCTATTAGAGATCAAAATTCAGTGTTTGCAGGGAAAAGGTTAATCCTCTTAGCAAAAAGTAAATTAGAGTTTAGATGGGGTGCAGAATGCCCACATCGTGTCCACTTTGTGAGATGTAAAAACCCAAATTTTGATGCTCACAATACGAAGACAAGTCTGGTTAACAAAACAAAGGTTTATTGGAGAGTAACATAAAAAGAATAAAAAGAAAAGATAAGAGAATAGAATAGAAGTACCCCAACATGTAGAAATTAAAAAATGAAAAGACTTTTGAAGGTGTAATATTTGTTTTCTGATTACCAGATCCCAGAGGATTAAGTGGTTTCTGGTGAATTAGTCTAGCAAATATAGGGCGCAACTGTGAAATCAAGAACGGTCGTTCTGATAGCAGTAAATGGCTTCTATCCATTGTGTATAATCAGATATATTAGTCAGCAAACAGATTTCCAAGGGAATCTCTGCTGCCTGGATCAGTTCTAATTAAATTGGAGGAGAGGAAATAGTTCTGTCCCAGCACTAGGAGATGGATAACAGGGAGCCCTGTAATTTTGTTCCCATGAAACCTGATGATATTTTCTCAATTAAGCCATCTCAAAATTTTCCACTTGTTCCCCGTGTTATCTATTATCTTTCACTGAACATTGTTTAAGCACTGTTTGCTTTTCACAATGTTTTTTTTTAAATAAGACCCATCATGATTACTAATCTGCTTCTGATGTATTGAGTACAGCTTCCCCTGTACTACTCTATATTAGTCTCCAGTTAGAGCACATGTTGAAACTTCTGTCAGGCTTATCTTCAAAGAGCAATTCAAAGGACTGTGAAGTAAAGAGAGATGTTTGCTACAGGCCATTGTTGTACTCAGTCCCTGTTCCCCGCAAGTCCTTGTCAAAGCTCTTATCTTTCACCCCACAACTTCTTAATACAGATGCCTTGACTTCCATCTATCTGTAGAAAGTGCTACTTGTACAGCTACAGAGCAGAAAATCCTAAGTAATCTACAGGTCTGCAGAAGGAAATGTGGTTGCTGTGGGAATGCAATCTCCTCTCCCCATTGTCCTGATGAAGCCTATTTTGAGGAGTGGCCTGTCTGTGACAATCACAGTGTGTTGAATATTCACGATAAAAACCCTGCTTCAAAACTAACTGAAATTAATAATAAAAAAGCAGCAATGTATAGACACTTTTTGATTAAGGCTCTGCAGACCTTTCAGCAGATGATTATAGCTATTCATATAACTACTAGGACATTAATATATTTTATTGTAGAAAAGCAGAGAGATCCTATTGTATTATTTTCAGAGTTTATCTCTATTTACACACACAGAAACATACAATTATTTTTCCCAAATATAATTTTTTGTATTATTTTAAAACACTTAGAAACAATTATTTTTAAAACTGTTTGGCCAATGAAATTTTGACAACAGAAATGATGAAAAGTGGCAACTACTGTACAATTCTGATTCTTAAAAGAGAGCTCTTAGCTAAAACAGGTTGAAGACCTGTTTCCAAATTCAACTTCTTTCTGACTGTCACTGTCTTGTATGGATTAATTTTGAATGTATTGGGATCATCCAACCACCATCGCCTTCAACTTGATACTAAACTAAAAGGGGAATAGAACTACATGTCACCTGCATATTACTTTAAAAAAAAGGTTTCCTCTACTAGTCATGTCTGATTCTATAAGGCGGTGCTCATCTTCACAGCTGAGGAAGCCAACATTGTCCAAAGACACTTCCTTGGTCATGTTGCCAGCATGACTATATGCTGAAGCACACAGAATGCTGTTACTTTTCCACCAAAGTGGTACCTATATATCTACTTGCATTTGAATGTTTTTGAACTGCTAGGCTGGCAGCAATTGGGGCAAGAACTGGAGCTCACCCCATCATGCAGTTCTTGGGTCTCAAACTGCCAACCTTCTGGTTGACAAGCCCTTTGTTTTAACCACTAGGCCATTGTACCCCCTTATATTACTAAAACCACCCTCAAAAGAAGATATGTACTCTAATTGTGAGGATCTGATAAATCTTAGGAAAAATGGGAGAACTGCATCGGATCACTCTAAGTCCTTTTGTTACCAGTCTGCCTGCTTCCCACATCACTCCTTCTGCCATTTATCCTAATAACGGCCATACCGTGGTTTAATATTTTCAACATCACTTTGTACTTCAGCACTAGCATGTAATGCTACTTGTAATGCTACTAGCAAGGAAAGACATTGTTCCCTTGACAACCAATGAAAAGAATCAAACTATATGATTTTCTCACTTTAGAGATCTTTTTTTTAAAAAAAACAACAAAATCCTAAATAAATATTTGCTGACCTATTTTATGGTAAGTTATGCTGACTTGTTTAGAGTTGTCCTTAGAAACTAAAGAGCAGATGAATTAAAGATTTTTTTTGAAAAAAATAATCCAATGCAATGGGGAAGCACTGGCATTTTTTTTACATAATCGGGTAAAACATTATTTTATTTATTTGGTCATTTAATCAAGAGAAGATATAGTTGACCTTTTAGAGGTCATCAATGATGCCAAATTTTTGCTGAATAGTTCCAGCAAAATGAAAAATTCCCCCATATGTTTTTTCAAGAGAGAGAGAGAGTGATCGAGAGAGAGAGAGAGAGAGAGAGAGAGAGAGAGAGAGAGAGAGAGAGAGAGAGAGAGAGAGAGAGAGAGAGAGAGAGAGAGAGAGAGAGATGGGGGGAGAGAGAGAGACAGACAGACAGACAGACAGAGACAGAGAGAGACAGAGAGAGACAGAGACAGAGACAGAGAGACAGAGAGAGCAGAGATGAGGAAAAGACAATACAGAAGACTCTAAGTTGTCCAGAAAAGAATCTATTAATCTGAGAGATTCAGCAGACACAATAAATTGTATTCTAAGTACAACTACCAGAAATAACCATCTTCCCTTTTTATTTCCAAAGCACTAGTTGTCATAATACCAAAACATTCCTACTGATTTGCACTTACATAGAAATATAACTTTTCTACTTCTAAACACTGAGTTTATGCGATGTCAAACAAATTGGTGTAACTGGTTAGCACAGAGATGTCAAACTCGCAACGTGACATGATGTGTCATGATGTATTGCGACTTTAATGCCATTGCCGGCAATGGGGTAGGTCCGTTTTTGCTATGATGCATCCGGCCTGTGGGGTGGCAGTTTGACACCCATGGGTTAGCAAGATGGTTCCCTTCTGGGAAGAATTCCCTCATCTTGGGTTTCAATAGAGTCTCAGTTTGGGTAAGTTATAATAGCAAAATCCAGCATTTATTTGTTTGTTTGTTTACTTATTTATTTATCATATTTATATGTCACCAACAGCTTCCTCAGAACCAAGCTTGGTAGAGTCAGGGTTATGACTTGTTGAAAAAAATTGCCTGGGATATGTAAAAGAGGAAATAAAAGCTGGTTGCAGAGTGAAATATGTGAGAGGGACAAGTCACTGAATAGTAGACCGCTGAGTAGTGACATTTGTAGTGAACTTTGTTCCCCCTTCTTAAAAACAGTAAATATTTTATCCAGTATTTGTTTTAGACCACTGCCCTTTCATTCATTATTGAGAGACTTAAAACTGCCTCTCTTATGTAGAATTTTGTCCATGAATTTATATAGGAATGGTTAGCTTTGAGCTAATATTCAGAAAGCTGAGTTGGAGCTCACCAAATCTGAACTGATAACAATCCAGACAACAATTATATAGCAATGTTCATAACTCTTTATGACCATCTGGTAGTCAACCAACCACTAGATTCTTGCAGCCCAGATCTTGTAGTTCTAACTGAATTAGACTCCCAGTTGTGATAGCAGGACTAGCATAGAACAAGTATAATATTCCATTAGAATATCATAAAGCAAAGTTGAATATTGGGCTGGTCACATTTAAGAAGTTGAGAGCTGAGAAAGTGAATTAAATCTAAAATAATGTTAGCATTGCCACCTCAAAAGCAGAGTGCTTAATAAAGTGATGCTACTCATGGTAAACCTGGAGAGCTCATCTGCACAGTCTCTCATAGGAATCTCCATTATGATAGCTAAGTTGATAAAAGCTGGAAGTACAAAAACATATCAAGTCTGAGACACTTTTCAAAACGTTTCAAGCTTTTCAAAGACATTTGATTCAATTGGTTTCTTTGAAATAAGAATTTGTGCTTCAATGCTTGGTCAGAATCTCTTGATTGAAGCTTTTAAAATTCAAACATTTCTTTCAAAGCTTGCACAGCCTTAATATTTAATAAAGTAATTGTTTGTAGGCCATCTTACTGAACAGACAAAATAATAGGTGACATTAGAAAACAACATACTAGTTATGATGCCATCTTGGAATTCTTTTATGTGGAGGATGTCATTTTCTCTCACATTTGAGAATGAGGATGTTATTAGAATAAACTAATTTTCCTCAGGTTACTGCCAGTGTTGGATTATAAATCATATTATTCCTAACTGACATGAGTAAAATGGAGAATTTGCTTCCAGAAGTACAACAGTTCTGAGTGAAAATGCAGTGGTAGAGGTGTTATGTGCTGAAATGTAATTATTATGGTTAGTTGCACAATCAGCCAGATGTTTAGATTATTATTATTTTCCATCTATCTGTCTGCCTGTTTTCCCCATAGAGAGAGAATGATTGGCCCAAGGTCACCCAGTCAGCTTTCATGCAGATCTAGAACTTACAGTCTTCTGGTTTCTAGGCCATTACCTTAACTGCTACACTAAATTGATCTTCATAATAAGATAAGAGATAAAGGATAAGAGATCCTGGAAGCCTTTCTTGGCTGCAAGATTCCTTCCTTCTTCATGTGGCTTGCACAATAGTTCCCTAAGGCAGTGGTTCTCAACCTTTTTCAGGTTGAGACCCCACTTGTGCCACCCATGCGCACTGCGACCCCGATCTGGGCGGGACTCGCAGGGCCGGCAGTGGCCGCAGGTAGGTAGGCGGGCGGCAGGACTGGGGAGCCCGCCCGGGCCAGCTCGCTCTCGGCGCCAGTCCCGCTTGGGTCGGGCCGGCCTGCTGGGCAGGGGGCATCTGGCCAGGCTCCCTGGCTCCCTCCCTGGCTCGTCCTCCCCCCACGTCCGGCAGGGACTCACCAGGTAGTTCATCTTGCCGATCTGCTGGCTGGGCGCCTTACTGCCTGCTTTGGCTGCTGCCGCCGAGCGAGGAAGGGAGGGAGCTGGCCCGGGCGGGCTCCCCAGTCCTGCCACCCACCTACCTACCTGCGGCCGCAGCCGGCCCTGCGGAAGGCGCAGGAGTCCCAGATGAGCCTGGCAGGTGGAGCGCTGCGACCTGGACACCAGTCTGGAGCGCGGACTTGGGGGCCGGAGGCGGCCGCTGGGCGCCTCTCGCCACAGCCGAGCCGGTCTCGGTGAAGTGCGGGCCCGCCTCGAGGTCCAGCTGCCCCGACCACTTGGCCGGCTGCCGAAGGGCGAGTTGGAGGCTGGGCCTGGGACGTGGCGGAGTGGAGCGGGAAGGAGTCAGCTTTGCGCCCGCCTAATCTGGACCGCTCCTCGGTGTGCCTGCCGCAGTCTCTGAGGCAGCGGTGGGAGGCGAGCGGCCCGGTTGCGCTTCGCATGCAGAGTTTGGCCCATTGTGCTGCGCATGTGTGGATCGGGTTGTCGTGCGCGCCGCACATGCATGGTTCGGCCCGTCGTGAATGACGGGATGAACTGTGCATGCGCCGGCCGAAAAAAATAAAAAAATGAAAAAAAATGAAAAAAAATGAAAAAAAAATGAAAAAAAAGAAAAAATGGCGGACGGCAGCGTTTAGCGACCCCCGTGAAATGGTCGTTCGACCCCAAATGGGGTCACGACCCATAGGTTGAGAACCGCTACCCTAAGGTATTCGTTGATCTCGTGGCTTTATTGTTATTTGTCTGACAGGAAGATATTGGCTATAAATCTTCTTGTGTATTCCTGTATCATAAAATTATACTAAGTAAGATTTATATACAAAAATCAACATAGTTCTTCTAGGTGCATCGAAAACATAGGATGCATTCATAGTTGCAAGTGAGACAATATAAATGAGAAGTGGATTAGGAGATTCCATTTCTTTTTACTAGTGATTGTACATTCAGCCAGTGGTAATAAGAAGGTCCCATGTAGGATCACACAGTTGCTCACTTACAGTGGAATTTATGGCAGAACATTGTCAGCAATTGCTGTTTCCCCCCACCCTTTCCCAGCCATATGGCTGCTGTACTTGCAAGTGATGGAATGGTTATTTTCTGTTCCTGCCCTGCTTTTTCCCTATCTTCTTTGAATGTGATTATTTTATTATTTTAGCCTCTAAATTCTAACATAATTCCATAGTAAAAATATTGGGGAGTAGAATTATATTTGCTACTGCATTTGGTGGTGGTTCTGGAGAGCACCAAAAAACCCAGTTTGAATTTCATGTGGCCTGAATCATGGACCACAAACAGAACAGGGAAAAGGTATTTTATGCCCTCTAGATATTTTGGATTACACACTTCATTAGCCTCAGATAGCATGTCAATCCTATGGGTGCATTGACATAACACACTAAACTTGAGTTAACAAAATACCCATACTGTATTCACATAACTCATTGTGCCTAAATAATTAAACCAGTGGCCCCAACCTTTCTGGCTTTATGGACTGCTGGCAGCAGGGAGGAGAGTGGATTGTTCCATGTGTGTGTGTGTGCAGTTCCATTTTCCCAAATGGCGTGCACATATGTACACCACTTGCACAAATGGAGCTTCCCATGTGCATGTGCTCACCCACTGCTTGTGCAAGTGGAGCTGTATGTGTGCTCACATGCTCTCCTGCCACTGCATGGCCTGGTTCAAACAGGCCACGTCCCGGTACCGGGCTGTAACCTGGGGATTGGGGACCCCTGAATTAAAACATATTATGTTTTAATGTAATGGCCTGTTTCACATCATATATAAAAACAATGGCTGGATTCTCACAAGATGCTGAATCGCCAACAACTAAAACCCATTTGCTGCATTCCAGTATGTTTTATGAAACCAATCAGTATAATTACAAAATAGTAATTCTAAAGATGTAGGATTCATCATGTAGTTCACTACCCTTAGGAAGAGTATCTAATAGAAATGTGCAATCTTTTATATGGCAGTATTTTATTTGATCTTCAGGAATGATTTTCACATTTCTTCCTTTCTTCTCAAATGTGCTTTTCCGAAAAGCAATAGCTAAGTTTGTACTTGCTTATAATCCACCCCCATCACATCTGTGTGCAAGAACAGATTTCTTTTCTGGTTAATTTGGCTAATGACTGGATATGGAAGGAAAGAATTATGTTGCCTATAACATAAGGCTTAATTTATTTGCTTGATTCATCTGTGCCTATTTTGCCTGCAGAGAGTTTTGCAATATGTCTTTTCTCTTTTGGTGGCACACTGGCACACTGTGATTTGGATTGCATAAACCAAGCTGGGTGGTGGGGTCTGTCTTTGGAGTGAAGGTTGAATGAAATAATGTTTGCATCCTTTCAACTTCATGGTTGTCTGCCATCCTGTTGCTAATATTTTTGTGCTAAATTATGGCCTAACTATCAAGGTCATTGCATTTAAAATGTCATTTTCTCACCACAAATTGTTGAAAGTTGGTATCCCATTTCTAAACAGAATGACTTCTAAATTTTTTTCCAAGATTTCCCAATAGATATTTCTTGCAAATGAGAAAAAGGACAGACTGGCTTAGTTAAAGTCCTTAATTTAAGTGACAACCACCCAGAATTCCATGCAGCTGTCCATATAGTTTTTTTGTTTCAAGTTCCACTAATCTTTGTTCCTTTTTCATACCGGTAGTATCCTGCTCCTCTTTCCAAGTTCTGTTCGCAATCTTGCCAGCACGTTGTTGCACTGTTGCACCACCAATGATACTGGAGGAGCTACTGGATTTTGTTAACTGATTATCAAGTTCTTCATCTTTTAGATTTCCCATTAATATAAATCAGAAATATTTGTTGGAAGGAAAATAGAATTCTATGCAATTTGGCAGAAATGGAAACATTCCCAAGCAAAACATGTGGAAATGAACATGGGTATGGTTTTGTGAAGAATTTGCTTATTTCAGTGAGCACAGAAAAACTGGATGGTGGTCATTGGTATCTGGGAATTATGGGAGTTGAAGTTCAACTGAAAGACATCACCACCCAGAAAAATCTGCTTTTATGCTTTCTCTAGGCTAGTTTCTTCTTTCAAGAACCACTGATAAGCCCCCAAATGCGATCTATGCATGTGTCCAAATCTCTTTTAAATCTTCCTGTTATCTACTATCATCACAGTGGGCTGCTTAGGTTTAACAGAAGGCAGCTTGGTTTAACAAGATATGGGGGAAAGGTAACATACAAGATATTTTCTGAGAATTTTCTCTGGAGAATAAATGCAATACTAGGTAACGAAAATAAAAACATTTTTCACATTTACTGTTTCAGCAGAAATGAAAGAATGCACATATTTCTCCTGTTCCTTGGAGAGAACAGCATAATGAAAGGGAGAAAAAAGAACAAGGCCAAAAGATTAGACAAATTCTTGGTGCACTGAACCATCAGAAGCTATCACTCATGAGAGCCCAAGAAACAATCTTATTTTCAGCTTACTTTAAACCTCCAACTGCAGGGTTCAGGTCTCAGTAATTGAACAGGGGAGCAAGAAAGTTTAAGTACCAGTTCCCTTTCCTGTTCGCGTACAATATATATATATATATATATACACATATATACAATATATATATATATATATATACACACATGATTAATAATATCCATAAAAATACGACTCCTGGGTACATTCATGATATAAAATAAAAGTTTCAAGATCACCAGGAGATTTAAAAGAAATTAATTTTAATATAACCTAGCTTTCGTTGGAAACTACCAACATCGTCAGGGTTAAAAAGGCAACTAAGGAGATATATATATACATATATACATATATACATATATACATATATACATATATACATATATACATATATACATATATACATATATACATATATACATATATACATATATACATATATACATATATACATATATACATATATACATATATACATATATACATATATACATATATACATATATACATATATACATATATACATATATACATATATACATATATACATATATACATATATATATATATATATATATATATATATATATATATATATATATATATATATATATATATATATATATATATATACATATATACATATATACATACATACATACATACATACATACATACATACATACATACGTGCCTATTTCTCCCTTCTTGCATCTATTGAGAACCCTTATTGTTCCAGGCCCCTCATTGCTTTTTCAGACAGTATTTATTCAGCTTAACTCAGCTCAATTTGTACACATTCCAGAGTGACTGTTTTCTTCTAGGCCTGTTACATTTGCAAACTTCTCTCACTTGTTGTGAGACTAGCATTATTATTTATTTAAAAGATTTGATTTACAGATTTTTACCCACTCTTCAACTGAAAATGACTACCTGTGTTTAAAATAAGAGCAAGCCAATAACTTCCCTGCTTGTACAACTAGTTACAGTAGAAATATTTCTCCTTCCTTCCTTGAATTAAAAAGAATTTGCTGTCAATATTTCAAGTGGGAAGACCAGATGAAATAGGATGTTTGCAATGACATGTGAACCTAATCAATAAATAGAAGACTGAAGGTGCAAGCTTACATGAGAAGATGTACTTCTTCATGACTTCATTAATGTGCATATCTCTACCCAGCAGAAAAATATACCTTTCAATGCATAATTTGCATTGTCCTGGTCCAACCTCCATTGTCCCTCAGAAAAGGGGCTTGCAACTGGTGCTCCCTTTATAGCTTCAATGCAGGACATTTTAAGAGCAGTAATTTCTAGATTCTTTTAAATGTGTTTTTTTCTCCCATAGCATCACCAGCTGGTGAAAAAAATAGCCATTAGTCACTCTCCTACACGCAGTTGATTAAAGGCCATAAGACACATTTGGAATATATTGGGAAGGAAAAACAAATTTGATCCAAACTCTCCTGAGTTTGTATGTATGTATGTATGTATGTATGTATGTATGTATGTATGTATGTATGTATGTGTCTGTGTGTTTGTTTATTTTTCCTATTTCTAAACTTCCCATCTCCCTCAGAGTTGACATTGTAGGACAATCAAACCCTTAAGATTAGCTAGCAAGCCATTTTTCTGGAGTTAATGGGCAAAAAGAGGCATTCAGAATTTAATTAATGCATTGCTAATTGGTTTTTCAAAACATTGAAGTTCTTAAATTACTAATGTCATTAGAAAAAGTTTTTTTTAATTACTAAATCTAGTGATAATTTTAATTTAACTAAGCTGTACTAAGTTGTACTAAGATACATGTGCTTCATGCAGTGGTTGCCCAGATGCAATTAATTTAGAATAATGGATTGAGCTAACCTAACTATTCAGTGGGTTAGGATCTATAAGTATGTTCATTTAGCATTATATAACAGTATGGTGAAATTAACTTAACAAACTATTCTTTGGTACCGCACCATGCCAGCAACTGGTCCACACAAACAAGCAAAGCCCCATCCATGGGATGCAAGCAGTACACAAAACCAACACCCTCCAGTCTGCGAAAAAACCTCTCTCCACGGAACTGGTCCCTGGTGCCCAAAAGGTTGTTGACCTCTGTTTTAGCAGACCACTAGAAATCTGTAAGAAATGCATTCATCAGATGTTGTAAGTGTGTCCCCAGCATTCTTCCAGAAGACTGCTAGACATATTAGTGGTTAGTGGTCTTCTCTAAGGTCAGTGCTCATATCTTTACTCCTTCCTCCATGGATTCAATGCAGTATAGCTGCCCATTTTCTACATTTATAGAGAGAATTCTCTGTGGGGAGAATTCTTGATCAGTCTGGTAGCCTTGTGAAAAATGCATGCATAAAATATCCCTCCCCTGAAACTCTTAAGCTACCTGGTGGGTCAGCTTCTCTGTAAAACTGCTAAGAGAAGGGCTGCCAACCTACTGCCTTTCTGTACAAGAAGAAGGTCAGGAGAAAGCCACAACTTGAAGGAGGAGAAACAAGGATTTTTGGTGCTGAAAGAATAGGCAGCAAAGATTCTTACTTCTCCTTCTCTTCCCTTGGGTGGTGAAGAAAAGCAGAAGAGGGCTATATGCTGTCAGTGTTTGATCCTACGTAATGATCACTACATAGAAATGTGAACTTACAGCAAGTGACATGCTCCTTCCCTTCTCAATCCATGGCAAAAAAAAGTAGGGGAGAGAATAGAAGAACCGGGCCTTTTTTCTGTTCTGTCTCTCCTGCTATGGCTGGCAGAAGAAGTATGTGTACGTAGCAGATGGGAGTGGAGAGAAAGAGCAGAGAACAATTTTTCCATGCTAGTTCTTTGATCCTGCATTTTGCTTTGTCACCAAGGCAAAGTGAGGGTGGGAGGTGCTGTTGTTGCCAGTTCTTTAAACTGTCTTTTAGCTACTACTCTGGATATAAGCCTTTTAGTCCTTCTGTGCTGAAGAGCCCTTGAACTTCAGAATACCATAAATGGAAGAACAAAGGTCTATTTGCCTGTCAGACTTGTGATATGAGAGAAGTTACAAAATATGGCGACGCCAATGAATCTTTTTCAGGTGGCCAGTTATATGGCCTGATAATTTGGGGACTGAAAGTAAACAATAATGACATTTGCTTTCAATTGCTACAGGAGCTACATTGATAACTGTGGCATCAGAGTCTATTGACAAAGATTTCTGGAGCCTGCTTTATCTGCATAGGACTATCACATTCATGGCAATAAGAATTTACATTGTCTAGATCAGGGGTCCCCAACCTGTGGGCCATGGGACATGCTAGCGAGTGCACATGCACACCCCCACTCGTGCTAGCCCCATGGCCACAGGGCACGAAAACAGGATGCCATGCCTCAGGGCACAAAAATGGGCCACCGCCACACCGTGGGGCACAAAAATGGGATACTGCTGTGCCTCTGGGGGTGAAAATGGAATTCCACCGTACCATGGGATGCAAAAACAGGATGCTGCCATACCTCGGGGCCTGAAAATGGGACGCCACCGCACTGCAGGGTGTGAAAACAGGATGCCGCCATGCCTCGGGCTGCGGAAACAGGGCACTGTGCAGCAAGAGAATGGGGCTGGGCTAGTGGGTATCACGTGGGTGTTAGCCGCGCCCCATTTGTATGAAGCTGCTTGACTTCTGTGTGTAAACTGGCTGGACATGAAACTGGCTAAAGACACTCCTTTTCAGATTTCAACTCTTCCTTTTGACTAGGGTGGTGGCCTATCTGGACTGCACTTATTCTCCACCTTTGTTTTCCCTCTCAATTTTTACCAGGGAAACAAGGACAGGCAAAGTACTTCTTCACCCAGCACTTGAAGAAGAGGCAAAGGCACTTATGTGACTAATAACATGGATTGGATAAATTTATGGAGGACATGTTTATCACGTCTACTAGTCTAGAAATTCAATCCCTTCAAATACCAATTGGAAGGAAGTACTAGAGGAAGAGGGATCTACCTTCTTTTCATGATTATGAGACCCCAGAGATATCTCAGTGGTCAGTATGTGAAGTTAGACTAGGATGGATTTTGGCTTGATCTGGCAAGACTTCAGATTGCACCTAATTATCTATGCTTATAAAACCTTTAGATATGTGTTTCTTATGTAGTGTTACTCCCTCAGAGGCCGCCAAAGCCCAGGCCCTCCCAGCCCCATTCCCCTCTGTCACGCTCTGCAGCTACCCTCTCAAGGTGTTAATAAAGTGTTTTTTCCAGCGGGAGCTCATGCAAAGTGAGGAGGTGGCAGGTTCTCGTCATCAGGGGGGGCTTTCAGGAACAAAGATGACTAGCTCCTAGCCCTATAGTCAATGCGTGGCATTGTTTAACAGCAATAGTTAATGATTTTACAGTGACCGTTTGGAAACAAGGGGGTGGGGAAAACCCCAGCTCCAGGCAGCACTGGGAACACGAACGAAGATAATCAGCACTCTGCAGTAACAGCTCATCCTGCGAAGGCAACTCCCCACAATGTCTATAACAGCGGTTCTCAACCTTTTCCGGGGCTCGACCCTGGCCCGCATCGCGCATGTACGGTGCGATGGGGCGCATCGTGCATGCGTGGCGCGACGGGGTGCATTGCAAAGGGGAAAAAAATGGCCAACCCCCAAAAAAATGGCCGACCCAAAAAAATGGTGGGCCCGCATCACGCATGCGTGGTGCGACAGCCCACATCGCAAAGGGGGAAAAATGGCCGGCCAAAAAAAAATGGCCGACCAAAAAAAAATGGCCGACCCAAAAAAAATGGCGGGCCCGCATCGCGCATTTGTGGTGCGACGGCCCGCATCGCAAAGGGGAAAAAATGGCCGACCAAAAAAAATGGCCGACCAAAAAAAATGGCCGACCCCAAAAAAATGGCGGGCCCGCATCGCGCATGTGCGGCGCGACAGCCCGCATCGCAAAGGGAAAAAATGGCCGACCAAAAAAAATGGCCGACCAAAAAAAAATGGTGGACTGCGGTGTTTGGCGACCCCCGTGAAATGGTCGTTCGACCCCAAATGGGGTCGCGACCCACAGGTTGAGAACCGCTGGTCTATAACTTGCACAAGTAACAGTAATCAAAGTTCAGATGGCTGCTGGTCTCCAAAGCAATAGCGACCAGCCTCTCCTACTCTTCTGTCATTGCTCACAGTCTCAGTTCTTGTCGATGTCAAAAACCTCTCCCCCTTTCCTTTATTGTTAAAAACTGAATTTAGCAACCCCGGCAACTTTCTCTCTCCTCACTGTCTCTCTTGCCTCCACTCAGGCTATTCCCCCCCCAAAAGAAGCAATAACATTCCACCTCCTCACTCTCTCTCACTCTCTGCTTCACTCTCCTTCTGAGAAAGGGATAACCTAAAACCTCTAATCCCTCTTTGGCTTCACCTGGTCTCTCCCCAACAACAGCAACCAACCCCCACCCCGTTTCTTTTGTCCTTTTTCTTTCCTTCCGCCTGATCCACACCCACCACACCCAAAACCGGCAGCAGCTGTCCAAGCTTCCCTTCCTTGGGCAGGCTCCTGCAAAGCCTTTCAGCCAGCCCCGCTACACTTTAAATGATTAACTTTCTGCCTTTTTATAGCTTCCATGCTGTTCCAAAACAAATGTTTGTGCTTCTTCAAAACCTGGAAGACATTTTGGTGCACAAGAGGACATTTATAGTTTTTCAAAGGAGTAACACGATCATAGTTTGTCAAAGTCATGGCAACCATCAAGATGACAGGTCTAAATTTAAATGAAACCAAATGCCTTTTATACCTGAAGGACTGCACAGATCTTGGACATGGCATTAATGAATAGGGAAGTAAGCTTGGATCCAAAAACCACCTCCCCTCCATTTTTAGTTGATTGGAGCATATGATACAATGCTTTGTAATTTTTTTTCAATATCAATTTATAAAGATCCTGCACCCTTTAAAACAGCTCTTTAAAACCTGTTTGCCAATAGTAGTATAACAAGATAAAGGTCTCAGAAATATTAGAAACGGAGGCCCCAGTGTTGGAATTCTGTAATGACAATCAGAATATTGTTTGAATGCCAATACTAGCAGCTGTGGAATAGGCAAAGTATGGTCCTTTATGATTGTGTTACTGTAGACTTTCTATTCAAGTCAATATTGTTCCAAACTCTAACAGATACAGAAACGTAGTCCAAATTGAGGAACAATTTGCTGCAGTAGTTGGGATATCCAACTGATTTGCAAATAATTTGTGTGAACTGGAATCTCAGATTTTACAAATTGTGAAAATTTTCAAAAATTCAGATTGGACAATGTAGATAAGAAAAAACAAACCCAACAACCTTACAGTAGCTTATAGTTAACCTCACAGTCACTAAAATTGTCTGATCCAGACTCAGTTCAGCTTTTTGAGAGTTGGAAACTTATTCAATGACACTATAAACCTTGAAATCTATTTCTGATTGGTTTCCCTGACATATATGCCACATTACTGCTTCTGACCAAAAACTATAAGGAATAATGAACTTTATAGAAAATGGTTATCTATCATATGCATAACAGTTGTTGACTGTATTTAACCCATTTTTTTTGCAGACAGGGAAGCCTTACCATGTCACATAAAATAATCTTTATGATGACAGAATTATTATTCGAGATGGAATAAAATAACAACACAGTAAGAAAAAGTAGAAGTTTATGAGCAACACCTAAACATTACTAAATTCAGAGATAGTGCAAAACTGTTTGATAACTCTGGATAAGCTAAGAGTGAGTTTAATCTCAAAACATTTATTGCAGCTATAAACTGCACCCAGAAGATTAGAATTCCTAAACAGAAAGAACTATTAAAGGTTAAATACAATATCTTGAAAGAGAATTGGAATACCTATTTGTCAACCTGGAGACCATAAACACTTAATTATTATACATAGGTTTTGAAGAATCTTAAGGTTGTAAGCAAGGCTAATGTTGTAAAAGCTATTGCTATTAATTGCTTACAAGTCAACATCCCCTGAGTAACATGTGACAGAGATCACAATTTACAGAAAGAGACTAAACAGTTTGCAGAGAAATATAAATTTATTTTCTGGGAAAATAGAAATTAGGACTAAATTTTAAAAACAAAAATTATAGCCCCCAACACAGGTCAATGAAATGGGAAAAATAGGGGCATATTATTTCTACCATTCCATTCTTAGTACAACGGACACAGGTCAGAACAAAAACATGTGGTGACTTTGTTGTGTGTAATGATTTTAATTGTGTTGAATTTTGTTATTTTTGCATGTTGTTTTGAGCCTCGCAGGATTACTCTGTGTAATATGGATAGCCATATAAACCTTTTAAGTAAGTCAATTGGTATGTAAATAAAACAAAGCACACTACTTTGTTTTATGTGCAAAATAAATATGGCCATATCAAGCAATACTATTTGCTCTGTGCTGCTCCAGAGGATCTAGTTGGAGTGATGTCTTACATGTGTTGTTGGTTTATTTGTTTCCCTTCTTGGCCAATGCAGCAATTCCTATTGGAAGAGGATGAGTGGATTTACAGTTGTTGGGGGATGGAAAGCTGTAGAATAAAAGGAGTTAATTCATTCTGGATCTAATCCCAAAAGAGAGAGGAGTGTGCAGTGAGGGCCCTATGATTGGATTGCTTTTGCTATTACTGATGGAGCTGGTGGATACACAATATATCGGGCTGCTTACAAACAAGTCTCTGTGCTAGTTTGATTGATATATGGATGTTTTGGTATACAGGCAATCTACAGCTGCACGTGTTCCGTGTTCCTCGTTGATGTTAAGCTCAGGGGTACATTTAAGAAACTGAGATCTATCTGTATCAGTTTGGATGCTGGTTGTATTGATGTTGATCATACTGGTTCCTTGGTTTTATGGATGAGCTGCAAATGCTAATATATTATTGGCACAGCTTGCATAATATATAGCAGAGACTATTATAAAATAATATAATAATTGGAAACAAAGGCAGTAGTTGGAATTGTTGTGTTGTCCTCTTAAATTGTCATCTTAAGTCTTAACGAATCTTGGGCTGCAGAGGGACTTGCTTCCTCAGCTGTTTATTTTCAGTCCTGCTTGACATTACAAAGATCTGACAAGTTCTTTAGGGGTAAGCAATTACTCTTTAAAAAATCAGTAGCTAATAGTTCATAGAAGAGGAGCTTAATGGAGCTGGTCTCTCAGGATTACTGGTGGAATGAGCCATAGGTGCCATCTCTATCTCTGCTGCAGCCTACATGTTTGCAGATCTTGCAAAAATGAGTAAAATCCCATTTGTAATAATAAATTGATATGTTTGTATTAAAAGAAAATATACCCCATCAGGAATTATAGCTGAGTATGGAGCAGCATTACTTATACAATCCTTGGTTGATTGAATCAAGTACATAAATCACTCATCACATATTTTCTTATTATATTACAATAAGAACATAAGAACATAAGAAGAGCCATGCTGAATCAGGCCAAAGCCCATCGAGTCCAGCATTCTGTGTCACACAGTGGCCCACCAATTGTACATGGGGATCTTGAGCATAAAGAGAAGGCAAAACCCTCCCTTTCCCTTGACCCCCAACAAATGGTACCCAAGGGAATCCTGCCTGCCTCAACCAACATAGAGGCGGCACATGGACATCCGTTTTAATAACCATCGATACACTTTGCATCCATGAATCTATCTAGCCCTGCCTTGAAGCTGTCAAGGCTGACAGCTGTCACGACCCCTTCAGGAAGTGAATTCCATAAATCAACGACCCTCTGGGTGAAGAAATATTTCCCTTTATTTGTCCTCACTTTCTTAGCTATGAGCTTTAGGGAGTGCCCCCTTGTCCTGGTATTGTGTGATAGAGAAAAGAATTTTTCTCTATCCACCTTTTCTATCCCATGCATGATTTTATACACTTCGATCAAGTCACCCCTTAAACGCCGTCTTTCAAGGCTGAAGAGACCAAGGCGTTGCAATCTGGTTTCATAAGGGAGGCGCTCCATTTCCTTGATCATTCTTGTTGCCCTTTTTTGCACCTTTTCCAGTTCCATTATATCCTTCTTGAGGTGCGGTGACCAGAACTGTACACAGTACTCCAAGTGTGGTCTCACCATCGATTTGTACAGAGGCAATACAACACTTGCTGACTTATTTTCGATTCCCTTCCTAATCATGCCAAGCATGGAATTTGCTTTTTTTACTGCTGCTGTGCATTGGGTTGACATCTTCATCGAGCTGTCCACCAAAACCCCAAGATCCCTTTCTTGGGTTGTCTCAGAAAGTTTGGTCCCCATCAGTTGGTAAGTATAATTGGGGTTCTTTGCCCCGATGTGCATAACTTTGCACTTGTTTAGGTTAAAATGCATTTGCCACTTTGTTGCCCACTCACACAATTTCGAGAGATCCTTCTGGAGCTCCCGACAATCAGTTTCACTTTTCACAACCCGGAACAATTTAGTGTCATCAGCAAACTTGGCTACCTCACTATTAACTTCTACATCCAGATCATTGATGAATAAATTAAAAAGTAAAGGTCCCAAAACTGAACCTTGGGGTACACCACTTCTCACTTCTTTCCATCCGGAGAATTGTCCATTTATTGCCACCCTTTGCTTCCTACAATTTAGCCAGTTACCAATCCAGGACAAGACCTGTCCTCTAATTCCGTGGCTGGAGAGCTTTTTTAGGAGCCTTTGGTGAGGAACTTTGTCAAAAGCCTTTTGAAAGTCAAGATATACAATATCAACTGGGGCCCCTTTATTTATGTATTTATTTACACCCTCAAAGAATTCTAACAAGTTAGTAAGACATGATTTGCCTTTGCAGAAACCATGTTGATTTTCATTCAGCAATGCCTGTTTTTCTATGTGCCCTGTAATTTTATCTTTAATAATGGTTTCCATCAGTTTGCCTGGAACTGAGGTTAGACTGACTGGTCTATAGTTTCCTGGATCACCTCTGGATCCTTTCTTGAAGATTGGGGTTATATTTGCTTCCCTCCAATCCTCCGGTACAGTGCCTGATCTTAGAGAAAGATTGTATATTTTAGCTAGAAGTTCAGCAATTTCACACTTGAGTTCCTTGAGAATTCTAGGGTGGATGCCATCTGGACCCGGCGATTTGTTGACATTTAGTTTAGAAAGGCATGCAAGAACATCTTCCTTGTTTATCTCTATCAGGTTTAATTCTTCTATTTCCCTCCCTGGGAAAACTAATTCAGTGGCAGGCAGATGTTCTCTATCCTCCTCGGTGAAAACGGAGGCAAAGAAGTCATTTAGCCTCTCAGCAATCTCCTTGTCTTCTCTGATTATCCCCTTCTGACCATTGTTATCAAGTGGCCCAACTGATTTTCTGGTTGGGTTCCTGCTTCTGATGTACATAAAAAAGGTTTTGTTATTATTTTTAATTTTCTTGGCTATATGCTCCTCAAAGTCTCTCTTGGCTTTCATATCATGAAAGGGTTAGGGTTAGGGTTAGGGTTAGGGTTTAGGGTTAGGGGTTAGGGTTAGGGTTAGGGTTAGGGTATATCATACAATGATATACACATTATGCAAGAACATCATACAATGATATACACATTATGATATACACATTATGAATATCATAAAAGGAAGAATGACCTCTTAGCATTGGATGTTTAGTGATGACAATTCCGCTCAAAGGAAAGCAAAAGCAAAACAAAACCCCTCATTAAGCAATTGTGCCCCTCATGTAACCACAACCATTGCCCCTACAATACCTGAAGACAGATAAAGCAAACAAGAATAGAATAGAATAATAATATTCTATTCTATTCTATTCTATTCTATTCTATTCTATTCTATTCTATTCTATTCTATTCTATTCTATTCTATTCTATTCTATTCTATTCTATTCCATTCCATTCCATTCCATTCCATTCCATTCCATTCTAAACAAGTTTGCATCCTATATATTACTTGGGTATAAATAATACATTTACACTATGCATAGTAAATAAATAGTGTTACAAATATGACTTTTTGATCTGAATGCACTTATCTTCTATAAGAAGATAAAAATCTGCCCATGATGAGGATTAATTTGCCCCTGCTACTCACTTTTCAATTTCACTATTGATAACTCAGCTGAATCTGGGAAGTTGGTTACATTTAGTGATTTGGAGGGACAGATTTGAGTTGAACGTAGTGGAATAGTTAAAAGGAGAAGTAGCTCCCCTTACTCAAATGCCGTTAGTAAGCCAGCTTTATCTAACTGGAATTCTTTTTGGATCTGTTTGCTTGATTCATATTGCGATTTGCCTATTTTTCCCCCAAGACCTTTTCAAAAAATTATGAGCTACTGATAAAGCCAATAGAAGCTGAGAAATATCCAAGGTTACCTATGGTTTTAGAAGGTCATGAAATAGCTTTGTATTCTAATGAAATGCTATGCAAACTCTCATTTTCTAATCTCAGCAAAAAATGAGTCTTGATGGCTGAATGGATTCTGCTCGCAATATGCTAAAATCCATTATGGGCATGCTGAGTCTGCACTCATTTGAGTATCTCGAACCCAAAATAGAAAGTAATTTTTGGTTTCATAAATCCCTCCATTTCTGAAACAGGATTGTTTTGGAGCAGAAGATTCCCAACTGTAGAACTTTTTTGTGATGTTGTGATTCCTTTTCAACAAAATAAATAAACAAGTAACAAGTAAACAAAGTACTGTCAAGATCTGCACTCTGTTAGATCTATTAAGCTCTGCTGTGTAACTCTTCTTTGCCAGCTTAAAAGAGAACAGATGGAGCTGCTGAAGGATAGAACTGAAATGTGATACTCTAAAGGAAAAAAGGGCAGTGCTGGTAATGGATTGAAGACTGCTGAGGGTGAGTTTTCACAATTTTTAGAGGCAAATTCAACTTGGTAAAGGCATATTTTTATCACAAAGATGTAAGCATTTCCATTAATTAGAGAATGCAGAGAAAAGAAAAGCCATCATATATATGGCTTAGCTTGATAAAGGTAGATCTTAGAAAGATCTAAGAGTCTTTAAGAAGACTACAAGCTAACATGAGTCAATAGTGCAGAGAGCATCAACCAAAGTACAACATAACGACTGTGAGAAATAAAGATTGCATTTTATTCTGGAGTGATCAGATCTTACCTGGAATTGACTGTCCAATTCCAATGTAATTTAGAAAGATTATCAATAAACTGGAATAGGTCCAAATAAAGTTGGTGATAGATCTGGAAACCAAATCCTATAAGAAAAGGCTGAAGAGGTTGAATGGATAAATAATGATCATTTGGCATCTGGCATCATTTGCTACCAGTCAGTAATGGAGGAATATGGAGCTAGATGGAGGACTTGAGTAGATAAATTCCATAGAGTGAATGCTGGAAAATTGAGGGAGTTCTTGACTTCAGAGACAAAGAGAATTATAACTAGCATGGATGCCAATAAAGAAAAATATACTTCCAAGTGCCCAGATGTCTGAATGATGTGGAAAAGAAAGGAGGGGGGGGATGTTGAGCAAACTATTCCACATTTTGAGGCATGAAAAGGAATGGGCTAATGAAGCATTAGGCAACATAAGTGAAAAAATTGCTATGGATAATCCAGTGGCTACTATTTATCAAATACTCTTAGATATTAGTGAACTATCCTATTTAATTGCTTTGATATTCTTGTCTTTTGGGGGTTAGGATTTGTGATATTTTATTTTTAAATCATTCTCTGAGATACAAATGTCTTTTTCTTTACTAAAAACACAGATTTAAACCATCAAAAAAACCAATAGGGTGTCGCAATTAAACTACTGAACTAAGAGAGTGGAGACTATCAAGTTATTTGCTGTGAGCCCAAATCACTTCACAGAATTTTTGTGAAGCAAAAATTGGAGGATAATGTGACCTTGAGCTCTTGAGGATGGCTTAATTGTCCCCCCTCCCCCGGTAATTTAGAAAACTGTGCTTAGAAAACTGTGTTTTAGAATAACAGAGTTGGAAGGGACCTTGTAGGTCATCTAGTCCAACCCTCTGCCCAAGCAGGAGACCCTACACCATTTCTAACAGATGGCAGTCCAATCTCTTCTTGAAAGCTTCCAGTGATAAAACTCCCACAACAATGACACCAATCCTCTCTCGCAGGGAGCCGGAATCGATTAAATGGTTCCGCCCCAGACGCCTGATGGACCCTATTGGCTTTCAGAGGGCGCTTGGGGAATTGCCGGATTCACTCAAACAAAGTTCGGCGGAGTCCCTAGTGACGGTCTGGAATACGGCCACTACGGGGGCTCTAGACCGGATTGTGCCGTTGCGACCTCTCTGTGGTAGCAGACCCAGGAGATCTCCTTGGTTTACCGAGGAACTCAGGGGGATGAAGCGCCAGAAGAGACGTTTAGAGAAGCAATGGAGGGAAAGTAGATCCGAATCTGATCGAACCAAATTGAGAGCTTATATTAAGACCTATTTGGAAGCGATCACTATGGCAAGATCTCAGTATCTTTCCACATTGATCATGTCTGTGGAATCTCGTCCGGCTGCTCTGTTTAGGGTGACTCGCTCTCTCCTTGATATGGGGAGGAGGGAGGAAACTTTGCAGGGCAATGCTGAAGAATTTAACATCTTTTTCGCAGACAAGGTCGCTCAGATCCGGGCTGACTTGGACTCCAATTGGAATGCAGTGTCGGCTGACAATGAGTCAGTCAGGATGACAGAGGCCCATCTTAGTCCTGTTGAATGGGAGGAGTTTGACCTGGTAACTCCTGATGATGTGGACAAGGCCATTGGAGCTGTGAGTTCTGCCACCTGTTTACTGGACCCTCCTGGCTGGTTTTGGCTAGCAGGGAGGTGACACGGAGCTGGGTCCAGGCTGTTGCTAACGCTTCATTGAGGGAGGGGTCCTTTCTGGCTCCCTTAAAGGAGACACTTGTGGACCCCCTCCTCAAGAAGCCTTCCCTGGACCCAGCAGTTTTAAATAATTATCATCCAGTCTCCAACCTTCCCTTTTTAGGGAAGGTTGTTGAGAAGGTGGTGGCACTCCAACTCCAATGGTCCTTGAATAAAACTGATTATCTGGGCCCTCAGCAGTCTGGGTTCAGGTCCGGTTACAGACTGCGGTTATCATCATGCTGACCGATGATCTCTGGCGGGCCCGGTATAGAGGCTACTCCACTATCCTGGTGCTTCTTGACCTCTCAGCGGCATTCAATACCATCGACCATGGTATCCTTCTGCACCGGTTGGAGGGGCTTGGAGTGCGGGGCACCGTTTTGCGGTGGTTCACCTCCTACCTTTCTGGCCGGTCACAGTCAGTGTTCGCAGGAGGTCAGAGATCGGCTCCGAGGCCTCTTCCATATGGAGTCCCTCAGGGGTCTGTTCTCTCACCTCTGCTTTTTAACATCTACATGAAGCCGTTGGGTGAGATCATCCGTCGACACAGGGTGAGTTATCATCAATATGCTGATGATACTCAGCTCTATACCAGCTGCCCGAGGTCCCACGTGGTCAGATGCATCCCGGCATGGCTGATTTCCCTCCCCCTGTCCCATCCCTCCTGGCCTCACATGCTCTCCTTTTCCCAGGTATGAACCACTGCATCGCCTCCTCAGCTGTCGGTCAGCTGTCCAGCTCAGGCTGTGGCTGCTGACGGACACCGGTGGCCCCCATGCACTCGCGGGCCTCTGTCTGTAGGGGCCGATGGTGTCAGGCAGCAGCTGCCCTGGCCCCTGCCTCATCTTGCCCCGTGGCAATGGTATCCCCAACCTGCCTTGCCTCACCCCACAGGATGAGCCTCCTGTCCACCGCCCCACCTGCCAGAGACCCCCTGGATATCCTCCAACCCTGCCCACAGGCATCCCTCCCCACAAGCCACATTAAGATGACCATGCCCACTTTGTCCACATCCACCCAGTCTGCCATGGGCACCACAGTCATGCCCACCCAGTGGGCCACGTTCCACCTGGCACCCGGCAATAAATAAGTGGGTTTTGGGTTGCTTTTTGGGCACTCGGTCTCTACAAGGCTCACCATCACTGGGCTATAATTTCAGAAGGAAGAAGGATGTTAAGTTGGCTTTCCTTGGGAGACTTCATTGTTGGAAGTTGATAGCCAAGATTCTTAGTAGAGTTACTCAATTTACAAATATGCAACTTAGTAGCTTCAATATTTCCTATGCAGGGCAGAAATTAAGCAGGGCAACAACAGAGGCCCGTCTTAGTCTTGTGGAATGGGATGAGTTTGACCTGGTAACTTTTGATGATGTGGACAAGGCCATTGGAGCTGTGAGTTCTGCCACCTGTTTACTGGACCCATGTCCCTCCTGGCTGGTTTCGGCTAGTAGGGAGGTGACACGTAGCAGAGTTCAGGCTGTTATTAATGCTTCGTTGAGGGAGGGGTCCTTTCCAGCTCCCTTAAAGAAGGCACTTGTGTGCCCCCTCCTCAAGAAGCCTTCCCTGGACCCGGCAGTTTTGAATAATTACTGGCCAGTCTCCAACCTTCCCTTTTTAGGCAAGGTTGTTGAGAAGGTGGTGGCACTCCAACTCCAACGGTCCTTGGAGGAAGCTGATTATCTGGACCCTTGGCAGTCTGGATTCAGGTCCGGTCACAGCATGGAAACTGTTTTGGTCGCGCTGACCGATGATCTCTGGCGGGCCCGGGATAGAGGTTATTCCACTATCCTGGTGCTTCTTGACCTCTCAGCGGCATTCGATACCATTGACTATGGTATCCTTCTGCGCCAGTTGGAGGGGTGTGGAGTGTGGGGCACCGTTTTGTGGTGGTTTACCTCCTACCTCTCTGGCCGGTCGCAGTCGGTGTTTGCAGGAGGTCAGAGATCGGCTCCGAGGTTTCTTCCGTGTGGAGTGCCTCAGGAGTCTGTCCTCTCATCTCTGCTTTTTAACATCTACATGAAGCCATTGGGTGAGATCATCCATTGACACGGGGTGAGTTGTCATCAATATGCTGATGACACTCAGCTTTATATCTCTACCTCGCGTCATTACAGTGATGAACATGAAGTGATGAACTGGTGCCTGGTGGCTGTTGAGGTCTGGATGGGTGCCAACAGGCTCAAGCTCAACCCTGACAAGACGGAGTGGCTATGGGTTTTGCCTCCCAAGGACGATTCTAACTGTCCGTCCATTACCCTGGGGGGAGAAGTTTTGTCCCCCTTGGAGAGGGTTCGCAACTTGGGTGTTCTCCTCGATCCACAGCTAAGCTTAGAACACCATTTTTCGGCTGTGGCAAGAGGAGCATTCGCCCAGGTTCGCCTGGTGTGCCAATTGCGACCCTATTTGGATCGGGAGTCACTCCTAATAGTCACTCATGCCCTTGTCACCTTGAGATTTGACTATTGTAATGCTCTCTACATGGGGCAACCTTTGAAGAATGTCCGGAGACTGCAGGTTGTCCAGAATGTGGCCACGTGAGCTGTCTTGGGTCTTCCTAGACATGCCCATATTGCTCCGGCCCTTCGCGAGCTGCACTGGCTTCCAATTGGTCTTTGAACACAATTCAAGGTGTTGGTTATGACCTATAAAGCCCTTTATGGCAATGGACCAGGTTACTTGTGGGACCGTCTTCTGCCTCATGAATCCCAGCGGCCGGTTAGGGCACATAGGGTTGGCCTCCTATGGGTCCCGTCTGTTAGGCAATGTCATCTGGTGGGGCCCAGGGCTAGGGCCTTCTCCGTTGCTGCCCCAGCCCTCTGGAACCAGCTTCCTCCCTCCTAGCTTTCCGGAAATTGTTAAAAACGCACTTATGCCGACAGGCTTGGGGCGTATGAGCTGTGCTCTGCCCCTGGGCCTAGGAATGTCCCTCCATCAGCGAATGTGAGTTGACTGAGCTTGTATGTTGTATGAATGTGATAAATTTTATTGTTATAATTTTATTGCATTGTTTGTAAGCCGCCCTGGGTCTCAGGAGAAGGGCGGCATATAAGTTCGAGAAATAAATAAATAAATAAATAAATGCAGAGCATTGGACTAGATTATTTTTGTAGTCCTTTCCAACTTCATAATATTTATCATTCCATTCTGCTGTAATCCATAATTCCCTTTATGGCTCCAAAGTGAGTTAGATTAAGTGAGTTCTGAACAGACTGGGACCCACTGATCAAGCCCAGCCTAGTTACAGTACGTTATGCCAAATATCCTTAGGACTATTACTAAATGTTATGTTTTATTCTCTTCATCTTCAATTTTTTAAATAAATATTTTATTAATTTTCTAATTTTACAATCATAAGTAAATAAGCAATGTGTTGTCTGGATCTATTAGTAATTCAGTGGTACATATTAATTTTCTCAGTCTAGTCCAATACTACACCAGCCAGTGCTTCCTTGGTCCTCTCTTCATCCAGTAGTATGCATTTTTCCATACTGGGCAAATACAATTCTTGTTACTGTTAATATATATACAATTAAATATAGACATCTTCATCACATTTTTCTGGTATTATACATAATATTGATGGTATCAATTTATATCTTTTCTAGTCAAACTATATCTCAATTGCATTTGCACTTAAAATCATTTATTCAATCAATATCCTGTTTTTCCTGCTTTTTAAAATTTTTAATTTCCTGTCAATGTTCAAAACATCTCTATCACTTATAATTTTCTCATAATAAATTATATTTTGGCAACCAAAAGCTTCCCTTATTCAAACCCTTTTAGAATTTTCATATTTCCCATCTCATAACAAAGTATAATATTCTAGTTACAAATCCTATCCTTCTAATTATAATAATATTTTTATTTCTAACAGTTATCTATTTTCTTTGCCATATTCAAACCTGTTTAGTAGTATAATATCCCATCTAATAGGTCAGAACCTCTATTTTCCTCAGTCTTACTCTAGCTTTCTTCCTTTGCCAAATAACTTTCCAAGTCAGTACACTGAAATCATCAAGTAGTTCTTTCTCTGTTTTTGTATATATTGTTTGGAATGAGGAAAAGAATTTGGCTGAAGTGTTTTTGGAAAAATGCTCTACCCATTTATATTCATTAAACAGCCTCTATCCTTCTCCTTCAGTTTTTCTTTTCATTTCTTGTTTGTCAATATTCAGCATTTCTCCTAACAGCTTTATTATCCATTCGATCAGCTCTTCTTCTTTATCCTCAAATGCTTTGGAGATCTTGACAAGTACAATGTCTTTTCCATTTCCGGTGTTATCACTGCATCTTCTAATTTTTCATTTGTCTGTATCCGTCTGTTAATTCCTTACTTTAGGTCCTCCATCTTTGGATCTGTTTCTTTTAATTTTCCTTCTGTTTTTTGGATTATTAGTTCCTTTTTTGCAGTCATTGTCTGGCTTTGTAAGTTTAGGTTAGAAAATTGTTCTTTATCTCATTTGTGTTATTTTTAGTCTCATCCTGAAATAAAACAATTGTCTCTTGGATTGATTTCAACATGGAAAGAATTGCTTTCTGAGATTCATTAACATTTTTTGTTGACATATCAAGCTGGGAGCTTTGGAGACAGATGTTGAAGATGATTTTTTTACCATTTAAGGCTGAGTATGGAACATTCATTTTGTTTTTGTATGTAGTCTTTATAGTCCAATAGGGTCCCCAACCCAGATTAGCAGCCCAAAAGTTTTTGTTTTTCCTTTTTCCTAGCTGCAGTCTGCAAAAGTGAAAGTGTCCAGGAACAACAAAGAGTCTTATCTGAGTTTGGGCTTCAAGCCAAGTTTCCCTTAAGTATAATAAATTGTAGTGCCATAATTCTCCACAAGATATCGTTGACACCATCTTCCAGTTTCCAAATCCAAGCTCCTTCATCGCCTCTTCAGGGTGACGTTTGATCCTTTTTAGGGCCCCAGCGGGGCGAAATTGAATGTGGAAGATGCGCCCATTACACTGCAATGTCAAACCAGAAGTCCTTCATCTTCAAATTTTTTAAATATATTTTATTGTTTTGGCTACTCATTTTCTGAAGTACAATCTGTCTGCCTGCACAACTTGTTCTAACCTGACTTTTTATCATATTCTGCTCTTTTTCTTGTAAACTCAAATCATTTGTGATTGCTCTTATTAAGGCTTATACTTTTTCTGTTTCATTTTTGATAAAATCATTCCACCCAAAGCTCAGTCAGAGGGATCTTTTTACATTGTGCTTTACTTAATCTAAAGATAAAATCAGACTCCAATGCATGGATGTTCTCCAAAAACAAAACTAAACATATAGTTTCATAATTCTTCTCTGCAACACCCAGAATAACTTAATTTTATCTTATGTTGGTATATTTAGTCTCCCCATCACTCTGGTTGTGGCAGCCAATGATATAGAACAGGGAGAAGCAAGTACAAATAACACAGTTCAAGAATACAAAGTGAGTTCTCAGAGACATTAAAAGAAGAAAAAATTAAATATGGCAGCAATTGCAAATTTGGAGTAATGGGTAAATTGGCCTCAGTCCATTGCTTCTCTCGTTCTTCACTGTTGGAGGTACTGCCAGCATGTGGTAAGAGATATGCTTGAATTTTGCAAGAAGAATTGAGTTAGACAGCTTACTTCTAGCAGACCCATTACGTTTGGTCTATTCAGTCCTGGTATTTTACTCCCCATTGTCTTTGTAGAAGAAAAGGAATTACATGGCAAGGAGAGTAGGACAATGAGCCTTTTGACTGGTTGAAATTTTCCTACACAGGAGCTGATGAAACTGGAACATATAGCCCACATGATGTCTGTGAGAATTGATGTATAAACTATCATTTCCAGCTATTGAGAAGCTGAAGTGATCTCCTATATTCTGCCCGCTAGCTTTTCCCAAAATTAATTTCTAAGGGAGGCGAAAGAAAGCTCACAAGTAGGTTCAAAAATATATCAGTGTAATTTGGTAGCAAAATTTACAGGTCCCTATTTTTATGCTGTTTGTTAGTCTTAAAAAACAAAAAGAACATTTTACTATATTAGCAGCAAAGCTCAAATTTTGTTCTATGCACATTCATTAAGAAGACATTATTTATTGCAATCACTAAAAACAGATCATATACAATTGGCAATGTTTTTATAAAAATCAGTTGCCATTTAGCAACAATATATAAACACTTATATGTACCCTGATATACTTTGTGCTTCTTTTCAAAATATAACAGAAGCAGTGGTGGGATTCAGCCAGTTTGCACCACTTCAGCAGAACTGGTAGCTAATTTTTTGTTGGCCAGGCCCAGAATGGACTTCCAGAAGCGGCATCCACACAGAGAACCGGTTGTTCACATATTTGAATCCCACCACTGAACTGAAGTATTCAACTGTGATTGGACATTCCAAAGACACCCTAGATAATATTGCTTTATGTAAAATTCAGGGTGAAGTCAACACAAAAAGTTTGTTTAAAGGTAAAGTGCAAAATCTGTGACCATATTAGATAGCTAACAAATGTTCTGTTCTCAGCAAGTTAATCACAATTATGTTTATATCTTTCACACATCATATCTTGACAGTTATTTGTATACTGTCCTCAGTCTATGTAAATATGCACATTGTACCTTTTAGCATAGACTATGAGAGATAATGAAGCTGCATTGCTTCAAGAAATTTATTACAAACTGTTGATCTTACTAGATTCCTCATAAGTAATTTACTGCAATTATTGACCCTCTACCTAGTCTACAACATATGGTTTCTCTTTAATGACCGTCTTCTTCAAGTTAGTAAGTTAACTGTTGATGCCTTATGGAAAGCATAATATATTTTACATAATAAATAATGATATTTTCATTTTACTATCTTACTGGAGGATGATGTATTTAACCAAAGTTGCAGTGGGAAAGATTGGACCTGAATGACAGAATAACTTTAACACATTTTTAACCGGACTATTCAATCTTTTCCCAACTTTTGATTCACAAGGTATTTTGTCAGCTCCCCAGATCGGGGCTTGGCAGTAAATCTCATCCTGCTGGCTTTACACAGTTAAACTAACCCTCCAGCCTCCAACTTGGCTGAAGTCTCTCAGATGCATGACTTGGTAGAGCTAGATTAAAAATCTTTACTGCAGTTAGAAGGAAGTCACATTGAACAATTGATTACCTTTGGTTAATATGAGGATGGAGTTCCCTCTTACACTTCCAGCAGTTTCAATCTGTTGCTTTTTCTACCTTTTCCACACTTTGAAAAAAAAATTGTACTCTGTACTTTGAAGCTAAGCAATTTTTGGTTGTTGATGTAAGTGACATTTATATTCCCAAACCTCTGGCTCTAAGCTTTTCTTCCAAATTTCTTTGAATTGTTTTTTTTTTGGGGGGGGAGGAACTAAGGGTAAGCACACAGTAATGGAGAATAAGGTGGGGACTGCTCCCTTTGGAATACACATAAAATCTGAATCCCTGATAGCCTTTTAAAGATTTGTAAGGCAGAATCCCCTGTTATACAGGAAGGCTTTCAGAATTGGTATCAATGTGATTTATGGATCTCTGGTTTCTCTCTGGAGTTGTTCTGTTTTATGTTCTCTTAAGATCTTTAAAACTCATGATCAGAGAAGAACAGTAGAATGGGGCAATGGATAAATCCCTCACATTCTGTATCACAGACTAGTATGCTGGCTATTTACATGCCCATTTATGGTGGCATCTGGAACTCCTTATTACCTATCCCTCCCCACTAGGTCAGAATGCTAGCTATACTATCTTTGAGATATGGTGAATGAATAAAAACAATTTTATTTACTGGGCTACTGATTCCTGTCTGATTCTTCTCCCTGTCACTTCTCAGAGTCAATTTGGCTTGTTATAAATGGTCTCTTATGAAAGCATTTTGTAAGGATGGAGCCAGAGCAGGGAGTGGAGCATACCATAGGTTTTGTAATGAACACAGCTCATGTGTATAGGAGGTACCTTTTACTGACACTTTATATATGAATATATGCAGAATACGGAATGGAAAAAAATAGTTTTTTAAAGCACTGCAAGATTTCTCCCACATATTATGTCATATTGATGCAAATTGACACAAAGCTGTACTATGGGGTAGTCTAATATATACATTTTGAAATAAATCATTTGCAGCAAGGCTATACAATGCACAGGTTATTATATGGTATCTCGAGCCTTAGTGATGTTTAACAGATAAAAAACTGTTATGCTTTGTATAATCAGAATGGTGCAGTGGGGTCATTTTCTGTTATGCTGCATATTGTGAGAGCCTCTCATTTTCCTGAACTAGTGAAAAGCTGAGGAAAGAAAGTAATAAAAAGATTTCGCTTGAATGATGCTGTAAAGAATGAATAAAGACTTACGATAAATTTGAATGTGAGATACCAGCTGGGTTTATAAATTCCCTTCTTAAATAGAGTCAGCAAATATTTATTTTTTTTTACCTTTCTGGAGTCCATTCTTTTTAAATATATTTCCAGTTCTTTTTCATTCGGCAATTACCAGGCAATCTGCTGGGGAAAATTCTAGTTGGTGAGATATATCAGATTCACACCTGCTTTCGTACTTTCATGGAAAAACTGCCAAATCCAGAAGATCTCATTTTATTTTCCAGCTCAATAAAACATTCCCCAAATCCTTAAATGTAGACCCAATATTTATTCATTGGCCCTTTTCACTAGAATATTGCTTATAGTATGTTAAGACTTTCTGGCCATCCAATGAACATTTAAATGGATCTTACGTATTTGGGATGGTGACTATTAATACATCTAGAATAAATTGCATTGAAGAGAACACTTTCATGACAAAATGAATTAAAGAGACAGAATTTACCTTTTCCAATGGTAAGCCATCCTGAAATTAGCTTCTTCCTGGCCTCCATTATAAGCCCAAGAGTTTCAACAGGACAGAAGCCTGTTCTGGAGCTGTAATTATTTGAATAGTCAGCATGGGTCCCATTTGCTTAGTAGGTGTGTTCTCACCAACCACAGATTTCAAACACGAGTGTTTCTTGGATATTCTCACATGTAATGGAATGTGTGGATGATCTTGGGGAATAACAGGAACCGCTGTTGCTTAGGAACAATAAGACAAGAAAGGAAGGAGCTCCCAGTGGCTTAATGGTCAGAGAAAGAAACTTAGGAAGGACCCACCCTAATAGAATCAAGCAGTTAAAAATGGCATCAAGAAGGTTGTACTTTCAGAGTTGCAAGATGAGCCCTTCCAGGAAAACCAGACAGGAAACACAACTAGATGAACTAATTTTACTTAACGTGAGGATATATAAACAGGGTTGCAAGTGTTGAAACTTTAGAAAGAGTGCAGAGAACAGCAACAAAGATGATTAGGGGACTGGAGGCTAAAACATATAAGGAACAATTGCTGGAATTGGGCATGTTGAGTTTAATGAAGAGAAGGATGAGGGGGGACATGATAGCAGTGTTCCAATATCTCAGGGGTTGCCAGAAAGAAGAGAGAGTCAACCTATTCCCCAGAGCACCTGAAGGCAAGACAAGAAGCAATGGATGGAAACTAATCAAGGAGAGAAGTAACCTAGAACTAAGAAGAAATTTCCTGACAGTTAGAACAATTAATCAATGGAACAACTTGCCTGCAAAATTTGTAAATGCTCTAACACTGGAAGTTTTTAAGAAGAGATTGGACAACCATTTGCCTGAAATGGTATAGGGTTTCTTGTCTGAGCAGGCAGTTGGTCTGTTGTTTTGTTATTCTGTTAAATATAAAAGTACAAACATCCCACCACCATTTTTAACTACTTGATGCATTAGGACAGGTCTTTCCTAAATTTATTTCTCTAGCCGGTAAGCTACTGCAGGCTTGTGTGTCTCTCTTGTCTGATTGTTCTGCAGATAGTATCTTTTTTCCTTGTTCCCCAAGGTCATCCACACATTCCATTGCACACATGACCTCTGCTCAGATATGCTACCCAGAGCCAGCCAAACAACCATTTGTCAAAGTGATGGCATTGCTAGTGCACTGGGAAAGGAAGTCATTCTCATTTAAATTCTGCCCTTGCAAAATTGTAAAGTGACAAGAGCTGCTATAGTAGTAACTGCATTGAATGCCATATTGATTCAAGGCCTTCAGCTTGCCTGTATGTGCTGTTCCTGAAATTCTCTTTTGGATCAGCTCTGTGCATCCAGCAATTCATCAGGACTGTAGAAATGTAAATTTAGTTTGACAAGAGCAGAATCTGTCACAGGCTTGGATCTCTAGGGTGTCCATAGACCTAATTAGTCAGTAGGGCTGTGTGAATTAGTTGTGATTCAGTCTGAATAATCAGTTAAGTTTAGATTGTTGAACCAATTAATTTTGGATTGTCCAATTGAATAATCTCATTAATTTAATTTGAGCTGTCAGTTTGATTTAGAAAAAGTCTGTCTGTAGCCATGCAGAAAAGCTTCAAATAATCAAATCAATTCACAGGCAACCAGATCAGTTTGACAGCCCAACTAGAGTGACTCAATGTTTCAATCCAATTTGATCTGAAGATTTGATTGAACGGCTTTTGAAACACATCTTCACTTTGAATATTTGCATAGTGCTATTAGTTCAACCATATCTCTATGAATAAAAATTAAAACTGTTAAACAGGAAAATTCATCAGTTTGTAAGTCTTACAAAGATTGCACAAGAATAGTATTCATGTGGTATAAAATTCATCTCATTATACTACTTTATTTCTTAAAGAAAATATGTCTTCATCTTGTCCTTGTGACATGTTAAAAGCATGTAATGAATGATCCTCATAATATATTTTAGCTCAGGATTGTTCATACATACCTCAAAATGAAGCCTACAGAATTAAATATGGCTTTATTTTTTCCCCCAAGTACAAGATTCATAGAATGGCAGTTTTTTTCCAATTGTGAAATGACACAATTATAGGCGATGTACCCTGACTTACAAATAGCCAAAGGTCTAGGTGGGATGCAATGTTGTGAGAGCAGAAGACCAGTTCCTGGGCTAATCTTTTTCTTCTCTTCTTCTCCTGCTGTAATCCAAACTATGCTCAGGAAAGGCCTCTCCAGAATCATGGGAAAATCACTACAGAGTGCAGATTTTTGCTGGAGGGAGGGAGAAAGGAAATCTCTATTGTACAATACAAGCTGCCTTCAGATTGCACTCAATTAGATTTCCCACTCTGATAAAAACCCTTGGAATTACTGTATATATAGTATGACCTTTTAAAGAAGTTTTGAGAATTGGTAGTCAGTGAGAAGTTGGAATGAAAGTGTTTAACCTAAAAATCAGAGGGGTAATATAAATTGCCTTGAATGATCTAGGGTTACTTTTCCTGCAAATGCAAGCCATTTCTTTGGAAAATCAGATCAGACTCAGTATACCTCAGTTTTCTAAATTTGATAGGAGATACTTCGTTATAATTGTGCATGGAAACTGGGATCGTGCTACTCTCTTATATTTCAGTCTGAATGAATATACACAAATAGAGAAAGCGAGATAGATTGCATTTGTGTAGAAGACACTGAAAACAGATGTGAGATTACTTATCTATATCTGTTCTTGTCTGTATTGATCTGATAGGCTAATCCTAATGTTAATTTACAGCCTGAAAGACAGTTTAAGTTGCAGAAAATAGCACAGGAGGTTTAGTTCTCTAAGGAATAGAAATACGCAGTGGGAATATTCCGAAACATGTCTTCATTACTGAAGTGTCATATGTTCTCAATGGCCCAGGATGCTGCGGGTTAACTTGGGTAATCTGTCAGCCGTGACCATTTCTGGAAACAGAAAATCTGCCATAACAATTTATTGCTTGGCTATTTCAGTTTCAGATTATTGAAACATGGTCTACATGGAATTGCCTTGGAAGACAACACGAAGCTGCTGCCACTATAGAATGCATCAGTAGTCAAGAATGATTGTATTAAGTTGAATGGCTTTAACATGAAATTTTTTCTTTGTATACATGTGCAAATGGATATCTAATAATAAAAAATTTTAAATTTTTTTTAAAAAAAGAATGCTATGCGGGACTCCACACCGCAGCAGGGGTAAAAGGGTTTTATTGACGGCCAGTCTGAGATCAAGATACCATTCAGAACATTGAAAGAGCGTCTGCCCCTATAAATTTGCTTAAGATCTGTCAAAAGCCTTTTCTCTGTGAATCTCACTATTGCAAGCGACACTTTACATGCGAATAAGAAACAAAATCATTTTTTTAAAGCATGTGGAATATGGAACATCCTTTTCCTGCAGCTGAAGGAGGTGGCAAATCTGTATTGGTTTCATATTTGCCTCAGACAAAGACTTTCATTCTTGTGCAAATTTTTGGGTCTCAGCAACAGCAGTTGATTATTTTTTGTCCATAAGGTGTTTGTACTGTGTGTTATTGTTTTACTGTTTTCATTGATTGCATCCTATCTGCAAAACTGTTTATGCGGGGTGATTTATAAATGTTGCAGTAAGAAAGTAAGCAAAAGAAAGGACAACAAAAGTCCATGAACTAAACAAAGTAATAAACCCTTTTTGTTGAGTAAACTGTGTTTTTTTGCACACCAGGATTGTAAGGAAGGTAAGGAGGCAATATTTTGGGAAGTTCCTTAGAAATAATTTATGTTCAGGCTCTTAATCATTTTCCTTTCTTGCAGTAGCCAGCAGATCAATTTTCTCCCCCCCTTAATCAAATCCTGAAGAGCATCCTGTGATGCTCAACCATATTTGCAATATCATTTTCCCTTGAAATCTTGATCATCTCCTAGCTTTTTCTTGTATGATGGTTCACACCAAATCCAACACATTAGCTATACAGTGTCTTTATGATTGTACCAGATTTCCCCCTACCCCTAAAAAATATCTTGAGGAGGCCAACAGAAGTGAAGTTATCTGTGGAGCTCTGAAATGAAGACATGACAAGAATGAAACTGCACTAATTTGACAATGCACTGACAGGATTATCATTCAATTAGCAACATGGCAAAACAGCACCAGATTGTTCTACTGAATTTGTTGTGTTAAAAGTGGCAGTTGCTGGAGCTGAGTGCAGAATCTTACAATATACAACTATTTCTGCTGCATAGCAATGTCAATCCTATGACTGTCCTCATTTATTCACTTTTCTAACAGCTGAATAGAATATGTGGTGTGAAAAGCTCTTGACATTTTTTTTCACTGAAGTCTTTTCATATTAAAGAGTTTAACAGTTAGCAGAAACATCAGTGCCACTTAACAATAATTTCTCATATAGATGTCAGTTCAAGTGATTAAGCTATTCTCCTTAGTGCAATCTACTTTAAATATATAAGATGAATTAATATTAATTAATATTAATGGGTAGATGTGATTGCTTGGAATCCCACTCCTAACAAAATGCAGGAAATGGAAACGCAATAGAACAAAAATATTCTACAGACTCTACAAAAAAAAAATATTGTAACAATATACAACTAAAAGGTGTTTTGTTTTTCCCTAGACTCTATCTGCACCTCTCAAGAGAGGCACAACTCACAATTTGGGAAAAACTACTATAGAGGTATATCTGTGATTTCAGCTTCTACCAGGTGTTGACAACACAGACAGGTAATAACAACCAACAGAAGCATTAGTTGTTGTAATCATTTGGACTACACTGTGGAAGGAAGGAAGTATGATGGATATCAGTATTCTCAACTTCCTAGCAGGTAATTGAAAACACTTCAGAAATTTTATTTCATGCATTGATGATCTTGTTTAACTGTGTGGTGCTTGTTTAGTCAACAATCCTTTGAAATTCCAGTCAGCTCTTAGAAAAGAGTTGGGCAAACTTTCAGCCGTCATTGTACAATGACTCCCATAATATGCTGTGATTGTCTATGATGGGTGAAGATAATGTGAGTTATGTCCAAACTGTCTGGAGAGATGTTTCCTTTCCCTTTATAGATTGATAAGCAGATCTTTACTATTTTTACCATGATACATGTATAGGTATGAATAACTAGAAACATTTAAGTCCTCTATCTCCAAAAGAAACTCAGCTATCTCAAATATACTATTAATTATCTTATTCCATCTTTTTTCTGATGTTTTCCACACAAGACCTCAACTATTATTCAAAATATCCCATGATCATAGCGCATAGAAAGTTGGCTAAATTAAGAATCTGATACTTGTGGCCGTTGACTACTTAATAATTTGATTACCCCTTTCAAACTAAAGTTCTACATAATGACAAAACAAATGAATATGATATTTACCAATATTCTGTGTAGCTTGAAGTACAATCTAAAGAACTGCAAGAAAAAAAGCAATAGACATGGGTTACTATGAGTAAATATTACAGTCTAAATTGACTGTCAGTTTAAGACTATAGATCTCTACAGTACAATATGAAAAAATAACCCATAAGGGAAATAAAACATTGGAGAAGTATTGAATCCATCTCAACTATGTAACTCAATCTATATGTCATATTGTGTATTTGTATTTTGAGTGAGGCTCTACATGTATGGGAGGAGATCTTATTTTATTTCACTTAGTCCAGTGTTTCTCAACCTTAGCAATTTTAAGATGATTGAACTTAAACTTCCAGAATTCTGTAGCCAGCATGACTGGCTCGGAATTCTGGGAGTTGAAGGCCCCTCATCTTAAAGTCGCTTAGTTGAGAAAGACTGACTTAGTCTATTAGCCATTAAGGCCACTTTGATAGTTGATTGCTTTCCTGCCTATTAAACTCTGTGTTTTATTAGACAATCCACTTTATCCTTTCATTCCCATTTTACTTTGAAAACTGAAGTTCACTCCATAGCCCAAAGTGAAATAAAAGGAAGAATCTATAATAACCAGGGAATGCCTTGGGCCCACTAGAGATTGTAAAGGTAAAATAAGGCTCAGTTATTTATACCAGGTCAATGATAAGCTATAGTTTTTTCAATGATTTGTAAATAACTTGCAGTTCAATATTACTTCATGCTGAGGCTTCAATGTTAAGGGATGAGCAACGATATGCACCTTCTTTAGGGCCTCATCTTAAGTATGGTTGTTTGTTTAAAATACTCCAAAGGACTGGTTTTTTTTTAAATACTAGGTAATAAAAGTGTTTAGTTAAAAAATAACTGTAATACTTGTTTTTAGAAATGTTAATTTCTAATCACATTTTTGTCTACTATAACATAGAATGTAATGAACAAAAATAAGATAATTGAACAAAAATAATAAAGCAGCATAAAATACTTGAGAAGGAAACAATTTTTGACAGATGATGTCTTTTATTGTGTAGGAAGGCACCCCCCCTAGATTAAAATATTCTTTATTCTTAATATTAAAAAAGAGGCAGGATAGAACATTTTTCCTAAAGAAGAAATGGGGAAAAAATCTTAACAAAGGCAGAAAGGAGCCCCAGTCTTCTTGCTATAGGAAAAAAACCTCAAGCAAAAAGGCCAGTCATTAGGAGATTTTGAATGGATATTCAGAGAGACTGGACCAATCTATTCATAAACAAAACACCTTCAGCCCCAACAGGTGATGGGATTAAGAATGTACATTTCCCCCACCCAAATTCTAAGGACAGGACATGATCTTTAGGACATAATAGGATTAACCCACCACCATTGACACAAGGTGCACTATATTGCACAATCCCCTAGAGCAGGGGCGTCAAACGGCAGCCCATGGGCTGGATGCATCATACCGAAACTGCACCCACCCCATTACCAGCAATAGCAAAAAAGTTGTGATATGTCTCAACACATCATGTGATGTTGCGAGTTTGACACCCCTGCCCTAGAGCATCTCAATCAAAAGGCATAAAAACCTACCCACTCTCAATTCCATTTTGTCAGCTGTCCCAGAACTCCATGCTGTTGCAGGTTCTGCTCATCAATAAACAGAAACCTTCTTTCCTAAGCAACCTCTATTTTATTTCCAGCAACTTACTCCATTTTATCTCCAGTGACTTACTCCCAGTTTGGATTGGAACCTGATTTTTTTTCAATAATTATTTATTATACCATAGATTTGATGAATAAAAAATAATAAAAAGCATCATAAGTTATTATGAGAAGGAAACAATCTTTGACAGATGTTGTCTACTAATTAAATGTTGTGCATTGTTTTGAGTCCCTTTCCTGTATAGTGAAGGATGGAATATAAATTAGTTAAATACATAACTTTGTAAATAAATTATTCTGAGTTCAGAATACGTTCCAGTATCCAAAAATATTTTAAAAGCTTGGCAAATACAGCTTGATATATTAAATGTATTGGGAAAATTCAGGTCTTTCAAGTTTTCAATATGTCTAAATTACTCAGTTTCTCAACCTGTGGGTCACAACCCCATTTGGGGTTGAACGACCATTTCACAGGGGTCGCCAAACACCGCAGTCCGCCATTTATTTATTTTTTTGGTCGGCCATTTTTTTTATTGGCCATTTTTTAAATTTTTTTTTGGTCTGCCATTTTTTCCCCTTTGCGATGCGGGCCGTCGCACCACGCATGCGCAATGCGCCTGTCGCGCCACGCATGCGCAATGTGCCTGTCGCACCGCACAAGCACGGCGCGGGCCGGGGTCAAGCCCCAGAAAAGGTTGAGAACCGCTGGTTTTATACATATATTTTCCTTTCCTTTCTCTGATTTTTAAGTTCATGATTAATTTTAAAATCTGAGAAATTTAACATGAACATTAATGTTCATGATATTTCATGGTTAGATAGAAATCTCTGTTCACAGTGTCCCATAATTTAAATAGCTATTTTATTTTCAAGTGCTATACAATTATAAATAGTTCCAGAACTAGGCATTCACTGAACCATTTAATTTGTTATTTTTATCTGTTTCCTCAAGCAGGCATCTCCTTTGAATTTATGAAACTACCCTATTACATTACAGCTGCTGGGGATGAAACTGTTTTCAGATAAATGAAGTATGGAATATCTTTTTGGACCATTTTCCAATAAGGAGAGAAAAGGAACTGTTTGCTAATGTTTTAAGAAATTAGCTTAGATTCCTAAATACGTTGTTCTGAATAATATTAGGTGAATAGAATGAAATATAATAGCTACAAGATCTTATTATATTGTGATTGATCAAACCTTTGAACAGGAATATCCACTTTAGTAAAAACATAAACAAACCAGTAATTGAATATGTATAGCAAAAGAATTAGTGGAAAAAGAGCTGTTCATCCCTCTGATCCAATTATTTTAGCCTACCAGCTGCAACCATTGCTCTGTAACATAAATAAGTGTGTAGGAAGAAAGGAAACTGGCTCTTGATAATTTCAGGACAGGAAGCCAATTTTCATGTCCCGACAACATGTTTCCTGATGAGCTTTTCCACTGAATCAAGCAGAAAAACAATTTCTTATGAAACACTACATCTTCCACATTTAAAATAAAATCAGGGATGGGGGAAAGTCTTGTCTCATTTGCATGGTTAACGAAAATTTATCCAATTCATATTTATTTTAAAACATCAGAGATTTTTTTGAAATTTATAATCTGCTTCATAGTCTGAATCCAATTTCTTGGTGATTAGGATGTGAGAGTCACAATTGGGCTGGACAAAAACTTCCCATAGGAGACAACATCTACCTGCTGATCAAAGAGAAGCTATGAGTTCAGGAGGATCTTCTCAGACAAAATGGCATCACATTCAGAGCTATCTCAGGAGCCAGTGCTATGCCAGCTGATTTCTGACTCAACACAAATTCCATTTTGATAATGTGGAGTCTGAACTTATCTCATCCTCTCCACTCCTTCTTGGCATTGCTTCAGTTTCCTCCTCTGGCTTCTTTCATAGCAAAAGGTGGCTTCTGTGGGTGTGGTGTACATGCCAGGAAGCCTCTTCCAGCAACTGGAAATGCTGGAGGAAACCATCATAAGGATAATGAGCTGTACCATCACAAAAACAAAGCGAATAAATGGAAGTATGAAAATTATGCATTATATGCACAGCTTCCAACATTAGTATTTTTACATCTTGGCAGGGAGATCAATGAATTCTAACTTCTTTAAACAAATGAAGTAAAATGTATTTTTCACCAAGCACCTCCGTAAGTATTTGAGGGTATGACTGATGATGAATTACTGATTCAAACAAAAACAAAAGTAACTTAAATAAAGTGTTATGGAAAATGCAATTTAAAAAGTCATTTGCTTAATCATTGAGTCAACATAATTCTATGCCTGATGGAACATACACAACCAATCTCAAATTTTTCATCAGGCATAAAATTATGTTGATAATTGTATGTATACGATTAAACATATACATATATTTATATAACACCCCCTCTCCCTCCCCCCCCTCTCTCTATATATATATATTGGGAGACTAGTATAGCTATTTCGGAGACTAGTATAGCAAGAAAAAAAAGAGATTATAAAAAAGTAGAACTGTAGTATAGCAGTCAAAATGCCAAGGTGTAATTA
>JARGCV010000248.1:1510000-1697500 GCA_034064705.1 Bothrops alternatus
TTTCTTCCTTTTAACTGCCAGTGGGGGTTTGAACTGATTGGCTGAGAGCTCAGCTGTGTTCTGATTGGGTGGAGGTGTGTTCTGATTGGTTAGGGGCTTGGCTGTGCTCTGATTGGATGGGGGGTTGGCTGTGCTCTGATTGGAAGGGGGAGTGTTCTGTTTGGGTGGGGGCTTTGTTGTGCTCAGGTTAGTCAGTGTTACAAGGGGATTAGAGATGGTGAACTGTATAGCTGTTTGGCTTTGCGTTCGTGGTCGTGCCTCATCTTCATGGTGGGTGTCAGTTTGCTTCGTGTATGGATTGGAGGGGTTTAAGGTGGCTAATGATGCAGCTGTGGTCTGGCTTCTGGTTTGTGGTCATGCCTCCTCATCAGTGTGGGTTTGGGTTTGCTTTTTGCCTGGATGTGTGGTGGTGACATCCTGTGTGGTTTTTGTGAGTGTAGGTCTGGTGTCATTCCCCATGCTGTGGACTCGTCTATCAATAAGGGCGGGTTTCCAAATGGCTGGTAGGCGGGAGGTATCATCTCGTTTGTTCATGCTGTGTGGGCGATTTTCTATCTCGATGGCTTCTCTGATTATTCTGTTATTAAAGTGTTCAGTTTTGGCGATAGTTCTGGTCTTTTTGAAATCAACTTCATGTCCTGTGGCTTTGAAGTGTTGGACCAGGGAAGAAGTTGGTTCTTCTTTTTTGACTGAGTTTTTGTGTTCTTCAATGCGTGCATTTATTCTTCTGTTGGTTTGTCCAATGTATGTGGTGGAGCAGGCAGTACATGGGATGTCATATACTCCTTGATTTTCTAATTCAATTTTGTCTTTAGGGTTTCTTAGGATGGTGGATATTTTTCCGTTTGTGCAGAATGCTGTTTTGATATTATGTTTGTGAAGGATCTTGCTGATCCTGTCTGTGGTGCCTTTTATGTATGGGAGGAGGGCTTTGCCGTTTTCTTGTTCTCTGTCTTGGATTTTAGTGGGAGTTTCTTTTTGGATTAAGTTGGAAATCTTATTTCTTTGGAATCTGTTGGATGTAAGTACATTAGTGAGAGTGTGTAGTTCGGTTTTTAGGTGTTGTTCGTCAGCTAGGCATTTGGTTCTTGAGATGAGTGTCTTGGCTGCGGAGTTGATCTTTGCTGGGTGGTGGTGTGAGAGTGCGTGCAGATAGCGGTTTGTGTGTGTTTTCTTCTAGTAGATGGTGTGTCCTAGGGAGCCATTGAATTTCTTGTAGACTAAGACATCCAGGAAGGGAAGTTGGTTATTAGCTTCTGTTTCCATGGTGAACTGTATTTTGGGGTGTAGGCTGTTGAGGTGTGTGAGGAAGTTGTCCAGTTTTTCTTTCCCATGTGGCCAGATTACGAAGGTGTCTTCTACGTATCTGAGCCAGAGTTTGGGTTTGTGATCAGATTTTTCTAGGGCTTGGGTTTCAAAGTGTTCCATGTAGAGGTTTGCAATGACAGGTGAGAGGGGTGATCCCATGTGTGCTCCTTCTATTTGTTTGTATTTTTGTCCATTATAGATGAAGTATGTGTTGGATAGACAGTGGTTGGTCAGATCTAGGATGTGTTTGGGGGGGTTATATTTGTTTTGGATAGCTGTTAAGGCTTCTTTGATTGGCACTTGGGTGAAGAGGGATATGACATCAAAGCTAACGAGTAGGTCGCTGGGCTGTAAGTTTTGTTCCTTTATGATCTCTATGAACTGGAATGAGTTTTTTACGTGTGAGGTGATGGATTCTGCATAGGGCTGTAGTTGTTTGGCGAGAAATTTGGCTAGGTTTTGTAGAGGACACATCTCTACATAGTCAGCTCCATAGTCAGCTCCATAGGCTCACCTCTACAAAACCTAGCCAAATTTCTCACCAAACAACTACAGCCCTATGCAGAATCCATCACCTCACACGTAAAAAAACAGAACACTCCCCCAGCCAATCAGAGCACAGCCAACCCCTCATCCAATCAGAGCACAGCCAACCCCCTAACCAATCAGAACACACTGTCTTGGCGACGTTTCGATGAAGTCTCATTCGTCATCTTTAGGCTGTTGCTTTCGGCTTCTGCTTCTAGGAGCAATGTGAGATTTTAGCTGTTTCTTCCTTTTAACTGCCAGTGGGGGTTTGAACTGATTGGCTGGGAGCTCAGCTGTGTTCTGATTGGGTGGAGGTGTGTTCTGATTGGTTAGGGGCTTGGCTGTGCTCTGATTGGATGGGGGGTTGGCTGTGCTCTGATTGGAAGGGGGAGTGTTCTGTTTGGGTGGGGGCTTTGTTGTGCTCAGGTTAGTCAGTGTTACAAGGGGATTAGAGATGGTGAACTGTATAGCTGTTTGGCTTTGCGTTCGTGGTCGTGCCTCATCTTCATGGTGGGTGTCAGTTTGCTTCGTGTATGGATTGGAGGGGTTTAAGGTGGCTAATGATGCAGCTGTGGTCTGGCTTCTGGTTTGTGGTCATGCCTCCTCATCAGTGTGGGTTTGGGTTTGCTTTTTGCCTGGATGTGTGGTGGTGACATCCTGTGTGGTTTTTGTGAGTGTAGGTCTGGTGTCATTCCCCGTGCTGTGGACTCGTCTATCAATAAGGGCGGGTTTCCAAATGGCTGGTAGGCGGGAGGTATCATCTCGTTTGTTCATGCTGTGTGGGCGATTTTCTATCTCGATGGCTTCTCTGATTATTCTGTTATTAAAGTGTTCAGTTTTGGCGATAGTTCTGGTCTTTTTGAAATCAATTTCATGTCCTGTGGCTTTAAGGTGTTGGACCAGGGAAGAAGTTGTTTCCTCTTTTTTGACTGAGTTTTTGTGTTCTTCAATGCGTGCACTTATTCTTCTGTTGGTTTGTCCAATGTATGTGGTGGAGCAAGCAGTACATGGGATTTCATATACTCCTTGATTTTCTAACTCAATTTTGTCTTTGGGGTTTCTTAGGATGGTGGATATTTTTCCGTTTGTGCAGAATGCTGTTTTGATGTTATGTTTGTACAGGATCTTGCTGATTCTGTCTGTGGTGCCTTTTATGTATGGGAGGAGGGCTTCGCCATTTTCTTGTTCTCTGTCTTGGATTTTAGTGGGAGTTTCTTTTTGGATTAAGTTGGAAATCTTATTTCTTTGGAATCCGTTGGATGTTAGTACATTAGTGAGAGTGTGTAGTTCGGTTTTTAGGTGTTGTTCGTCAGTTAGGCATTTGGTTCTGGAGATGAGTGTCTTGGCTACAGAGTTGATCTGTGCTGGGTGGTGGTGTGAGAGTGCGTGCAGATAGCGGTTTGTGTGTGTTTTCTTCTGGTAGATGGTGTGTCCTAGGGAGCCATTGGATTTCTTGTAGACTAAGACATCCAGGAAGGGAAGTTGGTTATTAGCTTCTGTTTCCATGGTGAACTGTATTTTGGGGTGTAGGCTGTTGAGGTGTGTGAGGAAGTTGTCCAGTTTTTCTTTCCCATGTGGCCAGATTACGAAGGTGTCATCTACGTATCTGAGCCAGAGTTTGGGTTTGTGATCAGATTTTTCTAGGGCTTGGGTTTCAAAGTGTTCCATGTAGAGGTTTGCAATGACAGGTGAGAGGGGTGATCCCATGGGTGCTCCTTCTATTTGTTTGTATTTTTGTCCGTTATAGATGAAGTATGTGTTGGATAGACAGTGGTTGGTCAGATCTAGGATGTGTTTGGGGGGGTTATATTTGTTTTGGATAGCTGTTAAGGCTTCTTTGATTGGCACTTGGGTGAAGAGGGATATGACATCAAAGCTAACGAGTAGGTCGCTGGGCTGTAAGTTTTGTTCCTTTATGATCTCTATGAACTGGAATGAGTTTTTTACGTGTGAGGTGATGGATTCTGCATAGGGCTGTAGTTGTTTGGCGAGAAATTTGGCTAGGTTTTGTAGAGGACACATCTCTACATAGTCAGCTCCATAGTCAGCTCCATAGGCTCACCTCTACAAAACCTAGCCAAATTTCTCACCAAACAACTACAGCCCTATGCAGAATCCATCACCTCACACGTAAAAAAACAGAACACTCCCCCAGCCAATCAGAGCACAGCCAACCCCTCATCCAATCAGAGCACAGCCAACCCCCTAACCAATCAGAACACACTGTCTTGGCGACGTTTCGATGAAGTCTCATTCGTCATCTTTAGGCTGTTGCTTTCGGCTTCTGCTTCTAGGAGCAATGTGAGATTTTAGCTGTTTCTTCCTTTTAACTGCCAGTGGGGGTTTGAACTGATTGGCTGGGAGCTCAGCTGTGTTCTGATTGGGTGGAGGTGTGTTCTGATTGGTTAGGGGCTTGGCTGTGCTCTGATTGGATGGGGGGTTGGCTGTGCTCTGATTGGAAGGGGGAGTGTTCTGTTTGGGTGGGGGCTTTGTTGTGCTCAGGTTAGTCAGTGTTACAAGGGGATTAGAGATGGTGAACTGTATAGCTGTTTGGCTTTGCGTTCGTGGTCGTGCCTCATCTTCATGGTGGGTGTCAGTTTGCTTCGTGTATGGATTGGAGGGGTTTAAGGTGGCTAATGATGCAGCTGTGGTCTGGCTTCTGGTTTGTGGTCATGCCTCCTCATCAGTGTGGGTTTGGGTTTGCTTTTTGCCTGGATGTGTGGTGGTGACATCCTGTGTGGTTTTTGTGAGTGTAGGTCTGGTGTCATTCCCCATGCTGTGGACTCGTCTATCAATAAGGGCGGGTTTCCAAATGGCTGGTAGGCGGGAGGTATCATCTCGTTTGTTCATGCTGTGTGGGCGATTTTCTATCTCGATGGCTTCTCTGATTATTCTGTTATTAAAGTGTTCAGTTTTGGCGATAGTTCTGGTCTTTTTGAAATCAACTTCATGTCCTGTGGCTTTGAAGTGTTGGACCAGGGAAGAAGTTGGTTCTTCTTTTTTGACTGAGTTTTTGTGTTCTTCAATGCGTGCATTTATTCTTCTGTTGGTTTGTCCAATGTATGTGGTGGAGCAGGCAGTACATGGGATGTCATATACTCCTTGATTTTCTAATTCAATTTTGTCTTTAGGGTTTCTTAGGATGGTGGATATTTTTCCGTTTGTGCAGAATGCTGTTTTGATATTATGTTTGTGAAGGATCTTGCTGATCCTGTCTGTGGTGCCTTTTATGTATGGGAGGAGGGCTTTGCCGTTTTCTTGTTCTCTGTCTTGGATTTTAGTGGGAGTTTCTTTTTGGATTAAGTTGGAAATCTTATTTCTTTGGAATCTGTTGGATGTAAGTACATTAGTGAGAGTGTGTAGTTCGGTTTTTAGGTGTTGTTCGTCAGCTAGGCATTTGGTTCTTGAGATGAGTGTCTTGGCTGCGGAGTTGATCTTTGCTGGGTGGTGGTGTGAGAGTGCGTGCAGATAGCGGTTTGTGTGTGTTTTCTTCTAGTAGATGGTGTGTCCTAGGGAGCCATTGAATTTCTTGTAGACTAAGACATCCAGGAAGGGAAGTTGGTTATTAGCTTCTGTTTCCATGGTGAACTGTATTTTGGGGTGTAGGCTGTTGAGGTGTGTGAGGAAGTTGTCCAGTTTTTCTTTCCCATGTGGCCAGATTACGAAGGTGTCTTCTACGTATCTGAGCCAGAGTTTGGGTTTGTGATCAGATTTTTCTAGGGCTTGGGTTTCAAAGTGTTCCATGTAGAGGTTTGCAATGACAGGTGAGAGGGGTGATCCCATGTGTGCTCCTTCTATTTGTTTGTATTTTTGTCCATTATAGATGAAGTATGTGTTGGATAGACAGTGGTTGGTCAGATCTAGGATGTGTTTGGGGGGGTTATATTTGTTTTGGATAGCTGTTAAGGCTTCTTTGATTGGCACTTGGGTGAAGAGGGATATGACATCAAAGCTAACGAGTAGGTCGCTGGGCTGTAAGTTTTGTTCCTTTATGATCTCTATGAACTGGAATGAGTTTTTTACGTGTGAGGTGATGGATTCTGCATAGGGCTGTAGTTGTTTGGCGAGAAATTTGGCTAGGTTTTGTAGAGGACACATCTCTACATAGTCAGCTCCATAGTCAGCTCCATAGGCTCACCTCTACAAAACCTAGCCAAATTTCTCACCAAACAACTACAGCCCTATGCAGAATCCATCACCTCACACGTAAAAAAACAGAACACTCCCCCAGCCAATCAGAGCACAGCCAACCCCTCATCCAATCAGAGCACAGCCAACCCCCTAACCAATCAGAACACACTGTCTTGGCGACGTTTCGATGAAGTCTCATTCGTCATCTTTAGGCTGTTGCTTTCGGCTTCTGCTTCTAGGAGCAATGTGAGATTTTAGCTGTTTCTTCCTTTTAACTGCCAGTGGGGGTTTGAACTGATTGGCTGAGAGCTCAGCTGTGTTCTGATTGGGTGGAGGTGTGTTCTGATTGGTTAGGGGCTTGGCTGTGCTCTGATTGGATGGGGGGTTGGCTGTGCTCTGATTGGAAGGGGGAGTGTTCTGTTTGGGTGGGGGCTTTGTTGTGCTCAGGTTAGTCAGTGTTACAAGGGGATTAGAGATGGTGAACTGTATAGCTGTTTGGCTTTGCGTTCGTGGTCGTGCCTCATCTTCATGGTGGGTGTCAGTTTGCTTCGTGTATGGATTGGAGGGGTTTAAGGTGGCTAATGATGCAGCTGTGGTCTGGCTTCTGGTTTGTGGTCATGCCTCCTCATCAGTGTGGGTTTGGGTTTGCTTTTTGCCTGGATGTGTGGTGGTGACATCCTGTGTGGTTTTTGTGAGTGTAGGTCTGGTGTCATTCCCCGTGCTGTGGACTCGTCTATCAATAAGGGCGGGTTTCCAAATGGCTGGTAGGCGGGAGGTATCATCTCGTTTGTTCATGCTGTGTGGGCGATTTTCTATCTCGATGGCTTCTCTGATTATTCTGTTATTAAAGTGTTCAGTTTTGGCGATAGTTCTGGTCTTTTTGAAATCAACTTCATGTCCTGTGGCTTTGAAGTGTTGGACCAGGGAAGAAGTTGGTTCTTCTTTTTTGACTGAGTTTTTGTGTTCTTCAATGCGTGCATTTATTCTTCTGTTGGTTTGTCCAATGTATGTGGTGGAGCAGGCAGTACATGGGATGTCATATACTCCTTGATTTTCTAATTCAATTTTGTCTTTAGGGTTTCTTAGGATGGTGGATATTTTTCCGTTTGTGCAGAATGCTGTTTTGATATTATGTTTGTGAAGGATCTTGCTGATCCTGTCTGTGGTGCCTTTTATGTATGGGAGGAGGGCTTTGCCGTTTTCTTGTTCTCTGTCTTGGATTTTAGTGGGAGTTTCTTTTTGGATTAAGTTGGAAATCTTATTTCTTTGGAATCTGTTGGATGTAAGTACATTAGTGAGAGTGTGTAGTTCGGTTTTTAGGTGTTGTTCGTCAGCTAGGCATTTGGTTCTTGAGATGAGTGTCTTGGCTGCGGAGTTGATCTTTGCTGGGTGGTGGTGTGAGAGTGCGTGCAGATAGCGGTTTGTGTGTGTTTTCTTCTAGTAGATGGTGTGTCCTAGGGAGCCATTGAATTTCTTGTAGACTAAGACATCCAGGAAGGGAAGTTGGTTATTAGCTTCTGTTTCCATGGTGAACTGTATTTTGGGGTGTAGGCTGTTGAGGTGTGTGAGGAAGTTGTCCAGTTTTTCTTTCCCATGTGGCCAGATTACGAAGGTGTCTTCTACGTATCTGAGCCAGAGTTTGGGTTTGTGATCAGATTTTTCTAGGGCTTGGGTTTCAAAGTGTTCCATGTAGAGGTTTGCAATGACAGGTGAGAGGGGTGATCCCATGTGTGCTCCTTCTATTTGTTTGTATTTTTGTCCATTATAGATGAAGTATGTGTTGGATAGACAGTGGTTGGTCAGATCTAGGATGTGTTTGGGGGGGTTATATTTGTTTTGGATAGCTGTTAAGGCTTCTTTGATTGGCACTTGGGTGAAGAGGGATATGACATCAAAGCTAACGAGTAGGTCGCTGGGCTGTAAGTTTTGTTTCTTTATTATCTCTATGAACTGGAATGAGTTTTTTACATGTGAGGTGATGGATTCTGCATAGGGCTGTAGTTGTTTGGCGAGAAATTTGGCTAGGTTTTGTAGAGGTGAGCCTATGGAGCTGACTATGGGTCTAAGTGGGGTTCCTTCTTTGTGTATCTTGGGGAGACCATAGAGCTTAGGGCATCTGGATGATTTCTCTCTGGGAATGATTCTTTGCTGGATCTCTTCGCTAATGGGGGAGGCTTTTATTTTGGATCTAGTGGTTTTTTTCCAGGTAGGTGGTGGGATCTGTGTTTAGGGGTTTGTATGTGGAGTCTTGGAGTAGGTTGGTTAATTTGGTTTGGTAGTCAGATGTATTCATGACCACCGTGGCGTTGCCCTTGTCTGCTGGTAGGATTATTATGCTGGTGTCTTCTTTCAGGTTAAGTAGTGCTGTCTGCTCCTCTTTGGGTAAGTTGGATTGGAAGCCAGAAGCCAGACCACAATTGCATCATTAGCCACCTTAAACCCCTCCAATCCATACATGAAGCAAACTGACACCTACCATGAAGATGAGGCACGACCACGAACGTGAAGCCAAACAGCTATGCAGCTCACCATCTCTAATCCCCCTGTAAGTCAGACTGACCTGAGCACAACAAAGCCCCCACCCAAACAGAACACTCCCCCGTCCAATCAGAGCACAGCCAACCCTCCATCCAATCAGAGCACAGCCAAGCCCCTAACCAATCAGAACACACCTCCACCCAATCAGAACACAGCCGAGCTCCCAGCCAATCAGTTCAAAAACCCCATTGGCAGTTAAAAGGAAGAAACAGCTACAATCACACATTGCTCCTAGAAGCACGAAGCCAAAAGCACCAGCCTGAAGATGATGAATGGGACTTTTTTGAAACTTTGCCAAGACACTTCAAATTCTACGTGGGAGAAAACCCGAAGAACCAAAGACCTACATACAAACACCTGCGAAAACCTCACAAAACAAATATAGATAGATAGATAGATAGATAGATAGATAGATAGATAGATAGATAGATAGATATAGATATATATATAGGTATATATAGATATATATAGGTATATATAGATATATAGATATAGAGATATAGATATTGATATAGATATAGATATAGATGAGATAGAGATAGAGATAGAGATAGAGATAGAGATAGAGATAGAGATAGAGATAGAGATAGAGATAGAGATAGAGATAGAGATAGAGATAGAGATAGAGATAGAGATAGATAGATAGATAGAAATAGATATATAGATATATATAGAGATATATACACACATATATACATATATACATACATACATATATATATATATATGTATATATATATAAACAAAAATATATATGTGCTTCTAAAACAATTTTAGCTTAACAAACTTTCAGAAACAATGCTTGAAAATCAAAAGTAGAAGATAATTCATGCAACTACTTCATGAGCTTAAACGTCTTGATTATATAACTTATATTATTAATTGTCTAACTCAAGGAGCTCAGGACCAAGGGTTATTCTTTGATTTTCTTTGGAATCCTTTACTGAAGTTGACATTTGCATTTATTCCCCAGTATAGGATCTTATGAAATATTTGTAGGTATCAGAAGTAAGACCCACCATGATTTCAATATCCTAACAGGTATTGAGTTCTCTTGGATTTGATGTGATCAAGAAAAACTTAAGACAGCTATATATAAGATATGCTTTAATTTTTCTTCCTACACTGAACAGAAGATCAAATTTGATGGCTCAAATAACTCTTTTCAATTTTTTTTAATTCTACGATTCAGTGGCATTACATTGTGTTGACAGAACATAGCAATTCTAAATGTACCCCATGATCATTCATCAAATCTATTGTATTAATGTGTGAGTGATATATTTATCATCATGCATTTACACTGTTGCAATGCACTTCATATAGAGCTACTTTGAAGACAGTTTGAAAACTACAGCTCATCCAAAATGCAGTAGCCTAGCTATTCAAGTGTGCTTGTATTATCCTACCAGCTCTTAATGACTTAGCACTGATGTGCCTAAGACTGTCTTTTGATATCCAACTCAACCCAAGCAAAACCAGTGCCTGTAGAAAGAAGGTTGTTCTCCCCTGCTAAACATTTAGCAGATGTTCTTTGCTCATATTACACAATATCTGTCACAATCTTTTTCCAAATACAATGTTGTAAGGAATATTAAATAGTGAGTCTCTGCCCCTACTCAAATAGAAACAATCTCTGATGTACTTCTGTACTACCTATATTACAGAGTCTGGTGAACAAACCTAATTATGATGTGATGGCCCTTTAAACTCATCCAATTCCTTAACAAAGATCCACATGTGAATTTGATAACAAATCCTGTGTTATTGTTTCAGATCTTTAGTAATATCCACAAGCTAAGTCAGGCCCAATCTGCACTTCTACTTTACACATGTAGAAGCATCCACCCCTACGGAACACAAACTGTACTTCTCCTTAATATTATGCATTCCAAATAACTACTCCAAATAGTATTATTTGGGTTTCCTAATATGGCATAAATTGGCTTGAATTATCAACAATAATTTTTAAATGTTAATTGCCAAATTGTTTCTACATATAATACATTTGCTTGTAAGCTTACAACTTAAATTGTTCTTTTTACCAATACACACAGAAACACAAGACTTAATTTTTCAAACCCTGTAGAGCATTTTTCCCATAGCATTCACCCATAAATAAACTGTCCATATTTATATCAAGCAATCAGCAATATTCATGCCAAACATGGGGTTTTGTTGGGCCTTAGCCTGGATGTTTGTGAACTTCAGAACCAATGGCACTGCTCCTAATTTACTAACTTCTCTGCTGCATGGCAACTTCCTTAGTTGGGCTCTTCGGTGGCCAAGTTAGTAGTCAAGTTTCCCAGACTTATGGGACTCAGAGATTTCAATTTGCCCTCCCAATGTGGAGTGGGAGCATTTATGCGTACCATGACAACCGTGAACCTGACCCAGATAATTGAAAATCCAACATAGAATGGAGATCACATTATATCTTGTTATCTTCTGGGACACTGGTAGCATGGACTGGATGTGGGGGATATTAATATCAGTTCCTTGTTAAGATCAGATCATTCACTAATTACCATGGAGCTTTCTATAACTGCTTCCCCACATAAGGACACCCATAGAATTCCTCTATCCCAGATGCTTAATGGAACCAGTGGGGTTAATTTGGTTTAATTTAATTTAATTCATTTAGGTACCACCTTATTCCAATGATGCTGGGCAGTTCACAGTGAAAAAAAAAGAACAAAATACATGATATTTCAACAGATAAAATAAAAATAAGATAAAAATAAGATGGAGAGAAAAAAAAGAAAAGAAAGACCCTCCACTTTCATGAAAGGGCTATCTAACTGGGAGAACTGCCAGAGTTTTAAAGCCACCCAGATTACAGTGGCGACTTCATTCCAAAGGGCAGGTGATGCTACAAAGAAAGTGTCTCTCCTGAGTCAGGGTTCCAGAAGGAAATTGAAACTCTGGTGCACAATTTAGTTGAGACATTAAATCAAGCTCAGGAAAACAAAATGAGAACAGCCTTGGATCAGATTGCATCTGCCCAGCCTCTCCTTGTATGTTGATCATGGAGTGCCCCCTGATTTTCAAAGCATTTTTAGAAAATGAAATGGCAGAAGATATGCAGAGAAATAAGCTTAGACTTAACTCTAGAATGTTTGAATGGCTGTTGGTTTTAGAACCCCAGATCTAACAATTTACCATCATTGGTTCAGGATGGAGTTACTGATCAGATGAAATTGGTGTACAACCTGTGACCCTAAACTCTTGGCTCTTGCTTGAAAAGCAGGTAGCAGCCATACCTACAGAGAATGGCTGAAGAGCCGTGGTAGCACAGTGGTTAAAATTCAGTATTAACAAGGTAATTCTGCTGCCAGCAGTTCAGCAGTTTGATTCTCACTGGCTCAAGGTTGACTTAGCCTTCCATCCTTCCGATGTTGGTAAAGTGAGGACCCAGATTGTTGGGTGCAATATGCTGACTCTGTAAACTGCTTAAAGAGGGCTGTAAAGCACTGTGAAGTGGTATATAAGTCTAAGTGCTATTGCTATTTGCATAAATCCATCTTATGTGCCAATTTTACCCCAATTTGGGGATTCAGAGGACCTGCTCTTAGTCACCTATTCCTTGGTTACCTCCTGTTTGGATTGTTCAGTACTTTATATATGGGACTATCCTGGAAGATAACTTGGAAACTTTGGTGGTCCACAATGTGGTGGCATGCATATAAGATATGGGTGCATCTCTGTATATCCATGTAACCCAATACAGGTAATCCCCAGGTATAAACATTCATTTAGTGAGTTTTCACAAAAATGAATTTATTCGGAAAGGGTACTTACATTAGAAATTCAAAATTGTGAGCAAAAAGAGGTCTCTGTAGCCATGTGACTTGGATTCAGTTACTGCTGCAGCGGCAGCCATGTCTAACTCTGTGATTTGCCTAGGCTGTTTGGGTTATGAATGTAATTTCCTGAAGACAGAAGGGTTGTTTTTTTGGTCCTGTCACAGCCAAACAAGAGTCCAGCCGCCACTGATTTGTTTTTGCTTTTTTGGTGCTTTGTGGAAAATCTGCTGCTGCCTGGGCTTGAGGACTGCTTCTGTAAATACTTTAAAAAAATTTTTGTTACTCTATAGCAGAGGTCTTCAAAATTAGCCCTTTTATGACTTGTGGACAGGCCTGGCTGGGGAATTCTGGGAGTTGAAGTCCACAAGTCATAAAAGGGCCAAGTTTGAAGACCCCTGCTCTATAGTGCTTGCAAACAAACAGCACTTTGGGAACTGCTCTGCTTTTGAAGTATTGTACTTTGCAAATTATTGTTTTTGTAAGTACAGTGCTTTGCAGAGATAAAGTTTGTTTACATTTTCCTTGAAACTTATTGTAGAAATATTAGCCAGGATCTACACAAAGCATTCTATAACATTGTGTTTCCTTGCTTTTATTTTGGAGATTTGTGTATATTACTGTAGTTTGTAGGTTTTAAATTTACATTGCCTCCAGAAGATGTGGGTGCCCCATCACTGGAAGCTTTTAAGAAGAGATTGGATAGGCATTTATCAGAAATACTCTGTTGTGAGAGCAGTGGGTTAGACTAGATCAGGGCTTTTCAACCTTTTCACTCATTGTACCACTTTTAGGATATGGCAACATCCAAGTACCACCAGTCGCCTAGCAAGGTGTCAAAAACTTGATGACCCACCCCAAAAGGAAAAAAGTGATAAAGTACAGGTAGTCCTCGACTTACAACAGTTTGCTTAGTGACTGTTTGAAGTTACAATGGCACTGAAAAAAGTGTCCCCCAAGCCACAGCCGAGCAAGACACCTGCCTGCCCACCCGGCAGCGCTCTTCCTCCTGTCCGAGGTTTTCATTGTTGTGAGCATTTCTGTTGAGGATTGGCAGTGGGGGTGGGGTGGGGGTGTTTGGTTTTTATTCCCCCCATCTGCTGGGTGGTTGCACCAGGTTTTGGTCACTTCACATGACCCTGGGACACTGTGACCATCATAAATATGAATCAGTTGCCAAGCATCTGAATGTAAATCACAAGACCCTGGAGATGCTGCAACATTCCAGCTGGTCGGTGCTTCTTCTGGGTTCAGCAGAAGCGCCAGGATCATTGCTGCTTGCCAGCTGATCAGCGCTTCTTCTGGGCTCAGCAGAAGCACCAGGATAAACGCCAAGCTCCAGATGGAGCCTGGTGCTGATCCTGGTGCTTCCTCTGAGCCCTGACAGCCCTGCAGCTCCAGCCATCTCTTGCTCAGGCTTGTGCAGTGCTGCCATTGATTCAGCTCATTCCCCTCCCCCGCTAGTTTTTCTAGGATGGTCACGTACCACTTGCCAGGTGCCAATATACCACAGGTGGTACCCATACCACTGGTTGAAAAGCCCTGGACTAGACAACCTCAAGGTCTCTTCCATTTCTGTTACTGTTGCAAGCTGAGAGTTCTACAAATCCCTCCCCCATCTCCCTTTGGGTGCCTGGCTGGAAACTCTTAAGGTAATTAGTTGTAAGTGGTTTTTTTTTTAAGCACTTGCTCTGAGCAGCTGAAAACACTTGAGCTAACTAGCAGCAGTTTTTTTGTTTTTTAAAAAAGCATCTGCAATGGCTGCAAGCTCTGCTTGGAGGCAATTTAGTTCTTGAGCCAGCTACACTAGAAACAGCTGATGGGTGGCCCTTGAGAAAGCCTCTCAGTTCAATTAATGTGGTAGCGATCAATTAACAAATTGGAGGAAATAGTCAGATTTTTGTTCATTTAACAACCCATTTGATTCAATCAATGAATTTGATTTCAAAAATTTGTACAGTTGAGTCTGATTCATTTGACAAGTCATTTTTTTACTTATAAGCCTAATGGGCAGGCATTAGGTTCATACCTTGAGGTCTACCTGTACTTTGTTTGCTGATTGGTTCCAGTAGACTTTTAGATACAATTCAAGGTACTGGCTTGAATTACCCATAAAACTATTCATGAAATAGGGCCAGATTATTTGCAGGACCACCTAATAAGGAGAGTAGTTAATTTTATTTGATGCCGTGCTCTGTCTATAGCTGCTTCCTTAGAAGCTGGAGCTGGGGAACAGTTCTATAGGGAAGGAGAGAGAGCTGCTTATTGTGTTTATGTCTCCCCAAGATTCCAAAAAACATAATTTAACAATTTAATTAGTATTTTTGCTCACTGATTATCTTCACAAACCAGTCCAAAATATTGCTTGCCACAATTTACAGAAGATGAATGAAATGAACTGTGACCTAATCCTTTATTGGAAGTTCTGCCATTGGCCAATGATATTTATACAGCAAATATCAGAAGTGGTTACATTAACATAGATTGTAATTAAAGCCATTATGGATCATTACAATTTGATCTACCTAAAGTTATCTAGGAAGCATCTTTGATACTTCAGTTTATCCGTGCTGCAGTAGCAAATTACTTAGAGTTGGCTTTAACTAGTATTCAACCAAATTCCTGACAATTCTTCTCTCATTAATACAGTAAATATTTTTTATAACTGCTTCATAGTCTAAGCCAGGGGTGTCAAACTGCTGGCCCACGGGCTGGATGCATCATAACGAAATCGCGCCCACCCCATTGCCGGCAATGGCAAAAAAGTTGTGATATGTTGCGACATGTCACGTGATGTTACAAGTTTGATACCCCTGGTCTAAGGTGTTCAGAAATCAAGGAACCTGAATCTTGGTCAATAATTATTAATTAATAAATAATAATGCTTCTACCCCGTGTAATTTTCTTATTCCACAAATAAATCAGGACTTTGACAATATTATTCTTTTCTTTATCTTGTACAGGGAGGAAACAAAGCTAACTATGGCAAAATTCATATTAAATTCTGGTGACTATCTCACTATTTTCTCCCTCCCTGTAATATGACTCATTTTTTCCTCCTTCTCTTCTTCTGAGGCCATTTTTTTTCTTATTCTTATTATTTTGAATCTTGCCTACTTTCAATGTGTTGTATTTTACTTCATTGTATTTTGATGTTTTCTTGTGAAGTTAATTTGTTTTGCTTTATATTACAGACAGTGGTGGGATTCAGCTGGTTCACACCACTTTGGCATAACCAGTAGCTAATTTTTTGTTGCCCAGGCCCAGAATGGACTTCCGGAAGTGGCATCTACGCAGAGAACCAGTTGTTCACATATTTGAATTCCACCACTGATTACAGATCTGTATCCAACATAAAAATAACCTATAAAATACAGCTATTTTCATAACATAGTTCAGAAGTCTTTTTTTTTCTTACCCCAAATTGAGGATAATTAACTTATATATTCTCTGACTTGGAATGCTTTCCAACAGATTTAAAATATTAAATCTGTCTTCCCCTTTAACAGCTGCATAGGGAAGCAGACCTAAATTATGATAGCTGAAATCAATGGGTATATAGTATTTTCTTTGATGATATTGAATTTAAGATGCCCCCCCTGATCTGCCCTAGAATAAAGGGAAAAAAACTTTTTTCTGCATCTAATTACTATATTTTTAGTGAGTCAGAGATGCTATTTTTATTCCAAAGTTTAAAATATTAGAGAAAAATGAAATCTTCATTTCAAATAAATACATGCGTTAAATGATTTTATGATAATTTTGCTTATATATTCTACCATGATTTTGATCTTTTGCCATAAGCTTATGGCATTGGTATACTCCCTGTTTCAAACAGTGTTCAAATGGAGTAAACTTTTTGTTCTGCTGAGAAATGAACATTGGATGACAAATTATGTATCAGCTAGGGAGCCACTGGCATGAACTATTTCAATTTCAGTTTCATCAGTACAGCAGAATTTCATGAAGTAGTGGTGGATTTAGAAAGATGATAAATGAAGTCCAGATTTGGCCTTGGAATCAGTTTCCTTATAGTCAATGGACCCAAAGCCCATTCAGAAGGATCCTTTTCATAACACATGAACCACACAACAGTCCACTGAAGTTTCACTTGCTCATCAGTTAGAGTCAGATGTTAGAACTTCACTTAAAACTGAAACTGCTTCCATGGGGAAAGTCTTCTAATAGCACCTCACAATTTTCATTCCTTTCTCTGGTCCCATTCACCCCAATCTATATCACCCATTACAAATCCTCCAAATATTTTCTGGATAAAGGCCAGGCAGGAGGAAGGATTATTGAAGAAAAAAGTTTGAAATAAAACAACCTACAACAATTTTTTATCATAATGGAATATGTAATGGACCACCTTTCCCCAGTTAAGTCTACTGTCCCAAAGGGTCTGGCAGGAGAGGCAATACAGGTCTTATTGATTAACAAGTGCCATCTGGTCAGACTCGGGAGGAGAAATTTTTCTGTCATGATGCCCAGTCTTTTGAACTTTATCCCCCAAGAACTGAGATTGGGCCTGACCCGGCTGGCCTTCCAAAAGGCTCCAAAGACATGGCTCTGTCAACATGCCAGGGTAACCGGCTATTTAATAAATGAATAAATAAATATACATGACTCTGGCCTGCTAACAGTTGAATAAATAAATATTCTATGGCTTTGAAAATTAATGGTAAAAAGTGTAATTTTTAAAGTACATTAAATAAATACAGGTAGTCCTCAGTTAATGACCATTCCTTCAGCAACCATTCGAAATTACAACGGTGCTGAATCAGGTGGACTTATGACTGGTCCTTAAAGTTGCAGCTGTTGTAGCATCCCAAGTGTCACGTGCTCATGATTTGGCTTGCAATTTCCATGTTTTCTCAAAAATAAGACCTGGTCTGTTTTTTTTTTTTTTGCCTTCAAAAGAGGCATTATGTATTATTATTATTATTTTTTTGTAAAAAATTCTTTTATTAAAACAATCAACATCAAACATAAGATCGTATTAAAAAGCAATCATCATATAACCTGCAATACAACACTAAGGATTAGTCTTTGTAAACGTCTGGTTTAGTAAACATTCCTCACTCCTCACGTCAAGCCTCAACTATACACCTGATACATTTTATTTGATTGGTGTTTCTCTTATATATGTTCTATCTACTGTTTCTAGTCTATCACATATTGTTCATTCGAGCTTCAGAAGTAAATTCGACTCAGTAGTAGTGCAATCTTTTATGATCCCTAGCCATTATGTATTATTTTTGAGGGATGTCTTACCCGCTTACCTTAAGACTGCTGCAGAAAGGCCTTCCACACCCCAACACAGGATGCATCACCGCCTGACTTCTGTGGCCACTCACAGCAGGAGGCCATGTGGCACATTGCACTGGTACTGCCACTCACGGCAGGAGGCCACATGGTACATCATGCCAGTGCCACCACTTGCAGCAGAATGCCACGTGGCATGTTGTGCCAGGGCGTGCACAAGAGGCAGCACTGGAGCGAAGTGCCACATGGCATCCTGCCACAAGTGGCAGCACCATTGCGACATGCCACATAGTGTCCTGCCACAAGTGGCTGCAGAAGAAGGGTGGCGGTGCGACAAGTGTTGGGGCGTGGGTCCTGCGGCAGTCCTGAGGTAAGCTGGTGCTGGGTGCATTCTCCACCCCCATCCTAGCTTGATTTTTATGCATGCGCCTTGCCCCACCTCATACAACCAGATAGTGGGATGGAGTGGGCGGGGTCTTAACTAGGGCTTATTTTGGGGGGTAGGGCTTATATTAGGTGCACATGTAAAAATCAAGCTAGGGCTTATTTTCAGGGAAACATGGTATGAAAATCGCAGCCTCACAGGATCCCATGGTCATGTGATCTCCATTTGCAACCTTCATTCTCATCTTCTGATAAGCAAAGTCAATGGGGAAGCTGGCAGAAGGTCACAAATGGGGATCATGTGACATGGATCCTAACAACTGCATGGGATTTACTTAACAACTACAACTAAAACTGCAGAAAGTGCCATCATAAGTTGGTGCAGTTATGTGACACTGTGCTTTCTGATCTTATTGTTTAGCAATGGAGTTCCTGGTCACAACTACATTACTTGACAAACACATAGTAAATGGTAAACAAAAGTGCCCTTTTCTTCCACAGGAACTTTTTATGCTCTTTTTTGGGGGGTGGAAACAGCCCCAAGTAGGACACAAATAACGTTTATCATAAAACAATAGTATTTATTGTTAGTACAAAAACAAAGTTTGCTCATTAATGGAAAAGTGAAGTGCATGGTTATTTACTATACATTTTCTGAGTTATAAACATTTTCTTATCCTAACTTATTCAGCATCTCTCTAAACATATTCCTTATATTTGAACTTAATTATGAGTTCTTTACTAATGTTTCTTACATCTCCAGCTAGCTATACCTAGTTCAGTTATGTCACAAGGAAGTTCCATGACTCAATTAACTCAAAGTCTCCTTTGGATAGTATTAAAATTACTGTCATTTCTATGATTCTATTGTAATTGTTTGGATTCTGTTATGATCTCTATTGGAAGAGTTAAAGCTAGCAGCTCTTATTAGTCAATGCATGAAACCAAAGGAAGAGTAAGAACTCTGCCCTAAGGATAGAAAGATATGGTATAAATTTAAATAAATAAAAAGAAACAAAATACTATTTTCTCTTACAGATGACTTTTGGAGTGGGATTTTTCTCCCACTCTAGGAGAGGAAATTCCAGGGAGAATTCTGAATTTAAAAAACATCTAATTGAAAACACATTTATTTTTAGAAACCAAATCTTACTGCCTTATGTGGTGGTTAGTTACAGGCACTATGCCAGTGCTAATTAGTTGGTTAAAATTAAGCTAGTAACTCCTTAAAGATTAATTTAAATTAAGGTGAAAAAGAAACTTGCCTTAGCACAATGTGATTGGCATATCCTCTTGGTGTGATGTATGGTATAAAAGTCAATGTTTTGCAGAAATAATAAAATAAACGGGAGATGTTCCATTGACAAGTGACAAATGAAAACTGTTTCCAGAAAAACCTCTGTTGTTTCCATCTTTATTGTTCGAAAGGATAAGCAATGCATCTGAATGAGAAATAATGAAAGTCGGAAAATCAAATTTGCACTGTGGACTTTGAATCCAGAAAGAGGGGTTTTTCGGGCTAAACAGTTTGAGTAGGAAGAAAAATCCTTCAGAGACCCACACTACTTTAAACATATTTGTTCCCCCACCTCCAAAATTATATGAAATATAACTGATGTATCAAATATATCATGAAGGAACCTTGGAGAATATAAAGTACTTAAAATCCCTTCTAGTCTTTGGGACCAATCGGTCAAATTTCAGGCTCAATTTTAGATAAATGATGCAGTTACTTCATAATACATAACTGTGAGGAATACTTCTGAATGGCGAATATAAAGTATCTGGCTAGTACAGTTAGCTGTTTTGGAGACTTCACACTTGAAGCACAATGAAGTACGTATTACCTTGAACACTGGGCTGAAGAGCATGGTATGTGTGTTTGTGTGTGTAGGAGGTGGTCTCCAATAATTGTTTATTCAATCTGCCACTCTAATCCAGTGTTTCCTCTCACTGAAAGGCATGACTAGGAACTGCTGCCTTATTCACCAAAATACTTTACTTATCTACCTTGAATTTGTTTATAGATGAAACTGTTTAGAAAAACTTCTAGCTCTCAGCTCTTCTTTTGTCTTCAATTTTGAGCCTCTTCCTTTTTTTTAACTTGCTTATCCATTTTACAGAAGTTGACCTGCAGTAAATGACTCTTGAACTTCTAAAGAGCTGAAAAACTCAGAGAGAACCTAGAAAAGATCCCATGGATGAAAATCCTAAAGTGGAAAACAATCCAAGAAGCATGGGAAACTCTTAAAAATGCAATCATAAAAGCCCATACCAGCACAATACCACTGAAAAAGAAAAACAAGAAATTTAAGAAGAAACCAGCATGGCTGCAGAAAGATCTTTCTGACAAAAAAGGACAAATACAAAAAATGAAAAGAAGGGCACATAACTAAGGCTGATTATCAGCAGACAGCCAGAACAAGTAAAGACGATGTCAGGAAAGCAAAGGCTCAGAACAAACAAAGACTTGCAACAGAAATCATGGATAATAAAAAAAAGTTTCTTCCAACATATTAACAACAAGAAAAAAGTCAAGGAAACTGTAGATCCACTAAAGAGAGAAGATGGCAAGGAAATAATAGGCAACAGGGAGAAAGTAGAGCTGCTTAACTCATACTTTACATCAGTCTTCACACAAAAAGAAACTATAGCCCAACATACCAAAAAACCACTGCAAAAGACAAATTAGAAACAAAAATTAAAATAAGCAAGAAAATGGTAAGAGAATACCTATCTGACCTTGATGAATATAAATCACTGGGGCCTGACAGATTACATCCCAAAGCTCTGAAGGAGCTGGCAGATGTTATCTCAGAACCACTGCACCACATCTTTCAAAAATCCAGGAGCACAGGGGAAGTACCTGAGGATTGGAAAAAGGCTGATGTTCCCATCTTTAAGAAAGGGAAAAAAACAGACCCAGAAAACTATAGACTAATCAGTTTCACATCAATATCTGGGAAGATCCTAGAAAAGATAATCAAAAAACAGATCTGTGAACAACTAGAAGCAAACAAAGTCATAACTAGTAGCTAGCACATGTTTGTTAAAAACAAATCATGCCAAACCAATCTTATTTCATTCTTAGACAAAGTGACTAAACTAATAGACCAGCGAAATACTGTGGACATAGTAAGGCATTTGATAAAGTAGACCACAACCTACTCCTTGGCAAGCTAAAATAAGGTGGAATAGACAACATCACCACCAGATGGATCTGTAGCTGGCTGGCAAACAGAACTCAACAAGTAGTCCTCAATGGCCCTACATCCACATGGAGAGAAGTAAGCAGTAGGGTACCACAAAGTTTTGTCCTAGGCCCAGTACTCTTCAATATCTTCATCAACGACCTAGATGAGGAAATTGAAGGAGAACTCATCAGATATGCAGATGACACCAAACTGGCAGGAGTAGCCAACACCCCAGAAGACAAACTCAAGATCCCAAAAGATCTTGACAAACTTGAACAATGGGCCCTGTCCAACAAAATGAGTTTCAATGTGGAGAAAAGCAAAGTTTTACATTTAGGCAAGAAAAATCAAAGATACAAGTACAGATTGGGCAAGACCTGGCTTAAAAAGAGTAACTGTGAGAGGGACCTTGGAATCCTAGTGGACAATCACTTAACCATGAGCCAGCAGTGTGCAGCAGTAACCAAAAAAGCTAATACAATCCTGGGTTGAATAAACAGAGGCATAGAATCAAGATCATGTGAGGTATTAGTACCGCTTTATAAAACCCTAGTAAAACCACACCTGGAATACTGCAGCCAATTTTGGTCACCATATCACAAAAAAGATATTGAGAGTTTAGAAAAAATTCAGAGAAGAGCCACTAAGATGATCAAAGGCCTGGAAACTATAACATATGAAGAACAGCTGCAGGACTTGGGTTTGGCTAGTCTAAAGAAAAGAAGAAATAGGGGAGACATGATAGCAGTATTCCAGTATCTGGGGGCTGCCACAAGGAAGAGGGGGTCATGTTGTTCACCAAAGCACCAGAGAAAAGGACAAGAAACAATGGTTGGAAAATGATCAAAGAGAGAAGCAACCTGGAATTAAGGAAAAACTTCCTGACAATGAGGACAATCAACCAGTGGAACAACTTACCTCCAGAAATTGTGGGCTCTCCATCACTGGAGATTTTTAACAAGAGACTAGACTAGATAATCACCTGTCTGAGATGGTATAGGTTCTCCTGCTTGAGCAGGGGGCTGGACTAGAAGACCTCCAAGGTCCCTTCCAGCTCTTCTCTTCTCTTCTCTTCTCTTCTCTTCTCTTTATTTTATTTATTTATTTATCAAATTTGTATGCCGCCCCTCTCCTGAGACTCGGGGCGGCTCACAACAACAACACAGCTACAAATACAAAATTCAATAATAATAAAACAATCAGTCTAAAAATCCATACATACAACATGCAAACACAGTCAAACACACAATCAATGATGGAAGCACAATTCCTCGGCCCGGGGCCAGAACACAGTTCATACCCCCCAAGCCTGTTGGCATAAATAGGTCTTCAAAAGCTTCTGGAAAGCTAGGAGGGAGGAGGCAGTACGAACCTCTGAGGGAAGTTGGTTCCAGAGGGCTGGGGCAGCAACGGATAAGGCCCTTGTCCTAGGTCCCGTCAGATGACACTGCCTAATGGACGGGACCCGTAAGAGGCCAGCCCTATGCGCCTTAACCGGTCGCTAGGATTCATGAGGCTGAAGACGGTCCCGCAATTAACCTGGTCCATTGCCATAAAGGGCTTTATAGGTCATAACCAACACTTTGAATTGTGTTCGGAGACCAATTGGCAGCCAGTGCAGCTCACGAAGGGCTGGAGTGATATGAGCATGTCTTGGAAGACCCAAGACAGCTCACGCGGCCGCATTCTGGAGAACCTGCAGTCTCCGGACATTCTTCAAAAGTTGCCCCATGTAGAGAGCATTACAGTAGTCGAATCTCGAGATGACAAGGGCATGAGTGACTATTAGGAGTGACTCCCGATCCAAATAGGGTCGCAACTGGCGCACCAGGCGAACCTGGACGAATGCTCCTCTTGCCACAGCCGAAAAATGGTGTTCTAAGCTTAGCTGTGGATCGAGGAGAACACCCAAGTTGCGAACCCTCTCCGAGGGGGACAAAACTTCTCCCCCCCAGGGTGATGGACGGACAGTTAGAATCGTCCTTGGGAGGCAAAACCCATAGCCACTCCGTCTTGTCGGGATTGAGTCTGAGCCTGTTGGCACCCATCCAGACCTCAACAGCCTCCAGGCACCGGTTCATCACTTCCACTGCTTTGCTGTAATGACGCGGGGTAGAAATATAAAGCTGAGCTCTTCTCTTCATGCCAGATGAATGCTCCAACACTGGAAGCTTTTAAGAAGAGACTGGACAACCATTTATCTGAAATGGTATAGGGTTTCCTGCCTGAGCAGGGAGTTGGACTAGAAGACCTCCAAGGTCCCTTCCATCATCATCATCATCATCATCATCATCATTATTATCTTTTATTCATTAAACATGAACCTCAGTCAACTGAACATTCAAATTGGCTGGCGCTGATGGTTGACACGGGTTGCTACCAGCATCCTAGTTGTCAACCAGGTATCTCCATAAAATATAAGATGTTCCGAGTAGTGCAGGTTTTTGTAACATTGCTGGAGTTTTTGCAGGAAGCTGCAGTTTCTTGTTGTATTTTGCAAAGTTTTTGGACATAGTTCCCAGTGCCCCAATGACAATGTTACACGTTTCATCCATAATCACGCAGTTTCGATGGTCAGGTCACTATATTTAGTAAATTTTTCCAGTTCTTTTTCTTCGACTCTGGCATCTCCTGGTACAGCGATATCAATCAGCTGTACACTTTGGTTCTCTACAACTCTGATATCCGGCGTATTGTGTTCCAAATGGAACATTAAATAAGGGAAGGCAGTTTCTTTTTTGGCTAATCTATGCAATTGAAGCCACCAAATGTATGAGCCATATGTGGAAGGCCGTCATCCCCTAAGTGTAGTATAATATGTTCTTGATTATGAGGTTTGTTTATACTGGTTGTTCTAAGAAGACAGGATGAGCGGACTCATGCAGTACATACAGAGCTGCTAACAAAGCACACAAAACAAGCTGTGTTAATGGTGAAGATATCTGGGTGAATTATGTAGATGACATTCCTGCTCTCATTTTTACCACATTGTATCCTCTTGTTAGGACAGATGCTGAAAATGAGAGAATCAGCAAATGGCATGTAAGGATGCATAACCAAAAGATGCCAAGATTGCAAAATTTCCTCCTTTGTATAAACTAACAGTTTAAGTTCCTGGCACTCTCAATTTATGCTGACCTTATAGACTCTCTCAGAACGAATTTGCTCTTGGCTTCAGAATAGCCACAGTTTCTACTTCTTTTATAAAACAAACACTATCCTGAAGTGAAAACTCAGATAAAATTATTGTGTTTCATTGCATGAAAAAGTCCATGTCATACACATCCAGCTGTAAGAGAGAAATCACTACCTTAATTCAATATCACAATGAAATATGGGCATTTAATTGGCATTCATATTGTTATCTTTTAAGAGCTTGCATTCAAACCTCTAACCTAGATGTAGATAACTGTCAAATTCTCACATTTTATTTCTGAAAATTTGCAGACTTGTTTTGCAAATAAGAACTGTCAAACTTTTATGAATTGCGAAGAGTTTGCAAGTTTTTATTTTTTTAAAAAAAAATGAAGCAAGCAAGTTTTCAACATGTTTTTATTTCTCCCTCTCCTGATATTTAGCATATTAGGTTATCTGAATTGCTCTTACTGAAATTAAAAGTCAAAGTATTAAACAGGTAGATTAATTAGGACTCATGTTATCCTTAGCAACTGTTCAGTATAACTTGGAGAAAACTTTTGAGTTTATTGGCTAGTCTCCTCAGGTTGCATAATTTCAATGTAGAACAGGAATTCCAGGGAGTGTAATATCTCTAGAGAACATGAAGTTGGGGAAAGCCTGATTAAACTTGGTCTTTATCATAAAATTCATGTTTGCAGGTTCATCAATGCATGACACATTAAAAGTAATGGGATATATTTTTCAGGGGTTATTGTTTTTCTTATTATTTCCTGGGTTTACAAATCATACATTTATGCACACAGAGAACAAAACAATGCATGCATCCTTGTGATGCTGGGAAAATTATTTATCTGTTTAATGCTGTTCCGCATTAGCTCCAGCTTGAGATAAGAATTAACATTCACAAAGATTAAACTTGCAACAATGGTTTCTCATCCATTAGAACCATGAAAGGAAATAGATTAGGCTATTAGTCTGAGTCCAGAATTGTAACTAAATGTTCTCTTTCCTTTCCTTTCCTTTCTTTCTTTCTTTCTTTCTTTCTTTCTTTCTTTCTTTCTTTCTTTCTTTCTTTCTTTCTTTCTTTCTTTCTTTCTTTCTTTCTTTCTTCTTTTTAAAAAAGAGCTTTATGACCCAAATATTTCACTTCCAGAGCATTGTGATGTGCCAATAAGCAATCTGAACTAATATTGTGGGCTCCAATTCACCCACAAAGTATTTTTCATAAATTGTAGAGATACCAATATAATTTCTATGTTGGTATTTATTTTCAGATCCTATTTTTATCCCTAGCAGAGAAATGCATCACTCTTTTCAGCATTAACCACCCCCATGAGTCCTGTGTATTTTTTCTTGATCATTCTTTGGTAACTCACACATGGTATATAGACTTGCATGTCATATTTACCTAATGTGTTCTAATCCTATACATATTTGTTCATGCATGGACTTCAGATATCTGGGGTTTGCATGACTCATTCTTTTTCCCCTTTCCCCTTTTCAACTGTGTATAACAAATGGAACAATCTGAACAATTGTTGTGGCTCTTTGGATAATGCTACCTGTTGCTAGGGTAGGCTCATGAATACATGTTGGGTGCTAGAGTCCCTACATTGTACTTTGTCAAGGTAGAGATACATATTTTATTTATTTATTTATTAAATTTCTATGCCACCCTATTCCGGGAACTCAGGGCGGCTCACAGCATAAATAGAAATCTAATATTAAAATACTACATAATACATATATAAAAATACATATATAAAAAAGAAAACCCCTAAATTAAGAAACCATTCATTCAACAAACGTACACACAAACATACACTGGCTAGGGGCAAGATGTCAACCGCCCCAGGCCTGTCGGCAAAGATGTGTCTTAAGGAGTTTACGAAAGGCTGAGAGGGTGGGGGCGATACGGATCTCTGGGGGGAGTTGATTCCAGAGGGCTGGGGCCGCAACAGAGAAGGCTCTTCCCCTAGGCCCCACCAGGTGACACTGTCTGGCTGACGGGACCTGGAGAAGGCCGACTCTGTGGGCCCTAACCGGTCACTGGGTTTCATGAGGCAGCAGACGGTCCCGTAAGTAACCTGGTCCGATGCCATGTAGGGCTTTATAGGTCATAACCAACACTTTGAATTGCGTTCGGAGACCAATAGGCAGCCAATGCAGCTCGCGGAGTGATGCCGAAATGTGGGCATTTCTGGGCAGGCCCAACACTGCTCGCGCGGCTGCATTCTGCATTATCTGAAGTCTCCGAACGTTTTTCAAAGGTAGCCCCGTGTAGAGAGCATTGCAGTAGTCGAACCTCCAGGTGATAATGGCATGAGTGACTGTGAGAAGAGATTCCCGGTCCAAATAGGGCCGCAACTCCTCTGGTTCAAGCAGATGAAACTGTGTCAGATTATCATATATTTTTCTCATCTTTGTTCAATGGTGACTGCATCATATTTGTGTATATTGGGACTGAATTTCCAAATAGTACTTTATAAATTCCAAGGTTCCTTTATTGCAACATGCCTTTTACAAAAAAGCAGTAGGCACTTATTTGAAAACTGTACGATTGAACTTTTAATCAAATCATGAAGCGATGAATCCCTTCTTCATTTTACAGCTAATAAAACACTGCAGTGTTTTTGCTCAGTTTCAATGTACAAAGCCCATTGCAGTACATTCATTCCAAGTGTACTTCTCTTCTTAACAGCCTCTGAGTATATTCTCTATGTCTAATGAAGCTGGACTCCATTGAACCAACTATTAAAACCAGCCAAGACCAAATTTTTCAACTTTACTTATTAGACCAGATTTATAGAAGAGCTTATTCACTCCTATGGTACTTCTATATTCAGTTTCATTTACTGGGACTAAAGAATTCAAAATGTTAATGAGTTTGGGCCAGGGTGCAGTTGCTACACTGAGTCCATAAATGAAAGTAAGTTTTTTAAAAAAGGGAAAAAAAGAGAAATTTGTTAAATTTCTCAAGAGGGCTTAAGAATGAAGTAATGTCAGGGACTGCAAAATCTGTCCATTAAACTAATCATAGTCAAAGAATTATAATGCATGGGGTTTATTTTCTTTTTGAAATGAATGAGGATACATATTCACAACATTTGAAAGCTGTACATTATAGTAAAATACGGGTGTGGGTTAATGGCTTTTGCTTATGTGTAGACTAACTTGGTAACAAAGTGATTTCTATCCTACTATTTCTTTGAGAAATGTTAATGGGTAGAAGAGTACATCAAAAGGATTAGAGGAGATTTTTGTCCAGACATTTTGTCCTAATACAGACGTGCATTTTTTGAGATGTTTATTGCAGTTGATATGGAAGATATATGAATGTTTAAACTGTCTTTAAATCTCTAAAATATATGGATGGGATAATTAGCAAAGGAGAATTTTAATGGGAGGTACCATTTTAAATCTCTCCTCATATTTCATTAAATTAATAAAAAGTAATGTAAATTGATTTTTAAATATTTATTCTTTATATCAAAGGACTATTGCAGTCCAAAATTGGTTAAAACAAATCCACATCTAGCTTAGTCAGGATTTCAGCATTTATAACAGAATAAAGAATTGGAAGGAACCTTAGAGGTTTTCTAGTCCAACCCCCTGCTAAAGCAGGAGACCTTATAGAAATGCTCTTTTTTTAGAAAATGAATCCTGAGCTAAATTGCTAATGAGATGATGTTTGACAACAAGGCTGTATTGACACAAAACTTGTTAATGCTCCAAACTGAACAAAGGAGTGTGTTAGAACAATTAAAATGGAGGCAAGAAAATCAAAAACTCTATTATCCTCAGGATTCTTGAATTTTATTTTCTTCTGAAGAAAGAGATAAGTTTTGTATGAGATCTGTTCAAATAACTGAAAACTGTAATGCACCAAGGTTTTTCAGTTCAAATTAAAATGTGTATGGAATGTAGAAGAAATTGAAGAGATTTAGAAAAACAGATTAAGAACCAAACAGAAAAGGCAGAAACAGCTGTCTTCTTCTATGTAGTGCCAAATGTAGAAATAAGGAAAGAACAAACAAATTTTGCTAATGGTATTATTATTATTAGTCAGACTGGAAAGAATGGATGCCAGGACTTCAGTTAACATTAAATTAGTGGCAGTTTCAAAGGGAAGAGTAATTTGGAAACCACTGAGATGTGGAGAATTTATAAGGTCACAAATGAAATGAATCAAAGACAAAAAAGGAGATGTTTGCTGAAGTACTTCTAGTTAAGGTTTTATTTGTGTGCAAGACTGACCTCAATAGAGATAAATTACCGCAACTATGAGCATAACTCGGTCACCCAAGGATTCTGACCAGTGAATATTTGGGTAATACATTGTTTGTGTTTTAAATTATAGGTTGCTATGAAAAATATTAATTTGTCAAGTTATAATGCATTTGAAATCATATCAATATTATATTGTGTTACATTATATTATATTGTATTTTATCATATCCTATTATGCAATATTATACATTTTGTAAATGTCATAAGGATATTGATGTTAATATTATGAACCAGCAACTCAACACTTTAGACTTTTATTCAGGAAGTGAGAGAATTTTTTAGGGCTATATTCATAGAATAGATGCAGTTTAACAAGTTATGCAGTAAACACAGTTAAATGCAATAATGGGGGAGGGAAATTGAAAATATGCTCCCACTGAATTCACTTTTCACAGAAATATTGCCAGAGGTATTGACAATTACATAAAATATCTGCAAAAACTTTCCTTTACCCTGTGGTAATTCCACTAGTTCCCATTGCAACCCTTTTTTCTGCCTTAATGTTTTTTTCGCAGCTCTGATGAGAACCTTTAGCAATACTGTCAATAGTCATATGTTATTCATGGCCAATAAATTCAAATTCTCTTAGGTTTATCCTAAGTGTTGTTTTAAACTATAAAAGCTCAATTTTAGACCCAGCGATTGAGCTATGACTTAGGTCCTAGAGAATGATGAATATTTTTAATAAAAATGTCAGTGCCTTAGATAGGTTTCAGAAATCACTGATGATAAAGACTTTAGATGCTAAGATGCAAGAAAAATGTTGAACTGTATTTCCTGACAATGCCTGAATAGTATAATAGTCCTCTTCAAACAGTTGTTTTGGGACACCCCATAGGCATACTTGAAGTCTTTAATTAAGGGATATTCTCTAAAGCAGTCTGCCTTGCAAATATTGCTCTGTTAGGCAAATTCAAACTATTATTTATGGTTCACTATTAAAAAGAACAATATAGAAACAATAGGCAGAAAATTTATGCTGATTGTTGCAATTGAGAGCAAGTTTTTCATGTGTTTCATAGTCTCCCCAGCATGGGTTGAGAGAACAAAATTGTGCCTTTCCTTTCACCTAGCCAGCTTCCTATTATTTCATCAAAGACTATGAAGCATTCACATGTAGGAATAACATTTAAATAAAGTATGTCAATACAGTGTGCATATAGAAGAAGGTGTCTATGACACTAGAGAGGAACTGAGATGCAGACTATGCTGAAAGGCCTCAGAGACAATCCAACACATAGGGTAGAGTGTAAAATGTAGGCAGCAACAGCATATACTGGACTATGCAACCAAATAGCTGGCTTTGTGAGCAGGAACATCTGCACAGTGTATGGGCCATACCTTCCCAAGTCCAGGTGGGAAATTCCACAAAAAGTCATAGAGGAAAAGAGTGATAAAATCCTAAGAAATTTACAAGGTCCTGACAGACAGGCAAGTACTGGCCAATCAACCAGATATCATGGTAATAAGCAAGGAGCAGAAGACAATGAGTATAGATGTAGCAGTGTCAAGTGACAGCACTAATAGGAAGAATAGCAATAGCAGTTAGACTTATATACCACTTCATAGTGCTTTACAGCCCTCTCTAAGTGGTTTCCTCATTTTACTTACCTTGGAAGAATGGAAGGCTGAGTCGTCAACCTTGAGCTGCTTAGAATCAACTCTTGGAGTGAGCAGTGAAGTAGCCTGCAGTACTGCATTCTAACCACTGTATCACCACGGCTCATTGGTAAGAATGAAGGAGTTCTATGATGATTGATTATTAATATGATCTTATATTTAATGTTTAACCACTACCTCAGGACCTATTGTTAGGGATCATAGAGAATAAAAAATGTAACAGGTGTATAATAGAGGATTGAAGTGAGGAATGAAAAATGTTTACCAAACCAGACGTTTACAAAGAATAATACGTAGTGTTGTATATCAGACGCTATGATGTTCGATGCATACAAAGATTTTATGTACAATGCTGATTGTTTAAATAAAGGAATTTTTATTTAAAAAAAAAAAGAATGAAGGAGTATGAAAAGCTAGAGAGGTACTAAATACAGAACTAGAGAGATGTGGAAAGCAAAGGCTACAAAGTGGCCCCAGTGGTGATAGGAGCATGTGGAGGTATGATTCCTAAATGGGCAGAATAGCTCCAACAGATTTCAAAGAATGATATCAGAGCTTTCTGTCCAGAAAAATGCAGTGCCGGGAACATTCACAATACTATGCAGGACCTTCAAACTTCCAAGCCTTTGGTAGAGAATCCAAGATTGAGGAGACACAGACCACACATAGGAGTGAGAAGGGATTTTTTTTTTAAAATAGGAAAAATGAGCAGAGATGTAAACCTCCTCCCTCCTAAGTTTTGTTGCATGAAATACCAGGGAAGATTATAATGAAAACTATATCTACAAAATGAGATAAAATTAAAAATTAAATTGAGGATTTAGCCTTACATTAATGAGTAGTAAAATCATTCCAGTTTAATCAATCCATCCTCAAGTTGGATTTTATATTTTATTTTATTTTATTTCAATAGATTATAAGTGTGTGTGTTTCTGTCTACTATCTATCTATCTATCTATCATCATCATCATCATCTATCTATCTACATGTATTTTGGGTTTTTGTAATTACTTGATCCTCGGTGGTTAAATTAATAAATAAAGAATTTTAAAAAATCAATCCATCCTCATTACTGAATGGCTAAGGAGTGCTTTGATAGATGTAGACTCTCCTGTCTGTTTACCCCCACATGAGGCTATTTTTGTGGATAAAGAATTCTGGACTATGCAATAACATGTTAGGTAGTTGTGGAGGAAGGACACAGGCTTTCAAACCCAGAATCAACTCCCTCCCCAATTAACTAGAGACAATAAATAGAAAGTAAGAAAATAAAACTGGAAAGAGAGGTTAGAAAAAATAAGAGCAAATCCCAAGAAAAAATGAAAAATTATGGCAGAAACAACATCAGGCAAGAAATAACACAGCACAAAAATAAAGAAATGGAGAAAGGAGAAAGGAAACAAGCCATAAACAAAAAAAAAATTCAAGGAGGGCTGCATGGCTATGATGAGACGCATAAGGAATATAATTTCAAATATATTTTTACCACAGCAGCTGCTAGATACTATGATTCCATGGAGATGCACCTATAACTATCAGAATATATATTTATTCCAAAGATCTGGTCCAAAGATATGTCGGATCTTACCCTCAAATGGAAATAATCTGACAAGTCCCAATTGTATCATCCTACTGAGACTCTTCCAACATGGTGGCACATATCTTTGACCTAGAAGAATCCATGACAAATCCCACACATAATGCTAACTCCAGCGCAGCTATCTCTATCATTTGAACATCTCCATACGTATTCAGTATTTTAAACATCCAAACTAAAATGAATTGAAAATCGAAAGAGAAAGGGAAATAATTTACAAATAAACACATATTTTCATAATATTTGTAACATTTTAATGCTTTCAGTACATCTTTCACTGAAGACCACAATTTGTTTCCTTATATAGTATATTCATAGTTTACCAGTATTACATTTAAAGAAAGAAAGGCTGCTCTGGTAAAACAAATAACATTTTGCTTTATTTTCACTTAAATTGCCAATTATTATTGGCTTTTTCTAAAGTTTTCCAAGTGTTGTTACTGCTTCTCTTTTTACTGTGGAAAAAATTATTGTCAAGATGGTGTTACTAAAACATAATGATTTAATTCTTCCATCCCTGAGGAATTGTTATTATCCATGTTTTCCAATACTACTGAATAAGTTTAATTGAAAAAAAATCTTTAAATGAAAATAGGCATTACCAAAGATTCATAATTAATTAAAAATGTTAATTTGCATAAAGTGGCATGTTGCAATTTTGAAGTTGTATTGAAAAAAGATGAATTAATGTTTTCCCCTTCCCAATCTGTAATAAAAATGATTACATCTTCTCCACCATTATCATTAATTTCCAGAGCAGTTTTTTATTATCAGTTAAGTGTTCATTTTCCAAAAGCCAACAGGGTTTTTTTGGTCAAATTTACTAACATAGGATTAGATTTTGAAAACACATCTGCCCTTTGATTTACTGCAAGGGTGCACTGCTTAGTGATATTTGATGGCATTGCTGCCAACTGTGAAGTTCATAATAAAAACTCAATGTGCTGGGACATCCTGGAGCTGAGTTGTTTTCAAATATTTTTACAAAATTTGCAGAAAGACAGATTTTCACCAGATTCAAGAGAGAGTTGGAATCTTTGCATTTCTGTTTTATAGTGTTTGCATTTCCTTACTATGGTCAGGAAGGTATTTTGCAGTTTTCTTCATGATATTTGGGTTTCCAAAAATAAATACAAGCAATTACAATTCAGTGTTTCTTAACCTTGTCAAAGTTAAGAAGTGTGGACTTCAACTTTCAGAATTCCCCAACCAGCATGGCTGGCTAAAAAAAAATTGAATTTCATACATCTTAAGGTTGACAAGGTTGAGAAATATTTGATTAAGGGCTGTTCAGATAGGTTCCCTTAATAAATATTTAAACACAACTTTTTTTTTCATTTTATCGTTGAAGATTAACAGATCTTCACATCATCGCCAACCTGCAGGCCAAGTCCATTTCCACAAGAGCAGTTCTATATCTGGGACATAACTGCTGTGAATTAACCAATTTCAACAGATGAATAAGCTCTTGCTAGGGAAAGCATTTTTATTTTACTTCTTATGTTACCATGTAGAATGATATAGATTCTATAAGATGATGAAACAAGGCTAATGAAAAAAATTAAAAACCTTTCAGTGCTGAATGGCTTATTGGTTGGAATTCATTTCTTGACCTTTTGTACTCTGACATATATTACAGCCAACTTCTCAGCTGTCCGACATACTTCAGGCCCCTCCAAAATGATATAGGCCAGGGCAGGGGTAGGCAACCTTGGCTCTTTTATGACTCGTGGACTTCAACTCTGAAGTCCACCATAAAAGAGCCAAGGTTGTCTACCCCTGGGCCAGGGTCTCCTGCTTGAGCAGGGGGTTGGACTAGGAGGTCCCTTCCAGCTTTATTCTGATTGAGAATCTGAGATGGCAACATCTCTTTTGATGTTACCTAGGCTCAGAGGCTAAGCAGAATCAGGCCTGATTGCCAGTAATAGAGCTGTAGACTAGACTAGGTAGCCAAAGCACCTCAAAAGAAGACAGTCAGAAACCATTTCTGCTAAGACTAGATTAGCTTTCTTGTTTTCTTTTTTATTGGCCTGCTGTTTACAAAAGAGTTGCTTCACATTGCGATGGAACATTATTGCACTGCAATAATTGCAAGACTCACACAGCTACTTCAGGATCTGCTTCCAAATCTCTCCAGATGGTTATGTTTGTATAGCCACTTTGTTTCATTTTTCTCAGGAAAGTGAAAGGACTGCATACACCCTTTCATGTAGGGACAGAGAGGAATATTTCTGAAGCAGCCATATGAGCATTGCAAGTGTCATTGCTGTTTTAGCAATTCAGAGAGAGATGTTTTGCACAGTCCTCTTAATGAGCAGCTACAATCTTTTAATAATAATTATGAGCATCATCTACTTGGTATTTCTTTGGAAGATTTCTTTTGAAAGTGAAAACATACTTACTGTGATTGTTACTTTTACTATTGCTGTCATTTATATATATTTAGTATAACCTTTCTTTCTACCCCAAGAATTCTAAATATAGTAGATGCTCCTATATAGCTACCAGAGAATACATTGCAATAGGGATATGCAGAAATGTAGGATTACACTGATGTGGTCAAATAAGAGTTAATTGACATTTCAACGAAAGCTATTGGATTTGGAATATGATGTTCATATTTTGCTCAGGAGCCAGACAACTATAAAATGAATGGTGTGTTTTGCTGGAGGAAGTTATCACATCAGCTAGACTGCTGGTGAGACAATACTGGAAGAAGCCAGAAATACCACCTATTGAAGAATGGGCTTTGAAAGTAATACATTTGGCAGAAATGGCGAAAATATCGGCATATTTGAAGGATCGCTCAAATGAACAATATATGATAGACTGGAAACAGTGGATAGACTATATACAAGAGAAACACCAATCAAATAAAATGTATCTGGCGTATAGTTGAGGATTGACGTGAGGAGTGAGGAACGTTTACCAAATCAGACGCTTACAAAGACTAATACTTACTGTTGTATTTTATGTTCTATGATTGTTGTGGGTGTCTCTAGACCGGCTGGGGACATTTCAGAGGATGACGAAGAACAGCCGGGCCCCTCTGGGTATTTTCCCCTCCCGGCAGCTGACACTGACAGGGAGGAGATTTACAGGCAGTCTGGGTCGGATTCTCAAAGTGAGGGGTCAGATTTGGAACAGGAAGATAGATGGATTGATCCGAGATTCCGAAGGTTTGATAGGCGGAGGTGTCAGTTACGTGGAAAAAGGAAGTGACGTATTGAAAACTATATTAGAAGGTGAAGGCGGGACTAATTCTTTGTCACGAGCAACGTTTATATCAAGACGCAGCCTGATGCATCACCGAGTTAGTTTGAACTCAGTTTTCTGTGGTTTTTGGAATGTACGGAAGATTAATGATGTCTTGGACAACTTAAGAGATAAAGAGTGAGTTATTTGGAAGGGGGGATTGCAGTGTTAAGCTGAATGTACATACGTCAAACTCGGCCGTTCCGGAATGAACTGCCAGCATCTTACTTTGAAATGTATTTCTTGAACTGTGTTAAATAAAACTCTTAAAGAAATATTCATGTGGATTTTACTAAGCTGAGAGGGGCCAGACAGAACAGATTGCTCATGACACAGAAAAAAACAAAACAAAAACAAAACCATAGTCCGAGCTTTCAGTACTGCGCAAGTCCAGTGACGTCATGGAGGAGTTTCTAGCTGATAATCCTGTTCTGTCTCAACTAGTTCAAGGTCTTCAGGTGCAAATTGGTAATTTGCAGCAACAGATTCAGCAAGCCACAGTAGCTCCAGCTCCTCCTCCCAGAAGAAGCAGGTGTTATTTAGCATTGCCTGATAAGTTTACTGGAGAGCGTAGTAAATTTCCAGCTTTTTTAAACCAATGCAGAACATTCATTGCTTCAACGCCAGCAGATTTCCAGCTTGATGAAACTAAAGTGGCTTTTATTTTAAGTTTGCTCTCTGGTCCAGCTGCTGATTGGTCATCTCCTCTGATAGACGGACAAGATCCTGTCCTGCGCAATTATGCAGGATTCTGCCAGCTGATGGAAAGAGAATTTGCTGACCCCCTTCGTAGACAAAATGCCACCAGGCGGCTACGAGAGCTACGTCAAGGAACGCACTGCGTAGCGGAATATATATCAGATTTTTGCCGCCTAGCTCAAGAAATTAATTGGAATGAAGAGGCTCTCATGGAAATCTTTCAAGATGGCCTGTCTTCCCAGCTCTTGCCTGAATTTAGACATACTGTAATGCCTGCGACCCTGGATGCCTTATATCAACATTGTTTGGCTATTGAGGCGCAAATGCAAGCCACGGATGCTCGCCTGGTCAAACAGATGGTTCCAGTCACCGGAAGTGCCAAGCCAGTTCATGCACCACGCAGAGGATTCCAGACCCTACCTATCACTCCACCCATTCCGGCACCCAGACGTATTTTCCAACCACTGCCGGCTTACACTGAGAGGCGTCCTGTACCCATGGCCAGAGATGAGCCCATGGATCTTGGTGCAGCCAGATCTCGCTTGACCGAGGCTGAGAAGGCAAGACGGAGAGCTGAGGGATTGTGCCTGTACTGTGGAGAGATGGGTCATTTCGTCATGGCCTGCCCCCAGAAACGACGTGGTACAGCAGGTCCTACTCCTGTTCCAGCTCGACCTCCCACTCAGCAGTTTCAAGCCACCTTGCCGGGAAACAGCCAGAGCCCGGCCTAATGGAAACGTTGGGTCGGGCAGGCGCCAAACCCAGTTCAAGTTCTGCAGACGAAGACCCCGGTCCTCCGAGACATTTGATCCTAGCAACCAATCTAATTCTGGGAAACCATGCCCAGGGCATTCCGGCACACGCCTTGTTGGATTCTGGAGCCACCACTAATTTCATGGATGAAGCTTTCGCTCGTCAGCATGCCATACCTTTGTGCTCTGTTAAACCGCCTATGTTGGTTGAGACAATTGATGGTCGTGAGTTGTTGTCTGGACCGATCAAGTTCATGACCCAGCCCATACGCCTGGTCATAGGACAACATGAAGAAGCCATCCAATTTTATGTTACCAAGGGACTTCATTTCCCCTTAGTTCTCGGCCTAGCCTGGTTGAGAACCCATGATCCTTGTGTGGTGTGGTCCCAGAACTTTGTTTCATTTCCCAGTTTGCAATGCGTGGACCACGTACGCCAATTTTGCGCAGCCCAGCTACCATCCCACCCTAACATCACCTTGCCGGCCGACCTAGCGGACTTTGCAGATATATTCAGTGAGAAAGAGGCAGACCAATTGCCTCCGCATAGACCATATGACTGTGCCATTGATTTGCTGCCACATGCCAAGCTTCCAGGGGGACGCCTTTACTCTATGTCAGAACCCGAGTTGGCCGCATTAAAAGACTTTGTGGACAAAAACTTGGCCAGGGGTTTCATTCGTCCCTCTTCCTTGCCTTTGTCAGCTCCTGTGTTATTCGTGAAGAAGAAAACCGGAGATTTACGCCTATGCTGTGATTATGACAAGCTCAATGCCATCACAGTGTGCAACCGGTACCCTCTGCCTTTGATTCCTGAACTCATGGACCGTCTCCGATCAGCGGCCATCTTCACCAAGATAGATCTACGGGGTGCTTACAACCTGGTTCGCATCCGAGAGGGGGACGAGTGGAAGACCGCGTTTGGGACCAGGTATGGTCATTTTGAGTATACAGTCATGCCCTTTGGACTCACCAATGCTCCGGCCGTATTTCAACATTTCATGAATGACATCTTCCGAGATTTATTAGATCAATTTGTGGTGGTTTACCTCGATGACATCCTGATCTACTCCCCGTCACGAGCAACTCATCTCCAGCATCTCCGGCAAGTTCTGCAACGCTTGAGAGAGCATCACCTTTACGCCAAGTTAGAAAAATGTCTATTCTATCAAACCACCATTGAGTTTCTGGGACATGTGATTTCTCCACAAGGCATCGCCATGGATCCTGGCAAGGTTGAAGCCTTGCAAACGTGGCAACCACCGTGTAAAGCAAAAGATGTCCAAAGACTTTTGGGATTTGCGAACTATTACCGGATATTCATTCCAAGGTTTTCTACCTTGACTGCGCCCCTTACTCGACTGTTACGGAAAGGCATTAAGTTCCAGTGGGGTGATGCCGAGCAACAGGCGTTTCAAACCCTCAAAAAGGCTTTTGTTCAGGAACCCATTCTCAAGTATCCAGATCCTTGTCGTCCCTTTGTAGTGGAGGCCGACGCCTCAGATGTTGCTGTAGGGGCCGTGCTTCTTCAAACACACCAAAATGGCGGCCCCCTGTTCCCGTGTGCTTATTATTCCAGGAAACTGAGTCCCTCAGAACGCCATTATACCATTTGGGAGAAGGAGCTATTGGCCATCAAGACTGCTTTTGAGACCTGGAGACACCACCTGGAAGGAGCCCGCTACCAAGTTGAAGTTCGGACTGACCATAAAAACTTGGAATTTTTGCAATCTGCCAGGAAATTGAATCAACGTCAGATCCGTTGGTCTTTGTTCTTCGCTCGATTCAACTTCAAAGTCACCTACATTCCGAAAGGGTACAACAAAAGAGCAGATGCCTTGTCCCGTAAACCTGAGTATCTACAGAGCAAGGACCCCTTGCCGCTTCAAACCATTCTACCTGTCGAATCGATCGCAGCCGTGCATGATCCGGTAGATCTACGACGACAGATTCGGGAAGCGCAACAACTAGATGACTTTGCGGCACAGAGGAGGCAAGAGGTGGGTCCCGACTCACCTTGGACTTTGTCCGAGGGTCTATTACGCTTCCGCAACCTGTTATATGTTCCAGCAGGCCCACTCCGTGGTCTCATCCTGACTCAATGCCATGATAACCCTGCGGCGGGTCATTTTGGTCATTTTAAGACTCTCCACTTAGTGTCTCGGACTTTTTGGTGGCCCAGACTTCGCCATGATGTTCATTCTTATGTGAATTCCTGTGTACGGTGCCGTCAGGCAAAACATGCCACAGGAGCCCCTCCTGGATTATTACAGCCTTTGCCCACGCCGGAGAGACCCTGGGGGGCTATTTCCATGGACTTCTTGACTTGTCTACCTGTTTCTGCCGGCTACACCGTTGTCTTTGTAGTGGTGGACATGCTGACCAAGATGGCACATTTCATTCCTTGCCAAAGAATACCGACAGCCAAGGTCACTGCTCAGCTGTTCATTCAACATATCTTCCGGCTACACGGTTTGCCTGACAAAATAGTGTCCGACCGAGGAACCCAATTCACCTCGGAGTTCTGGAGAGAACTCATGTCTGCGCTTCAAGTCCAAGTTAATCTAGCCTCCACGCATCACCCAGAAACTGATGGGGGTACAGAGAAAGTGATTGGCATCCTGGAGCAGTATTTGCGTTGTTTCATCAACGACCAACAGAACGATTGGTCCAAATATCTCTCCGTGGCCGAATTCGCTTTCAACAACTCTCAGCACACTTCCACTCAGACCACTCCGTTTTTTGCCAACTACGGCTATCATCCCAGATTTTTCCCGCTCACGCTCCTTGATTCTCCAGTTCCAGTTGCAGAGGACTATTTAACCGAACTCCAGTCAGTCCAAGAGATGGTTAAGCACCACTTGACTAAGGCCAAGGAAGACTACAAGAGGGTTGCAGACCGCTCTCGTCGCGACACGCCGCCGTTAGCTGTTGGAGATCGGGTTTGGCTCTCCACCAAGTACTTGTTTCCTGGGAGAATTCACCGCAAGCTTGATCAACGTTTCCTGGGTCCTTTTCCTGTGGAGACGGTCATCAATCCGGTGACCTATCATTTGACTTTGCCTAGGTCTCTTCGTGTACATCCCGTGTTTCATCGCTCCTTGCTTGTTCCTGTCAACCCTGATTCTCCGCTTCGACCTCCTGATCCGGGCCCGACAGCTCGCCGTGCTCAAGTTCCTGTTTCCCGGTTGGAGGTTTCCGGCATCCGAGATTCCCGATGGCTCAACGATTGCTTCCAATATTTGGTTACTTGGACCGGGGGTGGGCCAGACGCTTGTTGTTGGGTGGATGCTCATGATATTGAGGCTCCTGGGTTAATTTGGGATTTTCATACTGCGTTTCCCTCCAAACCACATCCCCTACGACGGACCCAGGGGGAGGGGCCTGCGGGGGGGATAGTGTTGTGGGTGTCTCTAGACCAGCTGGGGACATTTCAGAGGATGACGAAGAACAGCCGGGCCCCTCTGGGTATTTTCCCCTCCCGGCAGCTGACACTGACAGGGAGGAGATTTACAGGCAGTCTGGGTCGGATTCTCAAAGTGAGGGGTCAGATTTGGAACAGGAAGATAGATGGATTGATCCGAGATTCCGAAGGTTTGATAGGCGGAGGTGTCAGTTACGTGGAAAAAGGAAGTGACGTATTGAAAACTATATTAGAAGGTGAAGGCGGGACTAATTCTTTGTCACGAGCAACGTTTATATCAAGACGCAGCCTGATGCATCACCGAGTTAGTTTGAACTCAGTTTTCTGTGGTTTTTGGAATGTACGGAAGATTAATGATGTCTTGGACAACTTAAGAGATAAAGAGTGAGTTATTTGGAAGGGGGGATCCCAGTGTTAAGCTGAATGTACATACGTCAAACTCGGCCGTTCCGGAATGAACTGCCAGCATCTTACTTTGAAATGTATTTCTTGAACTGTGTTAAATAAAACTCTTAAAGAAATATTCATGTGGATTTTACTAAGCTGAGAGGGGCCAGACAGAACAATGATGATTGCTTCTTAATATGATCTTATGTTTAATGTTGATTGCTTTAATAAAAAAAAAAACCATCAGCATCCTTTAATGCCACATACATATCAGCTAAAATGTTTTTCAAGACTTTCCATCCTGCTTTGGGATTGTTTTGAACAATAAAAATGTAGGAGATGTAATTTATCAATAAATGCACGCAGCTTGGGACTCTCATGGGAGCAGAAACCTAAAGAATCCACTTCAAGGAATGGGTTAATCAGGTGTGCAAAGCATTTGAAAGCTGTCCCAGGCTGTCTGTGTGTGCCTGTACATATACTGCTGCTTCATTTGGCTAATCTGTTTAGCAGAAATGGATTTCTGTGTGCACCAATGCAGAGAGCCTTGAAAGCTGCAGGTGAATTTTCTAAAGAACAAGGCTGCTTTAATGGTTTTAGGAGATGTACTTTGTTTGTACTACATGCTTTGTGAACTGCCCTTTTTCAAATGTTTGCTGAACCCTAATTCTTTTTTTTGGGGGGTATGTGCCTTAAAAATGTTGTAGCAGGGGGTCCTGCTTCCATTTGTCTAACAAATGGGTGGAAATAAGTAACTTTATTTTGTGCAGTGGGCTACTTTCATTCAGCAGGAAATCGATTCTATTCTACCGCATTTTGTCCAAGGATTTTTTACTTCTAATCTAAGCAAAGGCAGCCAAGTGTTTTATTCACTGGATTCAGTATGCTTCTGAGAATTCTCTGCAAACAGATCTTTAAATATTTGAAGGAAATTATAAATTGTAAAGGTGGGACATACTCAAAATATTGAATGTACTGTACATTGGATATCGATCTTTGAAAGACGGCAGTTCTGCTTAAATCTCCTCTAATATGTATTAACATTTTCCCTAACATTTTCAATCAGATTTTCTTAAAAACAAAACAAAACAGCAAGAAGGAACTTGATACTTAAGAACAAAAAAACTAGTAGATGCCTCTTTCACAACAGTTTTGCATATGATATTAGCTCCAGATCTGATTCATGCAACAGTCATATTTATTTTTGAGCTGACTGTTTTGATTCTGGTCTGTCTGACTGGAAACTACAGTAAAACTGATATACCTGTGTTTTCCCAAAAATAAGCCCGGGTCTTATATTTATTTTTGGTCCAAAAGACCCATTAGGGCTTATTTTCTGGGGTATCTTACTTTTCAGGTGGAGGCAGAGGCATGGGGAGGGAGGGGTGGAGCCACCATGGGTGGGCCAGCAACCACCAAACTGGGAGGAGGCCTCCTATAAGCCAAAAATCAATGGGCGGTGCTCCCCTCTCCTTTCAGAGTGGGGCGTGTTCTGCTACTGAGAAAGTAAACAAGCAAAACTTTTGCAGCTCAGTGAACACCCAGCATTGAGACGCCATGCCAGGCAATTGAAATTTACCCAGCTGCTGCCTCAAAGTCATGTTTGTAGACCCTCCACCAGGAAACAGTCCCAGAAAAGAGCAAGTGACAAGAAAGAAAGCCTGCCCCTCATGGGTGGATTTAGGTTAGTGAGGAGGTGGTAGTGGAAGGGTTAGGCTTCCATGCTGGGAAGGCAGGGAGAGAACTGAATCACTGAGGCTTTGAGGCAGAATCGGAAAAAAGCGTGGAGAGCTTGGGTTATGCTGAAGGAAAAGGGGACCGATCCCTAAATTAGACCCTTTCTAGTCAAGGGACAGTGTAAAAGTTGAAACCACGTTCACTGGTCACCTCAGACTAAATGGCTTTGGTGCAGTAACAGTATCTTCTACCTCGTTTGTACCATGCAAAACTCCCTAGTTCCTGTTCCTCTCCCCCACCCTGCCCAGGCTCCCTCATGTTTCACATGAGCAATGTCAAGCTGACCCTCCCACCCTCCCCACCCTGGGCAACCAGAGTGCTAGGGCTTACTTTTGGGGTAGGGCTTATATTAAGCCCACCCCCAAAAATCAAGCCAGGGCTTATTTTCAAGATAGGCATTTTCAGGGAAACACAGTAGTACTTTTTTGGGGGGTGGGATTGCTGCATTTCTGAAAATCCTGTGGGGAATTTATTTCTCCACTGTTGGAGACTCTTGTCTCATCTGGCTTTAGGGTCAGTCTCCAACCAGGCTTTCTCTCCCAAGCACTCTCTGAGCTTGGTTCTTTCCTTGCAGACATTTCATTACCCTACTAAGTAATATTTTTAATGCTAAATAGAAGTTCAATGCTGTTTAGAAGTTTAGCGCAATCGATTGGGGAAAAGTGATGGAAAAGATGATGAAATATTTTTTTATTTTGTAGATTTGTATATTTTGCTATTTGGGGGGGGGATGCTTTCATTGTTGGTTTATATTCCATTTATTTTTTACATGTACATGGCATTGATAGTGCTTAGGAGAAAAGAGTTATACAAATATGAACAATAAATAATTGCCATTATCTATTTATGTCATGCATTTGTGAAATGTATTATTCTACAATCAGATGATTACTCTAAAAAAAATAAACAGCATTGGTATATACTTGACCAAAATTTTGAATATATAGTGAATTGGTATAATTCACTGAAAGTGTTTAACAGCAGCCTATTTACCAGAAGTTGAAATGCTGGTTCACTACACATGCAATTTGTGCCTTTTTCTTTTTTTTACCAGCAACAGCTCGATGAAATTGGAAAAAAATCTTTATAGAGACATTAACAAATGTTGAAAGTGTGCCAGAAATAAGAATGCAGCATGGAATGGCTATACAGGGGTCAAATTTCAATTGTCAATGTATTTTTCCTTTATATACATGGACACATACAGCTCCGTAGTGCTATTTCTTTTTGCAGTAAGCAAAGTTATGCAAAATTAAAAAAAAAGTAGAGCAAGAAACAGTATGCTAAAGAAAGTAAAGGCATGAGATAAGAAAAAGAAATAGGGCTAAATGTACTTCATTCTAATATCATTTGTTATGCCTGCCTGGCTGATTCAATCCTGCAAAGTTGATGTGCTCTGAGTTCCTTCACCTTATAGGCAGCATAAAACTTTAATAAAAATAATAAATAAACAAACAACTAAAAATCATTTTATTTTTTGCAAAGTATCCTTACTTCTATCATATCCATGCATTGTTCTTTAATTCTCACTTCTCTCTTGAAGGATTTCATCAGCTCTCCAACCGTATCTTACTTATCCTTCCTCTCATGCTTTCCATTCTTGCTTCACAGTTTGTTTTCAAAAACATTTATCTGTATGATCAAATCACAGCAGCTAATTTTTTTTATACTGGTCAATTGTTTTTGTATCCATGTTCATTCAGCACATTATATTCATTTTTGATCCAATCTCTTTTTGTTTACCAGGCACCATTAAGCATAGCACTTACACTTCATTCATTTTTATGTTTCTTCATATATAATCATTTTCATTAATAAGCTAAGAAGAAGCATATTCTTATACACAGTAAGCCTTGGGTATAAATCCTATCCAGAGTCATAAGGCTGTAAAGACCTGGTTGAATCAAAAGAAGCTCAGATTAAATCAATCTGTTTTGATTCCAGTTATAATGTTGGCTCTCAGTGATTACAGTTTCTTGGAGGAGTTGTTTATTTGATTATTGAATCACTCTTTAACCTGCTAACTCAAGACAGTCTTTAAATATTACTACAAGGAATATAAAAGCCTATTGATATTGTTTTCAAAAGGAATAAATGGAGAAAGACATCATAAGATGTCTTAGATGTAGCCCTGAATAAGTCTGTCATCATCAATCATTGGTCCTGCCACCCTTTAATGAAGATTGATGATTTGCCATCGTTTTGATTCCTAGCAGCCACATTGTTAGAAAAACAACACCATAACTATGGAAGGGATTGCAGGGGAAAAGTAGTTTCTTAAGGACCAGTAAACTTACTGAAAGTGATACTGCCTTCAAAGGCAGCAATCTAATCAACTTAGAAAGGCTGATTGTTACCACAGGAATGGAGGTATTTAGATAATCCAATAGTCATCCATCTGTGCATAACCTACCAATTCTAATAGGTAGAAGAGAGAGGCACACTTTGGTCTCCAAGCATAGGCTACATATGCTAATAATCTGATCACACCATATTTTTCCATGTATAAGATGCTATTTTTTCCTGCAAATACCCTGTTCAAAAATCAGGTGATCATAATCATATAGCATATTGGGTGGAAGAATAAGTACTTGGGATAAGATGCCTGTTAGATATTTCTGGTTCTACCTCCTTTAGTGATGTCACCCTATTATCTTCCCACTGAATCATCAACCTTTGATATCTGAAAACACTAAAAAGGAAGAAAAAATGAAAGAGAGAGCTTCTAGCCACACATATATGGAGTTGGAGACCCCTGCACTAAATAAGTAAAAACACATATCAAATATGATTAGTGGTTTAGGATATTTATGTTGTCCTTTAATCTACAATAGAACTGAAGAAGAGATCAGGAAAATTTTAGCCAACAACAGCAGTACACTGGATGCAAATTTTGTACACCTTCAGTCTTGAGGAAGATATATTTTGGTCACAGAAAACATGTTTACATTTGAATCTGAAAAACTTTGGGTGCATCCTTACCTTGATGAGCTGAATCTGTCTTTGGTTTAATTAACAAGGGCTCTTTGAAAACTACCCTTTACTTTAGATATGATCTGCAGATACTGCAGGTATATTTTGGAGGAGCAGAATGAATCAAAAGGTGCTTTGTATCAAATTAATATTAAATAAAAATAAAAAAGAGGTAAAATCATGCTTATTAGTGGAAGCTACATCAGGGATTCTCTTCAGTCAGAGTTCATCTAATAAAATAGGAGGAATTTATATTGTTATGTGATATTGTAGTTCAAGCCAATTTAGAGACAAAATAGTAATTGCTAAAATGATGCATTCCTGTACAAACATGATTATGAAAAGTATATCCTTACGTTTTGAGCTCCACTAGTGAGAAAACACTAATGCAAAGAATGGAGGCAAGTTGCTTTGCCAAATACAACCCCCATTATCTCAAGTTTCCAAGCATAAGGGATACCCATTAACAGCAAGTGGAATATGTTTGCTTTCCCACCAAGATTGACACTGAGTTCAAAGGTCAAGTACTGGCTGATACCTTATTTACCAGCTTAAGCCTCTGTTTCCCACAGAGGATGGGTTTCTATGAGAACTCACCCAGCTGCCTTTTCATCAGTTGGGGATTTTTTTTTTTTTACATCTTTTGTTTAGGAATTGAATTTATTAGAAGACTCTAATCAGACAGGAACTGAAATCTTTTCCACCCTGTGTGGGCAAAAGCACTAGAAGCAAATAAGCAAAGGATGTGTCCTTAAAAGTCAGTGTTAATAATTCAATGTTTCATTTCCTTTTTCCCCTGTTCCTTACATGCCTAGATGAAGAACAATAAATTGAACTTTGCAGTGCTGAGTCTTTTCCCTGCTTTTTGAGCAGCGTTCAACCTATCATCCTCCAAATCATGGTCAAACTCATATTGAAGGAGATATGAAAAGAATTATTTGGAAGCTTTTCCTTTTCAGACACTTGTTAAATTTCAGATCCTCAGGAATCCTTTGTAAGCAATGTGTTCCCACATCACATTGGGCAAAAAGATCATCTTCCTTTTGCTGGCCCATATACTACATATCACAGCAAAGAATGTCCAAAGAAATACATTTTTGTGAAATCTTATACTATCTACCATCATCTAAATCCCCCCTTTTAAGTAGAAGCTGCAACATAATGCTCATGGGGTTTCCAACTGAGTGTAACTCAAGCAAAGATAAAGCCTCTTTTATGATTATGGTGAAAATATGTTTAAATTATGAAGTAAACATTTCCTTCACTGACAAGGAGGAGCTGGTTGTTGGTAAAAGGGGTGTAACAATAACAAAAAGGCTGAGCCCAGAAAGAAAATAACACATCTGATAAATTGATATTACTATATAGGTTGGAGAGCATTTTAAAAATAGTGTTAGGTTGGTATTTCCCTTCTGTGTTTTGAAAGACGTGATGGTTATGAAAAGGGAACCAACTGTGCTTTTAACCAAATTGACTTTTTAAAACCACAATACTTTATCCACCACTGAAATGCATGTTGTTGACCCTTCCTTCATAATGGTGTTCATACTAGTGTTAACATGAATCCAATAATTACTTTTTTTCACAGAATGACCAAAGTACCTGCCTGTAAAGTATATGTCACAGTTTCAACGATCCAGCTTTTCCTCACTGCTTAAGCCTATCTGCTCTGAATATATTAAAAAAAGAGGCCATGAAATAAATAAATTACATTTAGGCATTACCAGGGATGAATAGAGGGAAACCAAATCTGCTTAGAGTTTATTTCTCATTTTCTTCTAAATAATGACAAGCCTTCTGCATATAATAGGCAAGACCCCTTTGCCTATTATATTGAATCCTTTAGAATTTAGTATTAGAACTACCTATTTTCATTGCCACCCCTCCTTGATGAATTGTATTCCCTCCCCCATGCCCTTTATTCTGGTTCCTATTGTTATAAAGGAAGTGGCAGCTAAACCACTCTTAAGTCTGTCAGGGTATTAACCATGTTTAATGTTCACAGGGCTTTACAGCCAGTAGGTTAAGAATATACTAAGCACTAAAAAAGGTAGAATTGTCATAGATCTAAGAATTAACTGTCATACTAAAGGTCAGCTTTATGTGTGTTCCCTTTATTTTTCCTTTTCCTTGGGAAATATGTATTCATTATGCTTGGCAGAACTAAAGAGATAATGCTTTGTGTGAGGGGAGCCTTTTTTATTCACAATACCCACAAATAATTAACTTAGCCAGTCAGGCTAAAGTGCCTTTGCTTCTTTTATTACACTCGTGAGATTCATCAATCTCCTTATTTGTGTATTGAAAAGTGCTGTGTTATTTCAGTGATTGCCAAATAACAGTTTGAGGTGTTCAGCAATATCTTGACCGCTTAGAAGGCTGGAGTGCAGTTAATAATCTGCTGTCGGAATCTTATGTACCTGGAGCCGGAATATCTAGTACAGTCATCCATGCAGTTTACCTGAGATTATTTTAAATCTTGGAGGAAGCCAATAAATCTGTAAAAGCAAATAAATAAGTGCTTGAAATGCCTCTTATTTGAATTTCCTCAGAGCCTGGAGGACCGGTTACATGATAAAATAGTAAAAAAACAACAACACATCAATAACAATGACTAAAATTTGACCTCATCATTGATTGTCCACAATGATTGTTGTTATATCAACAAGCCCATCCATCACTTCCTTGGTTCAAGAGTTTTTCAAGGGCAGAGAGAAAAGTGAGGTTGTACTTAGTTCCCTAACACTTCCAAGTGAAAAACTTTAGCAGGCTCCAAGATCCATGACGTGTGTCAGGGTCATCACTGCCATTAAGAAAGAGCTCTGTTTATGATAAACATTCTCGTCTCAAATGTCAGTGATTCTCAGAGCATTTACGGAGGTCCACTTCTTAGCAAGGCATCTTTTTTGAAGCGAGTTGTGGATAGATGCATTAGGAAGTTGCCACATCAGCCTCTAAAGCACATCTGAGGGCAAGGAATTTGGCATGTGCAATTTACGCTTTTACAGAATGCTTGCTAGTAGATAAGAATATAGACAATTTTGAAATTTCTCATATGAAGGGGGTCTTGTTTGCTGATGTTCCATCAGCCCTTGGAGGTGAAAGGATAAAATTACCTTTCCAAGCATTTGAGTTTGAAGAACAGCATCCGCTCTGGCTTTTTCTCATATAAAAGCAATTTCACATGCGAATCTGCTGTGAGAAGTTGAAACAGTTCTTTCCAAATTTGGCAACTTTAAGATGTTTAAGTCCACAATCTTCAAGTTGCCAAGTTTGACAACCACTGTGTTCAAGCCTTCTTAATATGCAACTGTCTTATCATTTAATAAAATCCTTGCGCAAAGTTTGTTCTGTGTATTGAGTGAAAACAGCATGTTATCCAAAGTCAGGTAATCCATTTATTCATCAATATATTAATGCTTTTCTCTGTACAAATAGTGATGTCTTTGACACTTTATAAAAAATAAAGACAAGTTAAAAAATAGTCTCATGAAACACTCCATTATAATATTACTTAAGTCCCATCTATTGCAGACATGATCAATAATATTTACAGTTAGACCAGAATGTGCTTAGTTGAAGACAAGACAGCTGATTTTTGTTTAAGACAATTTAGTAATAGCAGAAAGTTCAAGACAAAGTATTAAAAGCTGAATTGTCTCCAGGAGACTCCATGTTATATCCATGATCTGGAATTAATGAAGTCACACTGTTTGAACCAAATTCTGTTATTGTATGAATTCTATTGAAATGTAGCATTAGGCATTTGAAACTGTATTTTTTTTCTAAAGTTAATTTAATCTAATTGTCACTGTGCAGCAAAGGTACTATGTCCCATACACATTTGAGTGGCTATCTGTGATCAGAGATACAAGAAAGCTACAATTTTAAGATTCTGAAAAGTTAAAATTTTCATTTTCAGAATGCTAAAAGCAAACAGCAATTCCCAGCTGTGATGGCATGACCAGCACAGAAATGAAAAATTCCATTAGTAAAAATTCAAGTTTATGGATCAGAAGCAAGAAGTTGAAGGCTAAGATACTCAATGATACCTTAACAATATTAGCTTTGCTGCTTTAATAGGGCTCGGATAAGCAGAGAATTTAATAAAGTGATAAAAACTCATGGACTGTCAGCTGCTCAGAGAACTCATCATACCATACAGTCCTTCTTATAGTTCTTCATATATGAAAGTGAAGTTGGACACTAAATATTGTTTGTTAGAACTCAGAAGCAACGGAAAAGCCATTAAATTTGACAAGTATTTCAAAAGGCTACAAAGTGCTTTGCAGATAGCTGAGTCTCTGCTTTGATCCACAAATCTGGTTCATTGGGGTGATCTGTCAAAGCAAGGTTGTATTAAAGCACCCCTTTAGATTTTTACACAGCTGTTTTATAGGTCTGAAACCTTCTTTCAGCTTAGATTCATTGGACGGGACACATAAAACTTATTTGGACAGAGAAAGTTAGTTTTAATGGTCAGTTCTATGAAATTTCCTGTTTGGTTTTCTACAATATGTTCTACATTGCTTTAAATCAATGAGAAAATGGATGTGAAAGTATTTTATCATCTTCACAGGCCCAATTCCCTGGTCCAATTTAAAGTACTTTTTTTTTTTTACCCTTCAGTCTGAGACTAAAACTCAACTTTTCTATGTCTTTAAGTCAACATCATATGATGACTTTTTCAAGGTTGCCTCATCAAATGAGATGTAACAGATGGTTTCATGTGACAAAGCAGTGATCTTCTGAGTGCAGGATGAATTTAGCTCTGTGAATGCTTATGCTTCTATATTGTCATTTTATTTTATTTAATGCCGCAGAGTTCCTCCCCTCCCTGATACTCCTTTTGATTCCTTAATAGTGATTCGTTACTACACTTTGTATTGTATTTTTATTGTCTTTGTGATCATGTTAACTTTGTCAGAGAATTTCTGCTTTAGTTTGGCCTATAGGTCATATAAATAAATAATGTCAAAGTCTTGGATGAATCAACCAGATTGGAATTACCCTTGCACAGTCAGGATTTATAATTAGTTATTATGCAAATGAAATATTCAAATAGAATCGATCATCATGTCATATATATTAGAGAAGAAAGTTTGGAGATAGAACATACAGTTTCTAGAGAATGTTTAGTTATACTTGTCCCATTTAGTTCAGTGGCAGAATTTTTTTTATGCTGTTTATCATTCAATTTGCATTGAATTTGTTGCCTTCTTTGTTTTATTATGATTGATTATGTTATTGAGAGCAAAGTCTCAGAACTCAAATTTGTTTACATAATGGTAAAATAAAGCATCATCATTTGCATATCAAAAAATAACAAATGGAGACCAAGCCCTGTATCTGCACCAAAGTCCTGTCAGAACAGAATGGTCTGACTGCTTTGGGAAATGCAAGCAAGAAAGAGGGATCTCCTACCGAAGGACAAGGTTTCTTATAACCTGGGGGATGTCTTCAAAAAGACATATATTCTGACTCCTGTCCTCTTACTTATCTGTGCATGGGTAATTCCAAAACCTACAGGTTAGACTGATTTTGACCAGAAGAGAGTACACAGTTGCAAAGTCATGCCCAGTTTATCTGTTGGTAATCAGTGCGGTGACCTATCATGATAACTTTACATAAAGTGCATTGCAATAGTCTGATTGCAAGATCTTGAAGGGAGTGAGTTATTGTTGCAAGGGTTACTCCTTTCTAAAAAGACCTGGAAGCCTATTGATGTCAGGCCCACCAGGTAGACCAGACCAAGAATACATTCTACAGAAAGGCCCAGACTACTTTTAGTTAAAGTGGCTGTAATAACAGCCACTTGCAAGAATAATTGTGCTATGCCTCTTCCCCTTATACCCATTTCAATTAGTGAGATATCTGTCTGAACTACTTATGTATACTTTCTGCTTGTTTGGGACTTAAGCCTCTTCTCCTTGTCACTTGTAACAGATCTGACCTACCTTCTTTACTCCCTACATCTGGCAACCAGTGCAGTTTGAAAAGCAGCAATGTTACATAGGCATAGCAATGTGCATTTTGAACCCAGCTGCAGCTTCTGGCCGACTTCAAGAACAGTCCCATGCAGAGCCCAATGCAGTAATCCAGACTGGTGCACAAGTTAGTTTGTGTAAAAGTGTCACCTGTTATTCCATCAGATATTATAACTCTAAGACAGCGGTTCTCAACCTTTTTCAGGCTGAGGCCCCACTTGCGCCGCCCATGTGCGGCGCGACCCCGACCCGTGCTGCGCACACGCGGCGCGACGGCCCGAACCGCACATGCACGGCATGTCGGGCCGATCCGCGCCTGCGTGGCGCATGCGCAATGACCCGAACCACGCATGCACGGTGTGACGGGCTGATCCGCGCATGCACGGCGCATGCGCGACGGCCCGAACCACGCATTCGTGGCACGATGGGCCGATCCACGCATGCGCAGTGCCCGCGATGGGCCGATCCGCGCATGCGGATCCATACACATGCAATTGATTGCCTAATAGCATGAATCTTAAAAGCAGGGTTAACTTTTACTTTGTCATACCACAGATAGGCATGCCAGCCAAATTTCAAATCAAAATCTTTGAGGTCTAATAGCCTTGACTTTTTAAAAACTTATCCAGTCTTTTAACCATACCATGCTTTTGTTTCATTTTTGTTTATTTTATTGTTTTGTACTTTATTCTCTATGATAATACAATAAACCAAGTTCCATAGATGAGACAAAGAAATGTGAGCTTTCCTTTATATATATTCGGGTTTTCTCCCGTGTAAAATTGGAAGTGTCTTGGCGACGTTTCGATGAAGTCCCATTCGTCATCTTCAGGCTGGTGTTTTCTGCTTCGTGCTTCTAGGAGCAATGTGTGATCATAGCTGTTTCTTCCTTTTAACTGCTAGTGGGGGTATGAACTGATTGGGTGGGAGCTTGGCTGTGTTCTGATTGGGTGGAGGTGTGCTCTGATTGGTTAGGGGCTTGGCTGTGCTCTGATTGGATGGGGGTTGGCTGTGTTCGCCAAGACACTTCCAATTTTACGCGGGAGAAAACCCGAATAACCAAAGACCTACATACAAACACCCGCGAAAACCTCAGAAAACACACACACACACATCACATTTCTTTCTTTGTCTCATCTATGGAACTTGATTTTAGTTGATATATTAAAATACATTAGCCCAGGCAAATGCTGCTTTAGCTGCATTATCTCTAATACATTGTGGCAGATCTTCCTTTAGACTGATAAATAAAACAATAGGAAGTCATAATATCTCTGAAATAAAGCATAAAAAAGATTCATTCTTTGAGCCAGCCACTCATAAAATGAGTGCCAAGCTATATTTAGGCAGATAAGTCTAACAGATGCTGTGGTGGTGGGAGGTTACATTTCTATAGGTAATCTATTTTAATTTACATTTTTAATAAAGTGTTGTGTTGAAGGCTATTGGTTTTACTTTTCTTAACATAAATGAAAAAGCTGTTCGATTTTGTTTCTACTAAAAATCACTCCCCAGAATTTATTGTCAGAAGGAACCAAAAGAAAATATTTATTTTCTTCTTATACTCACAATGCAGTTGTGTTTTATTATAGGATCAATTTATGGGACCAGTCAACTATTTGTAATGGCAGTTTAGGGCAATTTTGAATGCATCAACTCTTATCAGATATGATAATACTTTGGTAGACTTATGAAAAGTCTGCATCCTGGATTTTTATACTTGTAATTTATGATTGGGTATAAGTTTATAAGTCATAGGGTTTGTATCATGATGTCACACATTTTATCATCTATGCCCTGAATACCTAGGGTTTGCATATCTTCATACAAATTTTACATAAATTTAAGCACACAGATGGAAGGGAGATTATCAAATCTTAGCTTGTGCAATCCTTCAAAACATTTGGCTTTGATGGCTTTCCACTAATACTGAATATGAGAATGAATGCTTAGTTTAGATATGAAATATTACAATAGTGTCAAATCCTTTCTCCCAAATTACTGGAGATAGTTTATTTTCTTTGATTAACAAAGTTTTGCGTTCTTCTACAGTATATGTCATATCTATTTTTGCTGATTTGGCACCTATGCATTAATTGAATATGTAAATATTTTGTTTTCCAAATTAAACTAGGAATCTTAATAGTAAATATTGCAAGGATAAAAGCCAATTTTAATGGATATATGCCATAAATTTCATGTGTGTATATATGTGGGTGTATTTCGGCTGTGCTGAAAACCCAGTTTAACTTATTTTGATTGCATCTAGCAAGTATATAGAATTAAGCAGACCAGAAGGGTCAGAAGAAATGCATTATAGAGCTTATATTCTGAGCCATTTTATTTAATCTTCGAAACTTTGAATCAATATGTAATTGAATGTAGTTACAGCCATCCCACAAGGGGAATAATAATTTTGAGCAACAGGTCATAAATGCCAACAATTTACATTTTCCATTCCAAATATAACAACATGAAGGTAACTCCTTTTAAGTGTTAAAAGTGCTTGAATTTATCTATCAGCAGTAGCATAAGATCACAATAAAAACAGTAAAATATGGCAAAGTTTAATACAACAGGTTTTAAAATGATTAGGATATTTTTACATTTCACTAACATGGTAATTTTTCCTCCAAGAAGAAGGCTTTCCATAAATAGAGGGTCCACCACTGAAATAGTCCTTTAGATAATGGGTAGTTTTGGTGAGAGCAGCCTCACTTAAAGATCTTTAGAGGAGGAAAGGACAAAAGGACACAGTGATCTTAATTATCTATCCCTGAGGTATCTTATAAAAATACCTAGATTAAATCTTGGATGACCATTGGGAAAGGATTGTCAATGACATGCTTAGTGTGAGAGTTCACCGCTATGTTTATATACCTGAACCAACATATTCTAATGTTTCTTTAGATAGCTAGTCCTGGCCCTCGATTTCTGTTGTAGAACTATGACAAAATGGCACTGTGGTCTTTAAAAGGAAATATTCGTTGACAAGGTTAATACAAACTATGAAAACTTGCTGTGCCAAAAGCCAGAGAATTTTGGTCTACCTCTTTGCCTGTGTCCTAGTAATATACACCTCATCAGTTTGTAAATTCTTTTTTTTCAGTCTGAGAGCAATGAAATCTAGAATATCTCATAGGATGATTCTACATCTTCATCACATTATTCTCATACCACAGTTGATTCAGAGCATAGAAAATCATCATATATGTTTATATAGATTAGTTATAACCAGTGAACTGTTTACACTTTTGAAGAGGAGGTCTATTCATGCAAACATGGTTCATAAAGCATAGCACTGGCTTGTGCTCTAGCAGAATCTACAGCTCATTTAAAAAAAACTATTTCTACTTCTGGTTTCATACTACTAAGATGTCCAATCAGTTGAGTTCTTTCTGGCACCTTCTCAGCCTCCTCTTGAGATTGTTGTTCCCATTTATTCTTGTAGGTGAATACACCTTAAAGCTCGCCTCCTGATAAGTATACATATTAGACTTATTCAACTGGGAGCCAGTTTCATTATACACTGAATTGGATTGCAGTTTAAATCTTTCATAGTGAAGTTTAAATTATGTAAACCCCTCTACAATTATCAAGAGTCAGGTCATAAATATTACTTACTCATTCATACCCCAAGAAATGTGAAGAAGAGAAGCCTCTCCTTTCTACAAGAATTTTTTTCAATATTTTTTTAAAGCACAATAACAGAGGAATGCATAGATATGAGATCCCATATTTGCTATCAATTGGCTTGCATATATACTTTATTGGTCACACTTACCCTGTGAATTTTGCTTGGGTACCATTAAAATAATTATAGAATTTAGCCCTCTGGCGCTATAAGAGCCCATGAAAAATGCTCTGTCAAGCAAACATATATTTTATGCAAAACAAAAATGAGTGGATGTTTGACCAGCTCTTAAATTACTAAAGTAATTGCTAATATTTTTTTTCTGTTTAAATATCTATCTTCAGAATCAATAATGGCCTAAAATAAAAATAAATTACAGAATTGTTATTGTAAATTATCACCTCATTACTCTCTTTAATGAAATAATTTTTCTTCCATTTTACCAAGTAATGGTTTCTGGGATTTTTGTTTGCACTTTCAGGAAGTATTGCTATGACAGAGTAACTTTTTTTTTATAGAATAGAAGCAGAAGTGAAAAAGGGGAAAGAATTAAATCTGTTATTCCATTACAAGTTGTTGCAAAACTTCCAGAAGCTTAAATAAGTGTTTACTGCACTTTAACTCTTACCCATGGCTCTAACTGCACAACATTTTGGCCAGATAAGGACAATTTTCAGAAGAAATGCTGCTTTTGAGAATGACAATATCCAGGAAAGGGGAATTTGGGGGGATGTTTGGGGCACAAAATGGAATATAAATAGCAGTGTTAAAATCTTGCAAAGAAAATTCTGACATATATTTGAAGAACAAGTCACATATATGTTTGTACAATAGCTGTACAATATATTCTGAGATTTCTTTTTGACATTTTCTATTATTCCTTTCATCCATTTAAAGAATAAGACATGGCAGATTTGTTGATACTCTTGACTTAAAAGCAATAAGGTTTTTCTCCCTCAACCCCAAATATAGTTGCAGCAAGTAAGCAAATTGTTCACTTGGGATTCACACAAAGCAGTGTGTTCCAGAAGCATAGTTCATATAACAATGTCAGAAAAATTCCAATACCTTTGTGCAAGATTTCTAATCCTAACTTTCCCTTGCTTCAAAGTTCCATGAGGGCTCTTACCTTGCTATTTGCAATCTGTGGGAGAGAATCCATTGGACCTCTTTCTGTAAAGAATATGTTATGGGTTTTTTACATGAATGGGTCTTTTACAAATGCCTTATTTAATAAGCAAATCAAAGTAGCAGGAAAAAACACTTTTGTGATTCGTTGAAAAACTAAGTAGCACGCATAGTGGACTAGAAGTAGGAGGTAAGCACTCTGGTGACTGGATCTGTTGCATTCAATACCCAAAGTCTGAATAAAATAAAAAGATGTTCAAATGAGCAGCTGTACCATTATTCCATGCTAAGTTTCCTTACACATTTGGAAGAACTTTATAAAACGTTTCTTGATGAGAACTGCGTTGGACAAATGAATGGGAGAAAAATGACTAGTTTGTTCAGTGAATTATCCACTGCTTGTTATACTGTTAAGTATTAGAAGCAGTGCTTTTTTTCTAAAAAAAAAAAAAAGTGCCAGAACTCACACACGTCATACAACCCGCCTTGCCTATCCTACAAGGTTCCATCCAAAAAAGGTGCCGGAATTCCATTCTGGGTGTTCTATGAGGAAAAAAAAGCCCTGATTAGAAGTGTAAAGAGCAGGGTATCCTGCTCTAAGCTGACATCCTCATCCTAAATTGGAACTGCCCAGGAAACCATAGAATGTCCTGACACGTTGGAGGGCAGCAAAGATGGGGATAGCACTTAGTGCTTAGTCTTATATACCACTTCACAGCACTTTGCAGTCTTCTCTAAGCGGCTTACAGAGTCGGCGTATTGAACCCAACACTCTGGGTCCTCATTTTACCAACCTCAGAAGGATGGAAGGCTGAGTCAACCTTGAGCCAATCAGGATTCAACTCCTTGCAGTCAGCAGAATTGGCCTGCAATGCTGCATAATAACCGGTATATCACCACAGCTTATTTATAGACTGTTATAACCCCCCTCCCACTTATGAATGGCATCTGTTTGTGTCAAATGTTTTTACATCCCTTGCCCCATCATATTAGCTGGCAAGCTGTCTTTATGGCTCTCACCAAAAACAAAGTGCTGATATTATCATTTTGAACTCCCCTCCCCCCACAGCTAACAGTTATTTTATATATCACTGCATCTGTATATATTGTTTGTGTCTCTGCAAAGATGGTAGCATCTTATTTTGCCTAGTATTGCTGCTGTATTCTCCATGGTAGAATGCAGTGAGATGCTCAGCATGGGGGGTTGTTTTTATTTTTGTTTGTTTGGTTTGTTTTTTGTTTTGGAACCTGGAAGTTAGTTGATTCATAAGTTTAATGAGTTTTCTTAAACACTAAAAATGCAATGTGCTGTAGAACAGATTTTTGCCTTCAATTAAAGATGGAAGAAGTTGAGATTCTCTGAAAGAAAGTATTTTAAGAGAGAAATAAAGACAAATTGAACTGAATTGATACATATTTTCTTGGCAGCTGAAATGAAATACTTTGGGACCAATTATAAACTCAAGCAGAATCTGACTCTATCTCTGCATAAAAATTTTAGTATGGCTGCTTTGCATTTTTTTTAGGTCACACGGTTATTTTGTCCCCTGCACCATTGTATACATGGAAAGGAATCTCAGTCCAATCTTGACTAGTCGTTTCTTTCAACCTTGCTGTTACATACTATAGATCCCAAGATCAAAATAATTTCTTTTTTTTAAAAAAAAAATTTAATAAGTTTTTTATTGAATACAAAAAAGAAAAGGATTAAAAACATTGAACATGGTAAATCGTCTTTGACACACATCTCAGTCCATATTATACATTATTTACATATAACTTATCTATATACAAACTATACATTTCTAATCTCTATTTTTTATTTTATCTCTTTATTTGTGAATAATGACAGCAACTATGGGAGCGAAATAATAAAATCACATTAGCAACATCATATAAAGAAAATTTGTATAAGATGATTTACAGATGGCACCTTCCTCCGGCCAGATTAGCCAAAATGTATAAAGGATACTCTGCTACATGTTGGAAATGTAAAAAAGAAAAGGGTACCTTTTTCATATATGGTGGACTTGTAGAGAAGCACAGGTGTATTGGCGTATGGTCTGGGAATGGGTAATAGAAATGACTAGTCAAAACATTCTATACAAACCTGAGGCATTACTATTAGGAATATTAGAGAAAAATGTAAATAAAGAGGACACATATTTAATCATTCATATGGCTACGGCGGCAAGGATTCTATTTGCTCAAAAATGGAAAACAATGGAAATACCGAGTGAGGAAGATCTAATAAAGAAAATTATGTTTTGCGCAGAACTATATAGGTTAACTAAAAGATTAAAAAACCAGGAAGACACAGAATTTTATTTGATATGGAACAAATTTTATAGATGTAGGGATAAAAAAATAGAGGTCACAAATAATTTCTGATGTCTATTATGTCACCTTAAAAGGCAGCCATATTGATTAAAGAACTGCATGTATTTAATTGTCAGCTACAATATTTGGCAGCCCAGCTCTTATATAAAGAAATCTGTATTTTAAAAAGCCAGCTCAATGCTTTTACTTTGCCAAACCAGAAAAACTTTTCCAATTTTAATAACCATTCAGGTTTATGCATAGTAATAAACTTTTCATTAAGATGCAGTCAAAATGTTCTTTTTGCATGGAACCTGGCAATTTAAATAATCTCCAAGGAACTGAATTTTAATATTTAAATGTACCTTTGGTGAGCCCTAGCCAAGTCAGGATCTTGTTTTTTTTTAAAGAAGAATCTTTATCTTCATTTATTGTAAGGAGTTCATCTAGAGCTCTTACAAACTTCAAAACATGGTGGTCATTTCTCTTTCAAAACCTGTTAACTGAGATGTTTATATAGCTTGGCTGTAGGTGCTGTTTTTGCTTAGGCTAAAACAAATTAAACAAAACTTCAGTCTGGGAGCAATTTTGGGGAAGAAAATTTGATTTTAAACTGTTTTCATTTATTCTGAAGCCATAGTTTTTGGCCTCCAAGAAAGCCTTTTGAGAGGAATGAAAGATAACCAAGCTTTTAGGATTCAATTCTATGCTTCTTCTCACAGGAAGTAAAGCTATAACACAATTTTCTTTGTTGGAAAATGGATTTATCCATTAGGATGGCCAACCAGTCAGCATTTTACTGGTCAAGTAGTAAAACTGTATTCGGCTTCTGTTAAAAACAACAACACAGAACTACTGTTTCTAGTGAGAAGTCAATAAATATAGACTGTAATCCTTCCTCCTGCAAAGACACACTGCTGATTCATGAAAGATTCCTTCAGGGCTCAGGGAAAACAGTTTTTTTCCCCACACACACTTGTGCTCAGAGGACAAACTGCACAAAACTGCACTATTTGATTCTCACGGTTAAGCAAACGGACTTCACTTATGTGACTGTATCTAATATATGGATCAAAATACAGGTAGTCCTTGACTTACAATCTTTCATGTAGGCTTACAGTTACAACGGTACTGAAAAAAGTGACTTATGGCCTTTTTTCACTCTTATGTCGTTTGTAGCATCCTCATAGTCATCCTCATACTAAGCATTTTTTGTTTGGCTGTCATTTCATTCAAGCTAATGAGAAAATTGTTGCAGGACATAACACTTATTTTTTTTACTAAGACAGTGAGAAAAAGATGATGATGATAATGATGATGATGATGGTGATGGTGATGGACAAAGAGTAATAGATCTATTATCTATGGAAATTGGAACATTAAGAGCTATTTTAATATTTTTAATGACTCAGGAAGATTACATTGCTATATTCTATGGCATTTTTGTGCCATTATAGCACTTTTAACCTTTTTAAAATGTTCTCCTTGTACTGTATGACATACAGTCTCTCTCCTTGCTGCACAAGTATAGTTTGCCAACCCATTTCTTTATTATTCTCCCTTTCTCCCTTTCTTTTCAGTCATAGGTCTCCAGAAATATTTTCCTGAATTTATCTAATCTGCAATGTGAATCTATACCAGAACAAATGGGGAATGCTTGAAAAACAGTGTTATTAGAATTTTAGAACAATAGTTCCTAATCCACTGGCTGTATTTATGTGAGAGTTATGACAATACATTCCTAAACAATGCCCAAGACAACTGGATTTTTCAAGGCCAAGAACAGAGTTCTCTAGCATCTTGGTGTTATCATGATCTGCCACCATATCATTCTGTCGGAAGTGTTGGCCTCACTTTTGTTCCATGGAGAACCTCAATAAAAGAAGGATCTACACTAGCTGCATTTAATATGGCTTTTTAAAATATTCTAAATGCAACATTATATTCACAATATTTGGGGTCTGCAAAAAAAATTGGCTGACAATTCATAAAACATAAAATGTGATGGGTGTGTAAAATATGATTAAAAGAAGGAAGGCAGTTGCAGAGAAGCTGGTAATGCTGATTGATCCAAAGGTCTCAGGCAGTACTTGAGGACATTCATGCATTATTATTGCATCATCATCACCATCACCATCATTATCACCACATTTCTAGTACATCGCAATCCTGACAAAAAATAAAGAATAAGAAACGTACCATCAGCATTAAAAGATCATTGGTAAATCACATCACCCTTAAAATTACAATTTAAAGAAATGGCTGGATGTATAGAACATAGAATAATAGGTTGGAAAGGGTCTTCTAGTCCAACCCCCTGCTCAAGAAGGACACCATATACCATTCCAGACAAATGGCTGTCTAATCTCTTCTTGAAAACTTCCACTGATGGAGCACCAACAACTACCAGAGGCAAGCTATTCCATTGAATGGCTGTTCTCACTATCAGGAAATGTCTCCTAAGTTCTAGGTTGGATTTCTCTCTTTTTTTAAAAAAAAAATATTTTATTGGTTTTATAAATTTAACAACAAAAAAATCAAATTAAATACAACTCAACTTAATACATTCTTATTCTGCTTTGTCCCACACAAAACAGAACTTATATTCTTTTAAATGCTTACAAAAAAACAACTATGGGTGTTGCTCGGCAGCACCCCCTCCACCACATCCCCCTCTTCCTCTCTCCTACTTCCCACCTCCTCACCCCTCTCTCCCTCCCTCTCTCTCCTCTCTCAACTCCTCCAACCTACTTCCCTCCACTCCTTCACTCCTCCCTCTCAACCCCCTTCAGATGTAGTCCAGAGGTACTGTCCGAGCAACCCCTCTTATATCAATAAGTATTTCTTTCTTATATATTACAAATGTTACAGTTGAGTGCATTATTATACCCTCCTATCCTACCCCCCCGACTTCCCAAAGTGAGTACAGGGTAAAGCAAAAGAAAACTGACTACATCGAACAAAATTATTATATAATCCTAATAAAAATTTAACTATATGCTAAGTACAATTTCTTAGATTGATATTTCCCTTGAATATACTCTATCCACTTTTTCCAGTCCAACATATATTTTTCATTAGAATGATCTTTCAAATATGCAGATATTTTAGCCATTTCCGCCAAATTTATAACTTTCAAAATCCATTTTTCAATAGATGGTAATTCTGGCTTCTTCCAATATTGTCCCACCAACAGTCTCGCTGCTGTATCAAGTTCAAAATTAAGTTCGTCTCTATGGTGGTGCAGTCTTTTGTAATACCTAATAAAAACAGCTGTGGTGAGAATTCAATACGTTTTTTCAAAATGTTTTGGAGTATCCACCATATTTTTATCCAGAAAGCCTTGATTTTTCTACAAGTCCACCATACATGAAAATAAGTAGCATCCATACATTCACATCTCCAGCATTTAGGTTGTAAATTAGGGTACATACATGATAATTTTTTCGGATCCAGATGCCATCTATAAAACATTTTGTAAAAGTTTTCTCTTAAATGCTGTGCTTGTGTAAATTTAACATTTTTCACCCAGATCCTCTCCGAAGTTTCCATCATGATTGGTTGTCCAAAATTTTGTCCCCACTTTATCATACAATCCTTAACTAATTCGGTTTCCGAATCAATTTCTATCAATACATTATACAATCTTTTAATATGCATTGACCTTTGGTCTCTAATTTGTTTGATTAAATTTTCATCTATTTGAGATAAACCCGTCTTCAAATCTTTTTTCCATCTAGACTGCAATTGTAGATATTGAAACCAAGTAAGGGATATTCCTTCCTCTCTTAAAATATTTAAAGACTTCAATAATAAAAGATTCCCTTCTTTAATTAGGAGTTTCTCATAAGGCACCACATCTTGCAATTGTACTCTATTTATATTCTCTATAGCGTGTCTGGGAACCGTCCAAACAGGAATCTTATCATTTAATTTATACTGATATTTTTTCCAAACACGCAGCAGAGCATTTCTCAATAGGTGCTCTTTGAAACTCCTATCCACCTTTTTGTCATAAACTAGATATGCATGCCAACCATATAATAAACCATACCCTTCAATATTCAATATTCTATCATTAGTTAAATTAACCCAATCACTTATCGCTACTAAAACAGCAGCGTAAAGGTTGGATTTCTCTTTAATGGTCTTCTATCCATTATTTATTGTCCTACCCTCAGGGGCTTTGGAATATAAGTCAACTACCTCATCTCTGTGATAGCCCCTCAAGTATTGGAAGACAGAATAGAATAGAATAGAATAGAATAGAATAGAATAGAATAGAATAGAATAGAATAGAATAGAATAGAATAGAATAGAATAGAATAGAATAGAATAGAATAGAATAGAATATCATTTTATTCCTTCATATCCAGTTCCATCAAGTAGCATCTTGTTTGCTCTTCTCTGCACTTTTAACATTTTTTTTATATCACAGGGAGGAGAACTGGACACAGTATTCCAAATGTGGTGTCATCAGTGCGGTATACAATGGTACTATTATTTCATATGATATTGAAACTAACCCTTTATTGATGCAACCTAGGAATACATTAGCTTTCTGAGCAGCTGCAGCACATTGTTGGCTCATATTTAAGTGGTGGTCTAGTAGGACATCTAGATCTCTTTCACAGTTGCTACTGTTGAGCCAGGTACTTCCTATTTTATACCTGTACATCTGGTTTTTCTTGCCTAAGTGCTTAGAAAAATAAGCATTCATACTTTACTCACCACTGAATTGCATTTTGTTGGGTAGGGCCTAGTGTTCAAGTTTGTCAAGAGCCTTCTGAAACTTGAGTCAATCTTCTAAAGTGTTGGTTATTCTCCCCAGTTTGGAGTCAACTGCAAATTTGATGAGTTCCCCTTCTATTCCCTCATCTAAACCATTTATGAAGATATGGAAGAGTACTGGATGTAAGACAGAATCACTGCATGCTTCCCTCCATGTAGATGTAGTTTCATTGAGGACCGAATGTTGAATGTCATGCATTAGCCAGTTACAAATCCATCTGGTGTCTATCTCACATTTTTCTATTTTACCAAGAATTAGACTGTGGTCTACTTTATAAAATGCCTTACTGAAATTTAAATAAACAGCATTTCCCTTATCCACTAATTTAGTCACTTTGTCAAGGAATGCAATACGTTTTTCTGGCATCATATGTTTTTGACAAACTCAAGTTTGCTTCTAGCAATTGTTTGTTTATAGGTGCTCACAAATGCAGGCTTGGAGCACCCATACGTCCGGTGGAGGGCTCTCCAAAAATGTGGGACTGCCACTGAAAAGTTTTGTTGCCAAGTTCATGCTGTATGAACCTTTCAAGATGGGAGTGAACTGCAACAGGTCCTCTTTTGATAAACAAACCTGAAGAGCACCTATTTTGGCTAATTAAATTAAATTAAATCCAGCTGCTGCACTGGGAAGGCCTTAAAAGTAATGAATGTATTCAGTTTCATTTTCAGTCAAATGAAGGATTAAGAAAGCAAGTGTCCTTTGAAAAAAGTTTGTTGCATGTGAATAAAGTTATCTTTAGTTATTATGTGGTCTATCCTGAACTACTGTATTTCCTTAGGCAATTGATAATTTTTTAAAATATAATTTTATTAACAATTTTAAGAATGAAGATAAAAACTTACAGAAACTAACATAGTGTAAGAAAAACCAAAGAAAAAGCTAAAAGTTCTTTGATCAGACAAAAGACAATGCCTACATTTATTGCTGACTGGAAACCCCTTATAGATGTTTTGCAGGAAACAGAAAAAATAAATTTATGATTTAATTTTGATGACCAGAAAACTGGATAATAGAAAAAAAAGAGAGTTATTCTGTGATAATAGAGCAAAAGGTAAATTTACAATTGTATTTATTTATAATTGCTGTAAAGAAAATTGGAAGTGGAGGGTTTTTTTTGTTTTTTGTTTTGCTTTTTGCACTTCATGTCATTTAACAGAATAACAGAGCTGGGAGGGAACTTGGAAGTCTTCTAATCCACCCCCTTGCTCAAGCAGGAAACCTTATATCATTCTGGACAAATTGTTGTCTAGTCTCTTCTTAAAAACACTTCCAGTGTTAGAACACCCACAACCTGTTCCATTGGTTAATTATCCTCACTGTTAATGAAGTTTCTCCTTAATTTCAGGTCGCTTCTCTCCTTGATTAGTTTCCATCCATTGTTTCTTGTCTTGCCTTCTGGTGCTGCTTCTTTGTAGCAGCCCCTCAAATACTGGAATACTGCTATTATGTTACCCCCATTCTTTCTTTTCACTAGACTAGACATACTCAGTTCCTGTAACTGTTCTTCATATGTTTCAGTACTTCTCTTACATACATTACTTTATATTTGTTTGCTTTACCCCAAAACAAATATTAAGCACCTACTCACATTTTAATAAAAATATGAAATAAGGCTAACAATTCTTATGATATTTTATGATATGCTTTAATTGTGATAATTTGTGATATGTCTTACTGTTATCTTCCATGAACTTCTGTGTAATCACTTGGTTATGAATATGAAGTAATTCTATGGATAAAACCTAATACAAGGATGCATCCCCCAATTTTGTCTTTGTCTTTCATGACAGATTGATGACTCTGGATGCTCCACTTATAAATGTTTTCACTCCTAGGAAGGTGCTCCTGTTTATGTGAGTTTCCTATACCTCGCATCTTTGTAAGATGGACAATTTATTGCTCATCTCTCTTGGAAATAATGCTTATGATTTTATACTTCCTTTTATGCATAAACATCTTGCACATGGAAATCAACCTCCAGGGTTGAACAATCCTGGATGCCGTGGAACAGGCAGTAGCACAGGGCGGTGAGGAAGAATTAGAAGCTGCTTGAAGCTGCCCCCTGAAGACTTGCCAGACTAGGAAAAGGAAAAAAGAAAGAGCAGATGATGGAACATTTCAGTGGGTTGATTAGTTTCCAGGAGGAGTCAGTTTCTGCAACAGTGTTCTGATAGACCTTGATGGATGCTGCATTTTGACTTATCTATTTGTTTGCACGTCCATTACATTATAGAACACATGACATCAAACAATCTAAGACTAGAGTCTAGGGCAAATGTAGGACCTACTTGCTGAAACTCTTTCTACACTTAAAAAAAGCCCCCATTGATCATATACCTGATTAGCTCTCATCCATCTGGATTAAAAGATAGAAAGAAGATATAGGGAAAGCTGGCAGGGGAGTTCTGGAAGATGAAATCCATCCATCTTAAAGCTGCCAAGGTTGAGAAACACTGACTTATACTATCATAGTTTAGAATGCAATCATCCCAACCATACAAGAGATACATAAAAAGAAGTTGCTTCTGTATTACTATGTTTTCTCTCTTTTTGAATTTAGGGTAATTTTATTTCTTTTGCTTCTGCAGGCAAGGTTAATTCTTTCTGCCATTTATTTTAATAAAGGATCATGAGGTTTCGCTGAGGGGGAACTAGTGACCGCTTCCCTGATTTGTTCTATTTCTTCACAGCTCAGTAAGTTTTCTGTAATAACCATGCTTGTGCTGGTAGTTTGTCTCTTCAATTATTGATTTCATGCATCATTATTGTAAGCAAAATCCCCACTCCCTCCCAACACTTAGTTCACGGTCTCAAATTACCAGAACTCACAGAGAATAAAATAATGTTAAGAAACAAGTTCTAATTGGGAAAATAAACAGAAGCTAAGAGTACATGAGGAACTCCTAATAGCTAAATGTGGAAATAAGAAATAGATCTACATTAAAGGTGATTCATTAAGAATCTTTCTGTTATTTGCTTTTTGCAGTGGATATTCCAGTGATAATGTATATGCAGCACTATATTGAAAAACTGTTCAATAATGGAACAAGAATTCCAGATGTAGTGTGAATGGCAGCATCCTAATTGCAATAATGATATCCATCTGCTCTTGGATTTTTTCATCAGAAGTCCAGGTCTGCTTGAATAATCCTATGCATATTTACTGAAAATGTAAGTCTCACATTATTATTAGACAAGATGAGGCAGTTGCTTCCAGATACTTGCTTGTATTTCCTAACTAGAACTGTGATTTGGAAGCAAGATCACTTATATTTGACCCTATCCCTTCCCAGGTAGTATCTTTATTTTAAAGAATGTTTCCCTCATGGCACTTGAGGCAAAAAACAAGCTGCAAAATGAGAAAGCTCAATCTGCTTTGCATCTCTAGAACTAGTTTACCATAGTTTGATGCAATTCAAATACTATCTAATTATCCCTTGTACATTAACTAGGAAGCATGCCATCTTGGTGGGTTTTGTTTGTTTGTTTTTGTCTCAGACAGCAAAATAGCCAGTCCTGATGGCTCTATCTTCCTACATTTTGTGTAGTTAGGACTCTAACAGGAATTATGATGCAGATTGTCTTGGACATGTGACACAGTGGCCATAAAAGTGCCATGAGGGAAACATTTTCTAAAATAAAAAAATACCACCTAGGAAGGTACAAGGTGAAATACTAGTGACATTGGTTCCAAATTATGGTTCTAACTGGGGAATACAAGCAAGTATGTATATTTCATTATGACATGCTTTTTAAAAAAAATCTAGGCCAAAATCCTTTTGATAAACTTACAGCATGAGTCTCTGGAACTCCTCTGATATGAAGAGAAGAAAGAATGCCAGTGACTTCCTCTGTTCTCTGTTTCTTTCAGAATGTATTCATTTAATCTGACTTTGAGTTAAGCACTGGATGTGAACAGGTGGTGGTGTCCACACATGGAAAATATTAATTTTATCCATTGTTAATTTGTTCACAAACAGTACCAGCACTTATTAATCAAACTGAATATCAATTGCCTAGACATCCTGAATCAAACCAGTAAACTTTAATTCTAAGTGTGTGCAGGGAGAGGGGGGTACAGCTACTTTCACCAGGAAGAACAGGTAAGAGATTCTTTAAAAATCTGCCTGAGTGTTATTCACGTTGATTCATTCAATTACAACTTCACCTTTTGGGTTATTAGACAATTCTGAAATCATAGACCATTTGGAAAAGGTAATCCTGGGAATTCAAATCCTGACACGATAGCAGTATTCCAGTATTTGAGGGGTTGCCACAAAGAAGGTGTCAACTTATTTTCCAAAGTACCAGAAGGAATGAATGGAAACTAATCAAGGAGAGAAGCAACTTGGAATTAAGGAGAAACTTACTAACTGTGAGGACAATTAACCAGTGAAACAGCTTGCCTTCAGAAATTGTAGGTGCTTCATCACTGGAAGTTTTTTTTAAAAAAAGATTGGATAACCACCTGTCTGAAATGGTATAGGGTCTCCTGCTTGAGCAGGGGTTGGGCTAGAGGACCTCCAAGGTTCCTTCCAGCTCTATTCTGATTCTGAACATTCTGAATAGTGGTGTTCCTTGACTTTTTCCATGAAGTATTTTTTTAATTTTTATACTAAAAAATACTATTATTTTACTATGGGAATCTTTGGGACAAAAGCATTTCCTTGCTGAAGGTCACAGTGTATGTGTGTGTGTGTGTGTGTGTGTGTGTGTGTGTGTGTGTGTGTGTGTAGGTCTTTGGTTATTCGGGTTTTCTCCTGCGTAGAATTTGAAGTGTCTTGGCGACGTTTCGACGAAGTCCCATTCGTCATCTTCAGGCTGGTGCTTTCGGCTTCGTGCTTCTAGGAGCAATGTGTGATTGTAGCTGTTTCTTCCTTTTAACTGCCAGTGGGGGTTTGAACTGATTGGCTGGGAGTTCGGCTGTGTTCTGATTGGGTGGAGGTGTGTTCTCATTGGTTAGGGGCTTGGCTGTGCTCTGATTGAATGGGGGGTTGGCTGTACTCTGATTGGCTGGGGGAGTGTTCTGTTTGGGTGGGGGCTTTGTTGTGCTCAGGTTAGTCTGAGTTGAAGGGGGATTAGAGATGGTGAACTGCATAGCTGTTTGGCTTCGCATTCGTGGTCGTGCCTCATCTTCATGGTGGGTGTCAGTTTGCTTCATGTATGGATTGGAGGGGTTTAAGGTGGTTAATGATGCAGCTGTGGTCTGGCTTCTGGTTTGTGGTCGTGCCTCATCATCGCTGCGGGTTTGGGTTTGCTTTTTGCGTGGATGTGTGGTGGTGACATCCTGTGTGGTTTTTGTGAGTGTAGGTCTGGTGTCATTCTTTGTGTTATGGACTCGTTTGTCAATAAGGGTGGGTTTCCAAATGGCTAGTAGGCGGTAGGTATCATCTCGTTTGTTGATACTGTGTGGGAGTTTTTCTATCTCGATGGCTTCTCTGATTATTCTGTTATTAAAGTGTTCAGTTTTGGCGATAGTTCTGGTCTTTTTGAAATCAATTTCATGTCCTGTGGCTTTAAGGTATTGGACCAGGGAAGAAGTTGGTTCCTCTTTTTTGACTGAGTTTTTGTGTTCTTCAATGCATGCACTTATTCTTCTGTTGGTTTGTCCGATGTATGTGGTGGGGCAGGCAGTACATGGGATTTCATATACTCCTTTATTTTCTAACTCAATTTTGTCTTTAGGGTTTCTTAGGATGGTGGATATTTTTCTGTTTGTGCAGAATGCTGTTTTGATGTTATATTTGTGGAGGATCTTGCTGATCCTGTCTGTGGTGCCTTTTATGTATGGGAGGAGGGCTTTGCCGTTTTCTTGTTCTCTGTCTTGGATTTTAGTGGGAGTTTCTTTTTGGATTAAATTGGAAATCTTATTTCTTTGGAATCCGTTGGATGTTAGTACATTAGTGAGAGTGTGTAGTTCAGTTTTTAGGTGTTGTTCGTCAGCTAGGCATTTGGTTCTGGAGATGAGTGTCTTGGCTACGGAGTTGATCTGTGCTGGGTGGTGGTGTGAGAGTGCGTGCAGATAGCGGTTTGTGTGTGTTTTCTTCTGATAGACAGTGTGTCCTAGGGAGCCATTGGGTTTCTTGTAGACTAAGACATCCAGGAAGGGAAGTTGGTTATTAGTTTCTGTTTCCATGGTGAACTGTATTTTGGGGTGTAGGCTGTTGAGGTGTGTGAGGAAGTTGTCCAGTTTTTCTTTCCCATGTGGCCAGATTATGAAGGTGTCATCTACGTATCTGAGCCAGAGTTTGGGTTTATGGTCAGATTTTTCTAGAGCTTGGGTTTCAAAGTGTTCCATGTAGAGGTTTGCAATGACAGGTGAGAGGGGTGATCCCATGGGTGCTCCTTCTATTTGTTTGTATTTTTGTCCATTATAGATGAAGTATGTGTTGGATAGACAGTGGTTGGTCAGATCTAGGATGTGTTTGGGGGGGTTATATTTGTTTTGGATAGCTGTTAAGGTTTTTTTGATTGGCACTTGGGTGAAGAGAGATATGACATCGAAGCTAACGAGTAGGTCGCTGGGCTGTAAGTTTTGTTTCTTTATTATCTCTATGAACTGGAATGAGTTTTTTACATGTGAGGTGATGGATTCTGCATAGGGCTGTAGTTGTTTGGCGAGAAATTTGGCTAGGTTTTATAGAGGTGAGCCTATGGAGCTGACTATGGGTCTAAGTGGGGTTCCTTCTTTGTGTATCTTGGGGAGACCATAGAGCTTAGGGCATCTGGATGATTTCTCTCTGGGAATGATTCTTTGCTGGATCTCTTCGCTAATGGGAGAGGCTTTTATTTTGGATCTAGTGGTTTTTTCCAGGTAGGTGGTGGGATCTGTGTTTAGGGGTTTGTATGTGGAGTCTTGGAGTAGGTTGGTTAATTTGGTTTGGTGGTCAAATGTATTCATGACCACTGTGGCGTTGCCCTTGTCTGCTGGTAGGATTATTATGCTGGTGTCTTGTTTCAGGTTAAGTAGTGCTGTCTGCTCCTCTTTGGGTAAGTTGCTTTTGGGTGGCTTGCTGGTGCAGAGTATGTTGGTGATTTCGAGTCTGATTCTGTTAGCGTCGTCGGGGTTGATTTTGGTCAGGCTGGTTTCAACTCCGCATATAATGGTTTCAGTGGGGATGTGTTTGGGAGCGACTGCAAAGTTGAATCCTTTGGAAAGGACATTGGTTTCGGCTTTGGTGAGGATCCTATCTGAGATGTTATGCACTGTTTGTTTCATGTGTGGCTGTGAGGGAGGAGGGGTTTGTTTCTGGTGTTCTTGTAGTCTTCGGAGTTTGTTGGTGTGTGTGTCTGTCTTGAGGGTGGTCTGTGTTTCGGCTCTCCAGACGGCGACTTGTTTGGATTTGTCCCAAACTGCAGGGTGGATCTTGTTGCTGAGTTTGAGATGAAGTGTGAGGAGATCTTTGTTGATTCGGTCTAGGAGGAATCTTTTTGTGTGAAGTTCATTTCTGATTAGGGCCAATTCTGTTCTTTTCAGGATGTGTTTGGTGGCTGCTGAGTTGGAGTGGAATTTCAATTGGAAGCATGTGGGGATTAAATTTTGATCTCGGCAGTTGCATAGGAATGCGAGATCACATAAAATGGAAGCTCTTTGGACTTCGAGTTTTTCATAGGTCCTGGTCAGATGGTGGATTTCCTCCCCATAGAGGTATGATATTTGTTTTCTGAGGTTTTCGCGGGTGTTTGTATGTAGGTCTTTGGTTGTTCAGGTTTTCTCCTGCGTAGAATCTGAGCTGTCTTGGCGACGTTTTGACGAAGTCCCATTCGTCATCTTCAGGCTGGTGCTTTCGGCTTCGTGCTTCTAGCAGCAATGTGTGATTGCAACTAATAAGCAAATAATAGGAAAAATAGGGGAGAGAAAGGGGAATAGAAAAGTGTAGTGAAGACGGGAAAAAGAAAGAAAAGGCATTGACTTCCAACTCCTTTTGGTACAGTAGAATAGGAAGTAACATTGAACCTCAATATTTTATTTTTACATAGTAGCTTAAACTGACCACTTCTATAACAACAGATCTATCTAAATGGGAAAATCCAGAATTAAAGATTCATTTTTTTTCCACCTCAAGCACAAATTCCAGAAGCGGTTTTCAAATAGAAATAGAAGTACTTGTGTTTTTTTTCCTTTTATCAAAGAAGTCAATTTAGCCAACTCTGCTAACTCCATCAGCTTTTGCAACCATTTCTCCATCGTGGAGTTTGAAGCGTTCTTCCATTTTTGCACATAAAGTAATCTTGCTAACATCAAAATTCCAATTTTTTTTCAAAGTCTTTTTCCATTAAACCCAAAAGAAAAGTTTCTGGTTTTATCTTTATATTCACTTCAAGAATCTTCTGTATTGGAATATGAACCTTACTCCAATATTTCTTTGCTTTATCACATGTTCACCATAAATGATAAAAAATCCCTTCTTTACATTTGCATTTCCAGCATTCATTTGTCAGGCCATTTAATTTAACTGTGACATTAATTAAATTAAGTATTGTTCCTTTAATCACATTCTATACATTTTCTTTTTTGTCATATTCTATGTTACAAACTAGAGCAATCTTTAAATGGACTCCGAAAATACAACTTTTCTATGGCCAGGAGTTTTTATTTTCCTTTCTCTTTCCTTTGTGCTATTATTTGCATATGGGGCTACTACTGGTTTCTGTTGAATCTCCAAGTGAACATTTCCAGGTAAGCCACTACATCTTTTTACACTGGTACAATTTCCAGGTGATCAGTGAGCTATATATAGTTAATAACTAACAGTGAATTGTGACTTATTGTTATTATTACTTAATTGTCCAGATGGAATCTCGGACCTGGTTGTTTCTTCAGATTTAACTTTCAAAATCTTTCTTGAACTTTCCGTTGCAGCTTTGACTTTCACTTCTTTTATATTATGGATATTACTTACAAGTGGTTTTGGGACTGGGATGAGTACAACTACACATGTGCATATTTTACCTTCTTTTTTCCTTCCCATATTAAATTGATAAAAGATCTAGGCATGTATTAAGCAAGCAGAGATGGAGGAAATTCTCAAGATTTGTGAAAAACACCTAACTTCTGTTAGTCACTAATAAAATTTCAATCATTAGAATTATTTTAAACAAAGTTCTCTTTCTCTAAGTTGCTTTGGCAATATTTTGTCTTCTAAGGATTGTCTGTTTACCTAAGGGTAATTTAATGCAAATACAAATTTGTGGAGCTAGAAATGTCAGGAAACACAAGACTGAATAATATTTCTTGAGCAAAAATACTAAATAGACACAGTCCTGTTTATTAAACAAAAATGTGATTTCTCTACCAGATGGCACCAATTATTAACATTCTTTCTTTTAAGCCAGAGGGGAGGAAAACAGCCCATTTTTTTCAGGTAAACTACAACCTTTTAAACAAGTCTAAAATGTATGTGGATGTCTGTGTTATTGGCACAACTGTTCTCTGTAATGTTATATTTTTATGTCCCCATTCTGTCGCTTTTTCTGCTCTTTAACAAACAGTTCCAGATGCCACTGTTATTTTGCTTTAAATAAAGTTTCTGCAGCCCCTCAGAGATTGACTTTAATTAATATCTGCAGCAGAATTTGTCACACATCACTGTTCAACATTCTCAGTGGATACCTATGGCTAACTCATTGTTTTGTAATCCTTCCCCAAAATGTTTTTTTAAAAACCCAGGAAAATATTAGTTTGAGGCATCATAACAAGTTTTTTAAATTTTATTCTTTAAAATTCCATGGAACTGAATTTATCTTCATACACATAGGCTAAGGATTATATTTGAATCTCCTATGCAGGAACATCACTTTCATATTTGGAATAATATTGTCATTTTCAACTTGGCTTGACAATTGAGATTCAGTATTTTTTTTCATCATGCTGCAATGCATATTTTCTTACAATAAGTCAAATAGTATGTCAGCACCATAAACTACTCCCGAAAACCAACTCCACAGGAAAAACTAGAACTTTTAAGATAGGCAAGCTTCATAGCATCTGATTGCTTGATTATGTTTTACCCTGCCTCCTCCTTATACCCCTGGTAGCCAGAGAGGAGCCTTCCTGGTTCACTTCTGAACTTTATCATGCAGCTCAGGACTTAAATAATGTTTCAGTTCTCTTTACTTATGTAATGATTCTTGCATATTTCTCTCAAAGTCATGTAGGTGACCAGGCTGAGCCCAAGGGAGGGGTCAAACACATCATAAGTCATGAGTCCCTGAGCACCGGCAAGAGATCTAAGTCCAGCCCACCTTGAATGCCTACTTAATTCCTGCTCATTTTCCTTGACCCTTAGTAGCTCAGATTTTTGTAGAGAGGTTAAGCTCGCAATAAATCTTTATGCTCATTTGAACTGCCTGAATCTCCTGAATCTCCTGATTTCCCTGGTTCTTGACAGGTCAACTTCCTTTTTCTCTACAAGATATTCAGAAAGACTTATCTTGAGGATGTGGACATAGCAATCATAATAATAATCTTAGTAATTTTAAACTCATCATCGTGGTTAGGATGATTCATTTAAATATTAAAGTAGACCATTGCTTACCTATTTGGAAAGAAAAGGAAGTGAAAGCAAAAGTAACATGGCCAGCTTGGACTATGCTATAGTTTCTAAATGGGAGAGGCTCTAAATGTGTTAGACTGCAAATCCCATCGTTCTCTATCACTATGGGAAATGGATGGGGATAACAAGACATTCAGTAAAGCAGGTTTGGAGAACACCAGGATCCAAGCCCTGCCCAAATAGTTTAGAATCCTGGATGGGAAAAGATTCAGGTGAGGGGAAATGCCTGTTTTTCCTCACATGAACAAGAAGATTTCCAAGAGAAGATGTCCAAGATAAATTTTTAGCCACTGAACTTATGGCTCCTAGCGCCATTTAGCAAAATAATATGGGTAAGAAGAAAAGTTGTTCTTTCTTGCTTCCCTTCCTAAATCTTCAATTCTTTTCTTGTGATATTGATTGAAACTTCAACAAAGAAGACCTTGCTAGCATTTAAGAATATACCCCAACTTATTGCACTAATTCATAAACATCATGTAGAATTGCTTATGGCAGAAATATGAATCCCTCCTTTTGTAATAGGAAGATGATGTAAAGTGAAAGTTTAATTTCTCTGGGAACCTAATCTAAGATTTAGAATATGGAATGGAATTGAGCACATACACAGGTTGTCTCCAGACTAACCAGGATGGTTTTCCTTTATTCTCTTTAATGTCTCTTCTCTCTTGAGTTTTTCTTATTGAAACTCTTGGGCAAAATGGCCAAAGTGAAGTGTTCTAACAAGCAGCCTTTTCTTTGGTAACTGTATATGACTATAGCAATGTGACCATTTCTAAGAGTGGCATATCATAAGAAAGACATAGGTGGCCCATAAATGCATGTGCACCAATCTTATAAATGGAGAAAAGGGTCTTGGCTCTAGCAGAGCTTTGCTATAGAAATGGAAAGCTAAGAAACCTCCATCAGTTTAATCTTCTGAATACAGGTATCCTCAGCTTATGACCAATAGCTTATTGGCCCTTCAAAGTTGTGATGTACTTCCCCAGAGCTGCTTACCACCCAATTTGAAGTTCCACTGGCCAGCCCCTCTACCCCTGTGGTCAGGAGATCACATTTAGGGCATTTGGCAACTGGCCCACATTTATAGCCATTTATAGCATCCTATGTTCACATGACCAAAATTTATGACTTTTTTTGTCATAAACTGGCTTATATTTTTAGTTTCTGGCAAAAAGACACCCACTGGCTAAAATGGATTCACTTAATGACTGCAATGTTCATTTAACAACTACTGCAAACAAGGCCATAAAAAATCAGACATGGTCATGTGGTGACCCCCTTAACAACTAACATGATTTATGACCATAATTATCGGCTTAATTACCACCATAAGTCAAAGACTGCCTGTAGTTCCTCAATAATCCTCCAATCCTGAAAATCCCAATAATGGTGCTTGCTTGATTTTTTTTTTATCCTGCAGTTATTCTATTTATTATTTTACATATCAGATACACAAACCGTTATCTATTTAGACACCAAGGTTTATTGCTTAACAAAATTGGTTCATGTGTATCCTAAAATTTTACTACTGTATGTATCTGGAACAGCAAAGACAAGTGGGCTAGCCGAGGCCTGAACTTATTATAAGGCAACCTTACATTCTACATTTGTCATTCTAACAGTAAAAGTTTGACCTGTGTTAAGTACAATCTCATTTACTGACATGGTCAGTGACCCACAGCTTTGACTGATGTTCAGGTAAAAGACATTCTTTGAAAACACACCAACAGTTGTGCTGAAATGAGAGGCTAAGAAGGTCTGATCTTTTCAACATATTTTTTTTCTTAAATTGCAGTAATTAAAAAATTACTAGATGTATCTGTGAACATTTCAATTAATAGACCATCAGTGAAGGTCTGCCTTCTAAATATGGAGTGGACAGGAAAATATGATGATTCATTTTTAACGACATAACAATATTGTAAATGTTTAACAAAGTCTGGACCAAATTTGTAACATGATAGCTAGCATTCAAGTCAGAAAATCCATACATATTTCAATCACTTATATATTTTTCTAAAAAAATAAATACTTTATTATAGAATACTGAATATAGAGAAATATTCCCTTTCATTTGCTAAGTTCTGCCTTGTTACACAATACCCATTAATGTTGCACCTTTTATTCTAAGCTTTTTTTTTTCAGAAGAAGGAGGTTATTGAACCCTGTAAAACTTCCTTTTGGAGTAAAAAGGGTGCACTAATCCACCCTACCATCCTCCAGAGCCCCTAAGCTTAGGAAAATATTTCTTATGCTTAGAGAACATATCAATTGTTCTGTTAAAAAAAACTGCCAGAAGGCTTATTGTATTAAAAATTTCTTCAGAGTTCCAAATGGGAAAACAATTGCCTACGAATGACAGTACGATTACTTAAGCCTGTGTTCAGGATAGGCTCTAAACTGTCAGGCTAAGAACTGTCAAAAGCTTGTTGACATTTGTAATCACATAGTTGCAATATATATGTATACATGTTCCAGAGAAGATTGTCATGCCCTTTATCCCAAAACAAATGGCTTGCCAACAATATCAGTAGGACATGTTCTTTTCTCTCTTTTTTTTGTGATGAGAAGGATTTCAGAGCCCATTGCTGGGTTCTGCCCCATCCTCCCTATCTCTTCCAGGAAACAGTTCAATAGGAGAGCTAAAAAGCTGGGAGGAGTAGCTTACATTCCTTACTGTGATGGAGAGGGTAGGTCAAACAACAAAGAAAAATTCTGCCAACTTTCAGGGAGTAATGTCAAGACAAGAGGGCAGATAGAGAGTAGAAGGTGCATGGAATAAAAACTGATCAAAGTGGTGGTCTAAGTAGTATATTCTGCTTGCAGAAATTACAGTTCTGGTGTATTTCTTGGATGCTATCCTTTTGATATGAGATCTGTACTGTCTTGTATGAATGAGGTGGTAATTATGATCATCTACATTGGTACCATTAACAGACAAATTTTATTCATGCTAATTTTAGTGTGAATAATAACATCAATGGATAAATCTGGGACTCCTTCAGTCCAACATTCTGACAGATTTGTTGAGGTTCTGTCAACAAATTTATTGAGGATCTGGAAGAAGGACACGCATTTATGCCACCTTGTGTTTCTGAATGAAAGCCAGTATATACAGTAAATCTAATAGCATAAGTAAAATGCTAATAACCCTTTGTGATTGTTAGATTAAAGTCATATATTTGAGAAAATAGTTTAAACTTGTTTGACTGATGTGGTGGTGGTGCTTCAGATGGTTCTGAAGGAAAACAGGAGAGATGTTGAATCCTAGGTACCATTAGGGATAAATGTTGTACAGTCATAACTACACATAATTTGCAAGTGCTCAAAAGTAATTGAAGAATATTGGATATAACTATTGCTACTCTATTCATGTATATAAAGAATAACATTACAATAGCCTGTCTTTAATATCCATGAACATTAATGCCTTTAATTTTTTGTTCTTCAGCTGCTTATGTTGTGTAAGCTTGTCCTTTCATGTGAAATCATAATTAGAAACTCATTTTGGATAGTTTAATGGAAAGAATCAGTTGTATATCATAGCCTTTACAATAGGTAAAATTGTTCATATTATAAAAGATATTTTGCCCAACAACTGGGTGAATTTTATTTATTTTTTGGAATGGATTAATTTTGATAGACAAAGGGAAAGAAATACAACTGTGGTAATATTACACCAATTAAAACCTTTAAACGCTCATAAAGAATTTCAGGAAATTATAGACACCAATATTGATTAGTTTCAAGATAGTGCTGAGACATCAACTTACTAATGAGAATGTCCTCCACTTTGTTAATTATCTTTCAGGTTCCTTTTCTGTGTAGAAAAAGGAGCTGAATAATGTTAATGATGGATAACAACATCCAACTTCCTCAGTGAGGTTTATTGATCAATATTTCCCATGGAGTTTTAAGTGAGCCATTTCTTTTCCTTTAGCAAAATGATTCTAAGATGGGAAGGCCAACAGTTGCACAAGCATGATAGGATTTCAGATTGCTAGCCAATGGACTGGAAATAATACTGTGAAGGAGATTAACAAACATAGTAACCTTATGAATCAGAACATGAAATTTTATAAACAAAATTTAGTGCCAAGCATGCTTGCCTTTCAAATGCTTTGGAAATAATCCATCAAAAGCTAGGCCAACTACAAATATTTGTTAGGTTGGATTCAAAGATTAAATTAGCTGTACTTAATTACAATTGAAATAAATGAGACTCAATATCAATGGGGTTTAAATTCAATCAATTTAGATAAAGTGTCCTTTATGATATTTCCATTAACATTTCATTTGCCCCTAACAACTGATGGGCCCAGAGGAATTCCAAAGGATGTTGGGGGTTGTTTCTGATGGTCTGCTGCACTTGGAATGAGAAGGTGGTTGAAACTTTGGATTGGATCATGCTCAGGTAACAACTCTCCTCCCATGGATCCCACTACTTTTCATGGGTTATGAAAGCACTGAAGGAGAAGAAACAGGATTAAGGGACATTTAGAATGGAACTGTAGGTCAACAAGGAATAAACTCAACTGAAGTTAGAGCTATTAAGCTATTAGGAACTATCTCATGGCAGTAAAAAAAAGCAAAGTATCTGTATTTCTCCATTCTTTTTGTGTTCCTTGAGAGCTGACAGGCAACACATTTGTGTAGAGGAGATTCTGAGGTCTTCAAGGACACATGGAGGAATTTGCAGAGGATCTGTCAGGCAAAATCTTTTGGATTCCTCCCAGTTAGATGGTACAGCTCCTGTAGAGATGCCTTGGGTTGTTATCTAGGAACAATTTGAGCCTATTGGACCTGAGGAAGTAGACTGGGTCCTTATGTCTGCAAGCTTGGTCACCTGCTTATTATATCCATTACCCTCCTGGCTGACTAAATCTACTCAGGAGGTGATGTGTGGTTAGATTCTGGTGGTGGTAAATTCATCTGCCTTTTAAAGAGGTGACAGATCTCCCCATACTGAACAACTTTAATCCAGTATCCAATCTTCCTTTTTTAGAGAAATTAATTGAGAAGTTGGTCACACAACAGTGTCAGAGCAATCTGGATGGAACAGATTATCTTGGCCCCTTTTGGGTTTCAGGCCTGGCCATGGAATAGAAACAGCATTGGTCAAACCTTTGAATGGCCTATGATGGGAACAGGATGAGGGCATCTATTTGTGCTCTACTTGATGTCTCATTAGCTTTCAATATCATCAACCATGGTATCCTTTTGGATTGACTTGCTAGTGCTGTGAATGTGTGGCATTCTATTGTGCTGGTTCCCTTCCTTCCTTGATGCTGGTTCCAGTTGGTGTTGATTGGGAGCAATAGGTATTTCCCTTGGCCCAATTATGTGGGATGTTGCTGTATTCTCTCTGTTCCTATTTAATTTTTGGTCCATCACCATATGCTGATGATAACCAGCTGTACATCTTCATTGATGAACTAACCAGGGGTAGGGAACCTTGGCTCTTTTATGACTTGTGGATTTCAATACCCAGAATTCCTGAACCTGCCATATCTCAATGTCTGGAGGCTGCAGAAGGTTGGATGGGCAACACAGATTCTGGCTCAACCCTGGAACAACTAAGTTAGGGTTTGGGGCCTTCTGGGTCTAGGAATTTGCCATCTTTGGTGCTGGAATAGGTGGTACTATCCTAAACAGATACAGTGTGCAATTATCCTACTGGTTAATTCTGGTTGTCACAGGGAATAGAGGGACAACCTATTCTCCAAAGCACTAGAGGGCAGGACAAGAAGCAATGGATGGAACCTAATTAAAGAGACATCCAAATTGGAATTAAGGAGGAGTTTTCTGACAGTAAGAGCAGTTAATGGAACAGCTTGCTTCATGGAGTTGTGGGTGTTCCATCACTGGAGCCCTTCAAGAAAAGATTGAATATCAATTTGCCTGGGATGCAATAAGATCTCCTGCCTTAGGCAAGTGGTGAACTAGAAGACCTCCAAAGTCCCTTCCAGCCCTATGATTCTAAGAAGTATTTTAATATTTCAATTCATTTTCATTCATGTTACTATTTCAAAATCAGCTCTACACTCCATCTTCCAAGTCTTGAAATTATGTCAAAAACCTGTGTAAAACTGAAAGCATTAACACAGGCAGAATAATAGAGAGAGGCCTTTCCCCTTCCTCTTTCAATTCTTGCTGGATCAAGTTGCTATCAGTGCCAAGATGAATTGGATTCAAAGATAAACCCACTTGACATTTACGTTGCTGGAGGAAAATTTTTTTTTTGTAGTTGGATAGCCCTAAGTTGTAATTGAAACTATGCTTCTTCTTTCTCTCCTTCTGCATATACCCAAAGGACCTTTATTTGTTACATTAGCATTCATTTCAGTGGTAATAAACAACCATCAAGGTTAATGGCTATTGATGGAGCAATGCTCCATGAAGTTGTCCAATCACCTTTCAAAATGGTGGCCATCATCTCATTTTATGGCAACTCTTTCCAATATTCAACTATGTATTCTGTAAAAAAATTAGTTCAGGCACAGATCTCTTCAAATTAGTATTAATCAGGTCCCCAGGTTCAAATATTGGGAAGGGAGGAAAAATCTTCTCCCCATTCTAATTCTCTATACCTTATTAGCAAATTTGATGGACACAGAAGTGAAAAATTGGGAACTGTGGGGTTAATCATGGTATGATTGGATGAACACAGTGGTAAAGTTTGTCATGACTATTTCTTCTTCCTGGGCCTGTCTGCATTTTGGAGGTAGGTTCAAAGGGCCTCACTCAAGAGGTAGGGACCAACTGAATAGAACAAGATTGTATTGACAGTGTTGGTCAATCTTACCATCTTTAAGATGTGTGGTTTCAACTCCCAGAATTCCCTAGTCATCATGCTCCTCAGCCATTCACAACACTCATGTACTACAGTATAGCTTCAAACCTGGCATTTGTTGTGGGTAAAGGAATTGTAGAGCTATGTGAGGTTGTAAAATTGGGTACAATTCACTTAACAATTGCCTTGCTTAGCAATGGAAATTCTGGTCTCAGTTGTGATCATAAGTGGAGGACTACCTGGTACATACAAGATACAATTCTAATCATATGAGCATGAACAGGGATGTAGAAGGGCAAATCTGAGCTACTAAACCTCAAACACAAAAAGGCAATTCATAAACGAGCACTAAAATCAGATGATGCCAGTATCAGTACACTCATTCCCCTCCCCAATAGTACCTTATCAAACTTCTCTCTCTCTCTCTCTCTCTCTCTCTCTCTCTCTCTCTCTCTCTCTCTCTCTCTCTCTCTCTCTCTCTCTCTCTCTCTCTCTCTCTCTCTCTCTCTCTCTCTCTCTCTCTCTCTCCCCTCCCTCTCTCTCTTTCTCTTTCTCTTCCTATCCAACTCATTTAGTAGTTTAAGAACATTATATATAGTCAATTATCATTGGAAGAGTTGAGGTCTTCCCTGAATATTTCATTCCTCATTTTTTCTTCTTCTTTTATTTAATAGACGTTGTCTGAGACATCCCAGACCTCTCAGGGTCTCTCTATCTTTTTTTTAAGCTTACAACCCTTCATATTCACAGCTACACAGTTGCTCTGGGATATATGAGGGTGCACATATATCCACATTATCCACAACTAGATAATAGATTATGACATAATGCAAAATGTCATGAATCATTTTCTATGATGTCATTTCACTGTGCTATATAGTATTACTCAAGAGGGGCTATCTCTGAGTGTATGCCCAGCTTTTCAAGTGAAGGCATCACATTGGGAACTTCATCCTTGTTGAACATGCGGAGGATCCTGGTAAGGAAAAAGAGACAACTATCTAGTCACTGTCGTCTCTTAGACATTTAAAATTAAGTTTAACAATAGCAGAGATCCAAGTCTACCCCTCTTTGCTCAGAATGTTTTCTCCTATATAACTGGTCCTTTGCCTTCTTGGTGTGGAGGGAAGTAGGAATCATACTTCTGGATAAAGCAATGAGATGTCATTGCCGACCTGGTATTCTCTTCTGTAGATCATAGAAGCATTCATGGAAATAAAGATTACAGAGACTGGCATTCTGCTCTGCAGCTCACCAGTATTTATTTTTGGTATCCAAATTGGGTCCAGAGATTTTCATGGATGTATGTAAATCTCTGGTTGCCAATCCTTATCTTAAAGGCAGATAAATTGCAGGATGAATGTAGACTACTAAGAAGACCTCTATTCTGATAAAACTTTGGAGAAAAAAAAACTGGGAATATCAATAGTTGAGGTTTTTTTATATATAAAACTTCTCATTATGTTTGCAAATTTTATTAGCACAGTTGTGATCTCATATGACCCCACAAACAAGGTATTGCCTAAACTGTGAGAAAGCAATTTGTAGAGCTACCTTTACAGTTTGGCATTTGGGAACAAAGTGTTTCCCACACACTGTATCTAAAGCTTTACCTCTAGAAATTGTTTTGAATTCTTTATGTCTGTTGTTGTATGAAAGAGAAAAACGTTCTATGGATTGAAAGACTCTTCCCAGGGAATATTTATGGCTAAACATATAGATTTTTATAGATCAAGAAATCCATTGTTGTATTCCCTAATTAGTAGGTTTTACATTTCAATATTTTTAGGGTTAATATTTATTGTTTTAATATGTTAATGTTTTATTTTTTTTATTGATTGTAAGCCACCTATAATTGCCTGTAGGTGACATGGGTATATAAATTAAACAAACAAACAAATACTGCAGTTGAATACTATAGGGTTCAGGTACACATTTGTTGTAATGGGAAATGTAGGCTGTAGCTTCTATGGACAATTTAATTGGTGGAAATCACATGGGGAAACAAGAATGTCTCCCATGTGGTGAGTTTGGCTCACCCATCTGCTTTCATGAAAAGAACATAAATCTCCTGTCACTTATAATCTTTTGAAAAGCTTAGGACTGCTGGGATCCTATCAATTGGAAAACAAATACCAAATATTTACATAAAACCAAAAAGGAGAGTGAAAACGCCTGGATAGGGATGGGCAACTTGGTGCTGTCCAGAAAGCTTGGACTATATCTCCCTTGGATATTAGGGAGGCAAATGGGGATTGCCTTTTTAAGTACTTAGAGCTGGATTACCTAAGGGTTACATCACATTAACAATTTGCAAAGGAAAAATATTAGAATTGGTATAAGTAAGATACATTCTTAGTGCTTCCTAAGGTTGGGCATGAATATTTGCTTTGAGAACAGCTGAAAATACATTGTAGCAAATATGTATTGAATGCTCTTCTGCCAGTCCTGGTTTCTAATCTTTTCTTGAAGGTTAAGGCTTATAGCAAATTATTAGTACTACATTTTACTACATCTGTAAAATCAAATTTAAAATACAAGAAAACACATGTTAATTAGCCAGTGCAACAGTACTACAAAAACCATATTGCAAGTATGATAAAGTTCATCATTTGCAACCCTCAGTCCAAGGTCTCCCTACCCCCGAGATGCCCTATGCTCCACTTCCCCACTTTGGGTCCCAACAGGCCTTTTCTCACTTCTACTGGGTCTTCCCAGGCCTTAGACCTGATTCCCACCCCACTAGCCAAATACTCTTCTCCTCACTTATCTTCTGGTTTTGCATGGTTGCATGGTATGATTTTAAAAACAACCACCATTTTGTCCAGCCCACAAAATGGCAGCCATATTCAGGTTGCCACTGCATGACCTGGGGACAAACTGGTTCTTTTTGCTGCCTTAGAGAGATCTCCACAGATCTCCACATTCAGAAGCTTCTGCAATACTGTAGATCTCTCTAAGTCAGCATAATGAATCCGTTTGTTTGGGACAAAATGAATGGGACAAAATGGTGGCTGCATTTGGATCATTACCACATAGCTCAGGGACACATTACCTGCTCTCTTTCCATAACATGAGACCGGTAGAGCTTCACAAGCTATGTGTGGGGTGTGATAGGCATGTGGGGAGGGCTGCAGAGTTTCAGCAGGGTGGGACAGAGAGGTGGGAGGTGCTTTAGCAACTAATGGTGGGTTGTAAGGCATATGATGCAGGCCAACTGCAGCTGTCATAACTTTGGATTGGGGTCAAATGTAGTTTTTTTGCGGGGGAGGGGTGTGTCATAAATTGCAAGTTCATTAAATGGCTTGTCGTATTTAAAGGATTACCTATACACCTCTGAATGTTTGGAATTCTCATAGCAATATCATTGCTATGATTTCAGTCTTTGGTGTGTAAGGCAAAATGAAACATTTCATGTAAACTGTAAAACAAAACTAAGCATCTTGCTACAGGGAAATTTAGCTTTATAATGTTTTGTACTTGGCTTTGATATTACCTTCACTAATTATTTCAATAATATATTAATGTATATTTCAATAATGCAAAAATGTAAGAAAGCTGAGACAATGAAATGTTGCCACCATTTATCTTTCATGAAACCTTAGTTAGGAGATATTTTACCCTCAAGCATTTTAACAGTAAGGCCAGAACTGCTCAGCTGAAAAAAAAACTCTGAACATTTTTGATTTGTTTGTTTTTTTAAAAAAAACACAATATTTTTTATTTAAAAAAGAAACGATATTCTAGCTCATCTTCTTTGAGCAAAAGACTGTATCTTCACTCCGTATTTATTTATGTTTTTCATTTTTTTTCACATGAAAAAGAATTTGTGTGTTCTAACTAATCAACCTTCTGTTCCCTGGGGCCATTTTATGTTAGGTAAGGAAAACAGAATTAGCTTTGGGTGAAAGAAGAAACAGTGGATGGTCTATTGAATCCTACTTCAGTATTAACTGTGGGATGTCTTACCCATTTTGAAGGTAACGGGTTAGTTCAAGGGACTTAAATGGGATGCTGGCTCACAGAAGCACTCAAGAAAAATGCTCCTTTGGTGTAGGATTCCCCCTTTGAAAAGGAACAGGGAGAGTTTTCATGCAAGGCAGATAGAGTGAGGCTTTTCTTACCAATTGATGCAGAAAAGTTAAGCTTGATCATTTCTAAGCTCCTTATTCCAACCCCAGTTCCCCTCAGATATTAAATTAGAAGATAGACTGATTAGCCAACAAGAACATAATTTGGGGAGAGAGCAAGAAAGAAAAAGAAGGCAGTAAATTTATGGGGTAAAAGCTTGTAGTACAAATGACAATACTTGTAAGTACTGGGTGCCCTTGCAGTGTCAGAGTATGTAATTTGTTCTAATGGGTTGCCACTGTGAATGTGTCTATTTAAGGTTTACTCAATTGGTGCTTAGCACTGGAAGAACTTCCTCTTAGCTTTTCATCTGCTTCAGATTACATTGATTCTTGAATCCTCGATCTGTTTCTGTCTTGCTTATTGAGCCTTAGTTGTTCTGCTATTTTTGTCTCTTAGAATCTTTAATTTTCTGTCTGTCCCGATAATCTCTTTGCCCTGAATTCAATTTTCCACCATGACCTCTATTTTGATTTGGCCTGAACTATATGAATGGCCTCACCTTGTATATCAGGGGTCTCAAACTCGCAAAGTCATATGGCGTGTTGCGATGTATTGTGACTTTTTGCCATTGCTGGCAATGGGGTGGATGCAGTTTTGCTATGATGCATCCAGCCCGCGGGCCAGCAGTTTGACACCCCTGTTGTATATTAACCAAGGGTGACTCCTTAATTTATGATTTGCTGAAAGTCAGTAGACTAGTCTGCTGCCTCTTGACACTTGGCCCCTGTGTTGGTTGTATACTCAGTCCAGTGGGAAGGTCATCTCAAGTAGGATTGCCACACCAAATGAACTTACAGGAAACAAACTCATCTAAATTCAAAGGCAGCTGTGTTTTTTTTAGTAATATACAAAGATTCTCACCATTACGCTTAATTAGAAAGTGAGACCTATAATATTCAGAATATTTTATTTCTTTGAAGCTGTGTGTGTGTGTGTAATCTCATAAAAGCTGCAATTCAATATACATTTCCTTCAGAATAATTCTTACTAAACTAGCAGGATAACCTCTGAGTAGAACTGGATATCTAAATGGACATCTCATCTTTCAAATGAATCCATAAGTAGCTTTCTCTTACTTGGTTCAGTTAAGAATCTGGGTTTGCATGAAGTAACTCAGTCCTATTACCTAAACAGAATGTTGCTGTTGTTTTATTGAATACATTAGTAATGGTACTGTGGGTTGTGGATTCTTACATGAGTCAAAAAGAGAAGCAAATACCTTACTTTCTGGCATATAATGCACCTATTTGGGGTTGTAAAAATCTGAACACCAGATGGCGGCAAACAGAGTTTTCTGTATATCCAGTAGTAGTTGTTCAGATTTACGCACCCATACATGGTAACCCAAACATGGGGTTACCAGAGGTCTGCAAAAATAAAAAATAGAGTTTGTTATTCTATAAAATACAAAAGAAAATAAAAATCAGAAAAAGGGAAAGGGGGGTGCAAAGTAAAAAGAAAAAGAAAAGCAGGGACTTCTGACTTTTTTTCAGTGTAGTAGAATATTAATGCAGTGACAACCTCGATGTTTTGGTTCACATTTCTAGTAATTACAAGCCATTTCTATAACTACAGATTTAATCCAGTCATCAAAATCCAAAGTCAGTTACATTTTTTTCCCTTCTGTTTCAAGTATAAAGTCCAGAAATGATTTTCAAATGGAAACAAAACTGGATAAATGCTTTTTATTTAAAATAATTATCTTTGCTGTCTTTACTAACGCTCTACTTTTTCCATCTCTTTTTCCACTGTGGGAGTTGGCATATCTTTCCATTTTACTCATATATTTTCACTGCGGCATCAACTTATTTTTATATTTCTCCCCATTTTCACTTCCATGTAATAAAGTAGCAAAAAGCATGTTCTTATAAACAGTTGTTTTAGCTTCTTCCAATTAACATTCACTCTTCACAACAGAGCACTATCCTGCTATTGGCATTTGAGCATCTTAAAAATTTTCCATCTATTTCCACATCTTTAGTAAACATTCTACTGTGGTGCAGAAATTTGTCTTCTTTATCTTATTTTTTGGCATTAATGTATAACTTATAATAATTCACTCCATTTTCCTTGTCAAACTTTGATCTTTGATACATTAATTTTCAGAGCCATGCTCCTCACTACATCGTACAATCTAACATTTGCTTGCATTTTGTTATCGTACATTTTCCTTTTCCCGAGCAGTGTAAAGACCTTTTCACTGTAAAATATTTTAAGGCATGTCGCTATTAAACTTCACAGTAAATGAATAGATCTATCACCTGGCAATCATATTCTAGCCTTCTAGCCTTTAACATCATAATCTGTCATCAGTTTTGGAAGTAAATTATTTTTTTACTATTCATATAAAAACTTGAGATGGTAAAGAAAACCTGTTTCAAGATATATATTTTTCATATGTATGGACATGGAACTGTCCAACTATCCATCTGTGAAAATCCATTGTAACCAGCAACCAGAAATCTGGTCCTGAATTTATTCTGGCAATGAATAACAGTACTTAAGTATGAAATCAGATCAAGCTGTACCTGCAATTTGATATTTCAGGCATGCTTATGAATCTATGGCATCCTCAAGGGTGGGCATCTAAATGACTAGACCTTGCCAAATTATAAATTTTATCATTGCTTTAATAGGCTCATTGGCATCTACTTCCCACTCTTGGCAGATAATTGTGTTAAGTACTAGGACTATATAAACTGGCTTTAATTCACTTCTACATGGCACTTTGTTCTCAACAGTAACTGTAATTCACCTAATCAGGGTGCTTCACACCTCACATCCTCTTCTCATCTCTCATGCCTCTTGCAGATATACTGTACGTGTACAGAAGACTTTTTCATTGCCTCTGAGCTCTGACTGCAAGCATTGAAGAGAATTCTCTCCTCTTTGAGGCAGATGGGCAGTTTAGAAATGTGAAGTATTAAAATAAATAAATAAATACAAATAAATAAATTTTGTACATGGAGTTACTTGGAGCAAAAGCTACTTTTGGCTATTTAAAATGTTAACAATGTAATGTAGCTGTTCCCTTTCTAAGAATACTAGTTGATGATGAAAAATGTAGAAGTTTTCAAGTAGAAGCTTCATTTAAAATTTGTTGAAGGAAAACATGAAGAGCTAAATAATTTTTAAAATGTTAGTATACTCAGTGTTTAAGAACAGTTCTGAGTTAGATGGAAAGAAATAAATGAATAACTATAAACAGAATAGATTGCTTGCCTCCCTGAGATGGCCCTTGATGGTCTTGTGCAAGTGATCTACAGATAGTCCTTAACTTACAGCCATTTGCTTAGTGACCTTTCAAAGTAATAACAACATTGAAAAAAGTATTGTCATGGTTCCAACTAATGAAACACTTCAAAGAACTTCCAGGCATTGTTTATCCTAAAAAGTCTTTTATTCATGTTACAAAATATCAGCACGGTATGAAAGAGGGATGCCAAGATCTAAACTCTTCTCCCCTGAGCACATATTTTGCCAGCATGTTCCCTCCCCCAATTTGCTGTCATAAATCACATTCTCCTATCAATCTGAGGGCCAAAGATTTTCTTCCCTTTGCAGAGTGGGATTTTTATCTAATATAATTACCCACATACATTCTTTCTCCTCCCTTCCCAGCGTCATCTGAGTTAACTCTAAAAATACCACACAGCTCTGCATATTTTGTCAGAGCAAGAACATCCAATGTTAGCAGCGTTGACAGACTTACTAATCTTCATGCTTGCGACCATTGCAGCATCTCCACGATCACGTGATCAAAATTTGGATGCTTAGCAACTGATATGTATTTGTGATAGTTGCAATGTCTGGGGGGAGGGATCATGTGATCATCATCTGCAACTTTCCCAGCCGACTTCCAGTAAGCAAAGTGAAGGGGGAAAGTGAGATTAGCTTCCTAACCACATGTTTCGTTTAACAACTGCAGCGATTGGCTTAATAATTGTAGTAAAAAAGTTGTAAAATAGGGCACAACTCACTTAACAACCACCTTGCTTCACAACAGAAATTCTGGTCATAATTTTGGTTATAAGTCAATGACTGCCTGTGCCACATAACCTTTTGCAACATGGGACTTTTGCAAAAGTAACGAATTGCTGATATCCCAAAGGATATCTCAAGTTATGTTGCATGTTTATATTCTGTTGTGTCCTTTCAGGCAAACTTCATGTGAGAAGACAATAATAAAATGATGATATCAGTATAGGCCTCTTAAATCTCTAATAATCTTCACATACATGTTACATTACATTGGAGAAGACATAAACTGTGTGAGTTCAGATTATTTGCTTCACATGTCTGTGTCATCCCTCTAGGTTTCAGGCCTTGCTGTGTTCAGCAGCAACTTCTGAAAGGCCTGTCTATGATATTGAACATAAGGAAACTTGAACCTGATAAGGTCAAAACTGAGGGAGCAGAAGTGTGGCATGCAAGGGCAGAAAAAGGTTTTAGTTCTTTGACATCTGTTTGATGGCATGGTATATTGGTTTTCCAACGGTTTACCCATCTCTCTTGAATATCTATATTAAGAAGTGTGCAAGAACAGGCCATAAAGAATGGCCACTTTTGCATGTTGCCCACAATTATGGTAGATTTTGGCATAAAGGCTACAGAGAATCCTCACATTGTAAATTCCTGTCTCCAACTGCAGCTATTAATCTTGCTAAAATGCATAAATTATGTTGGTTACTGGAACCATTTGATGTTTGGGAGATGAGAGAGATGGGAAATGAAATCCAACTTTTTAATAAGCACTAGTATATGTGTGGTGGGAGTGAACTGGTGGGAAATTATGCCCTAAGGGGTGAACAGCTGAATGAAGAAATTATGGGAGCTGTGAATTATGTTGCTGTATGTAATGAACCCCATAAAAGTCTGAACAAAAGACTAGCAACTAGCATTTTTAGTAATTCCCATTCCAGTTCTCTTGTTGGTTCTATGATTGATTTATGTGCCTAGCAATTTTAGAAGCACACTCTCCCTTACCTATAGTAAATAAAGTAGCGATCTGGCAATAACAATGAAAAAAAATCTGGTGTCTGAAAAATCACCGATCTTTCTTAAACTAACATTAATTTTAGGAAAGCAGCTAGAAAGTTGTTGATCTGTTCGGTACAGTTTGCTGCCAGTAACTTGGACTATAAAACTTAACATATTTCCACGTGTTCCTTATTGTAAAGCAGCTTTTATAACACCTTGGTTAGTGGTTGACTATAAATTTCATTTCATTAAAGTTTTCACATCTGGAGCATAAATAAGCAGTCTTTCAATAATTAGTTCCTGGAGCAATCTGTCTGTAATATAACTGACAAGAAATTCCCACAACATTTTTTTACAGATCAATCAGTAATAAAATTTCCATTCCTGCTGTTGTAAACTTTAAGAGAAAAGATATATGCTATAGCTTCTAGACACAACTCTAAAGTTCAGGGCAGGGTGGGTGGCTAACGATGACTCAGTAACTTATAAAGAAAAGTGCAAACTGAGAGGAAAATCAGGACATACTGTACATCAAACATAATAAACTCATGTTTCTGTTACAAAAAATAGTAAGAATGATATTGGGGAATTTTTTTCTGCATGTTGGAAGTATGTGGCTCCTCCCTCATCAATAAGATGTATAATTTTTTTAAATCAATTGTTCTAGATTATAGTCATCTGTAAGAAATAGATTTATGTCAAACCCTAAATCCTTTGGACAGGATCCCACAGGTTGCATGTATGTATAAACTAGTATGACAACAACAACAAAAAATCTTCCATTCCATTATGCTGAAGTCTTAGAAACTGCCTGGAGATGTTCTTGCAGTTTTCTTAGCAAAGTTTTTCAAGAGTGGTTTGCCATTGCCTTCTTCTTAGGGCTGAGAAAAAATGAGTGGTGCAAGGAGGGATTAGAACTCCCAGTCTCCCAGTTTCTAGCCTCATGTCTTAACCACTACACCAAAGTGGTTCAGTATGAAAGCATTATTGTTAGGTTGTAGTTAATTATATTTTTTAAAAATGTGCATTTATTCATGTTTAGTGCATTTAAAAATAGGTTCAGTTAATTGCTCTTTAAAAAGACACATGCAACTGTAGGTGATTCAACTGACTCTTGGACTGCTGAAGCCCACGGTGTAAATTAAGAGTACTATTGAGCCAGATAGTATAATTTATTAGAAGAGTGGAAATTTCCAAAGAAGTGCTCTGATTTGAGAAAGTTTCAATCAAATCACCTCACTGAAATAGATGTATGAATCAAAGAAATGATGAAATACAAACCAGCAAACTGATTCAGCTATCTTCAAAGCCCTTTGTAGCCCTTTAAAACATTTTGCAGATTACATAGCTTTTTTTAATTGTTTCTAGGCTGGTTATAGACAATATAGAATGTGGGAAGTTCACTTTGCCATCTGGGAAATACAAAGGTTGGGGCTGAGATTTGTGATGGATTTTCTGACATTGATATGAGCAGCTGGCTGATTGCCATATGCCCATCTCCATGCCTATTAAGGATCTTTCAGGGTGGCAAGGGAAATACTTCTTTAGTCTTCATTCACTTTCTCAGCTCTCAGCATCTTGAATCCCCTAAGTACAAGCCTTTATTTTATTCTGTCTTGTACTAATGGATAGTTACACCTCTGCATTGCTCTACTCCACACAACAGGGAGTCCAACTCAACTATCAGTATTTTGAATATAAGTTGAGTCTGGTATGCAATCTTCAGTCTACATACCATACTTTAAAATTTTACGTGACTTGGGAAGGTCTACATTTCTTGACAATTGATGAATGAATAACAGATTGACATACAGATTGACTAGATATTAATTGTAGGGGATATAAGGCTCAGGACTTTTGTGTGTCTGTGTCTATGCATTTGCCTCTTTCTCAGTGGCTTGTTTATCTCCATTGTGCTAGACTGCTGATGTTGGCTAATACAGAATATTCCTCAATCTACTACCCTGGTCATAGCCAAGTAATGCCAATGATTAGAAGGTTTCCCCCCCCCAGAGCTTGCCAACCATCTTGGAATACAATAAATTTGTAATCAAAGAAAGCTAGACTGCGTCCCACCCTCCCCCAAAGCACAAGTTAATAGTAATTCTTCCAACTCCTGTCCAGAAGAAAAAGGTTATGCCAGTGAGCATTGCCAGCCTAGTGCCTCATCAAAGCCAAAGATGAAAGGATTTTTCCCAGGAGGTACCAGTCTTGCCAGCTAGCTATGCCAAATCTCATGGCATTCCAGGAAAACTAGCAAAGCAGAGCATCTTGCAGGGAAGCCTGCGATTATTCTTCAGAGTCATACCAACCTGACACCACAGAAGACCCAGTGGAAAAGTACTTATTCTTTAAGTTGTTATAGGACACTTTTTACAGTGGCTTAGCATAGCTTTGACTCTTTCCCGGACCATTTAAAAACTCCCCAGTCTTTGCCTCTTTGCCTTAAAAGGGTTATATAAAAAAGTGAAGCCCTTGAAGTAATGTTATGTATTAATTAATTTACTTATTTAATTTGTATGCTGGACACATCTCTACCAAGTGACTCTTGGACACTAACAATACCATAAATAATAAAATAAAATAGTTATAGGATCAAAACATTAAACCATCAGACACTAAAAGCTAAAACATTAAAATTAATATTAAAACAGATTAAAAGCCAATGAGTAGACAGGGTAAAGGTGAAATCTTCTACTAGTCTACTAGTCCCTAACCACCTCCAAAATAGGATGCACCCAATGGGGCTCCAAGCTAGTTGGCAAAGCCAGGTTTTCAGGCTCTTTTGGAAGGCCAAGATGATGGGAATGGAAGGGGGGGTATGATGTTCCAAAGGGTAAGAACCATGGCAGAAAAGCCTCTGATCCTGGACCCCACCAGCTGCAATTCTTTGGCCAATTTCCCTTCTGTTGGAGTGAATGAGATAGGCCAATCCTATTGGGATGAGATGGTTCCTCAGGTAACCTGGATTTATACCATAATCTAATTGAAACAAGGCAAACTTAAAGTCCTACAATGGATGTATCCCTGCATTGGTCCTTTCATTTAGCTGCAATTATTAGGTGCTTTCGTATGAAAACCTGTGGTACAATTATAATCTATGTTTATTTTTTTTCAAATGGAATCCTGAAGTTACTTTGAATTAGTTAACACCTGAATTGAAAATATGAATGAAATCCTGCCCTCTTTGAATCTTAAATCTCCAGTTTGTAATTTTTACATAACTTCAGTTTGATTTATGAAATCGAGCACACATCAATGTGCTACTTTATCCTGCTCTTTTTGACTCAGTGAACTCAATAGATAATGAAGCAGTTGCACTGATTGCTGGCATACCACAAGAGCTCTTCTCCAGTTGTAGCAATTCCTATTTGATATTGCGTTTACCCCAGGAAATCAGATTTTTGATAGCAGAAAACGTGTTCTGTGCATATGCATTTATTTAGATTTTTGTAACCCATACTAATCTGAAGACTTCGGGAAATATAAAATACACTGAACATGCAAAAACAGAATATACGTTTAATCAATCCACCCCAAGATGAATGCCTCCAAACAATCTGCTAGAATTAAAAGCTTGACAGAATAAAGTTTTGATCTACTTGTAATATACAGGAGACAGAGGAACCACAACAGAAAAAGTTGGCTGCCAGTCCACATCCCTCTGGCCTCATGCAGGGAAGGGACTCTTAGGTCCTCTCAAGATGATTTAACTAGACAGGAAGATTCAATTTTTGTAAGACAGTAACTGATGTATTTCTCTGCTACACCATGATAGAGTTCTGTGGGTGATATCAGCACTAGAAGGCCACTGGTAGTCATGACTTCAGAATTTGTTATTATAAAATGGCAAGGTTGATTCCATCTTTAAAAGTTGCACCCTGTAAGCATATTATAGTAATACCTTTATGTGATGATCAGGGCATACATTACCATCACCAAAACATAGTGGTCTCAAATTTATATTTATGTCATTATAATTATAATAAATTGTGAGTGACTTTTGTGTGTGTGTTTGTATGTATAATTTGCATTTATTCATGCGTTAGGATTATTCACATTGGAAATGGCAATATAAGCTATTGCTTTTGCTGTCAGCTTTTTGTAAATGAAGTATATTGAATAGAATGCAAAGTCGTACTATGATTTTTCAATCAATTGATTAATATCTCTATTTTCATTTAAACAATCCAAATTACATTGCCAACAAGGAATCAGTCAACTTTCCTTTACAATTTATAAACATTATTTAGCTTTATTCAGGAATTAACAATATGTTGTTAGTAGGTACTCCCAACACAAATCCTTGTTCCTGCAAAATCTTTTTTTTTTCTGAGATAGGGATGCGAAGGAGGTGTTATCATGAGAAATCCTGAATAGTGCACAAGCCTGGAAAAGTTTGCTGACTCCTGATTTAATTTAACAAATCCCAAGACTCATTTGAAAGAAGCTCAACTTGTAGAATTCTCAGGACTCCTTATTTGGAAAAACCTACTGTAATATTTTGTAGAACTAATTTTTTTGTGTCTCCTCGTGATATCAGAGCACTTAAGGATCAAAGCCCTCCATCAATGAGTTGATGGTGTCATGTCGAGTTCCAACCTGCTTTTGCTGATAAGATTAGGTTTGTGGAAACCCAGCCAATGTAATGTGTGAATCCAGGCAATGTCTCTTCCCTGCACAAAACATTGCCATTTGTCATGGTGGAAAATGCCCAATAACATCATTGTTTGATAAGTAGTGGACTTAACTTGTTTCAAGAATGGATTTGAAGCTATGACAGCAAATGCTTTTGAGTTGTTTTCAGAGTGGATTTGAAGTTATAAAAGGAAATGCCCTTACTTATGCTTAAGAGGAACCACTTAAATAAATCAAGACTTAAATCTCAATCCAACACTCTGTGCTTCTGATACACCTTTTAGATAAATTGCCCTTCACATCTAATGATAAAATATGTAGAAAGGCAATTAGAGAGATCTTTTCATCTTGTGTCATCTTATTATTTATAATACATATTTAATGAATTTAAATATTCAGTGAAAGGTGGGAGATGGTGATAAAATAATGCATTGCCTTGAGAAAATATAAAATTTAAAAAGCAGATATTCATAGGCATCCAAGCTAGCACTACATCAGAACAATTAAATAAACCTATTGTCTGATACTGAGACTAATAGCAGATTTCAAAAATTGTAAAAGAGATGCATTAGATAAAATGTTGCCTGAGGCACCATATTGCTAATTCCAGAATAAAACCATATTAGTACTGCCACGTTTGAGTGATTGCATATTTGGCACATCCCAACTGCCTTCCAACCTTTTATATATTTCAATTATCTTTAAAATGTGCAAGATAAATCTTTAGAAAGATGGCTTTCCATAGGAATATAAGTCATATACAAGCTTAGCATATTTCCCGAGAGTCCAAAATAGGGGGTTAAAATTTGGTTAAGCAGAAAATCATAACCACTTTATTAAGATGGTTTCTGGTAGTTGTACTCCCCTCAACACTGCCCCACTGGATGGTAGGATATTCTCTGTCTCATACAGGTAGTGCTTGACTTATGACCACAGGAACAGAAAATCTGTTATTAAGTGCTGCAGTCATTGAATGGGATATCAAGTAACTGTACTCAATTTTACAATCTATTTTTGCTGTAGTCCTTAAGCAAGATATCATGTAATTACCATTTGTGACCTTCCCTGCTGGCTTCTCCATTGACTTTGCTTGTCAGAAACTGGGTGGAACAGCTGCAAATGGCTATCATGTTAACCACAGGACACTGCAACTGTCGTTAAGTACAAAACAGTTTCCAAGTAACTAAATTGTGACCATGTCCCATGGGGATGCTGTGATGGTTGTAAGTGCGATAACCCATAATAAATCACTTTTTTTCAAGTTTAAGCAGTCACTAAATGGATATCATAAATCAAGGACAACCTGTAGATGAAAATAGGAACTGGTGAAAACTGGATCCTCTGTAACTACATCACTGATGCTTCTGGATGCTTTTTATTCCCTCAGGAAAGAAAGTCATGAAAGGTGGATGGGGAAGCTTAACCTTTCTCCTTCCAGCTGGCAGTAGCCCTGCCACTTCTTTGGCCAATATGATTTTTAATATTATGTTGTACAAAACTATAAAAATTCAAGAAATCTTCACAATTCATCCACCATAAATGCAGGTGGGCTAGTGGCTAAAATGAGAGACAGCCAGCAGTTGGAGCTTTAACATTATTTGCTAAATGCTAGCCTAAGATAGAACTAGAACACAGGTCAGCAACCTGCAGCTCCGGAGCTGCTTGTGACTCTTTGAGCCTTCTCTTGTGGCTCTCAGCCTCCTCTGCCATTCACAGAAAGAGACAGAGACAGAGACAGAGAGAGGCACTTGCCTCCCCCCCCCTCTCTCTGTGTAAAAAAGAGAGTGGAGTTACGGTGTTCTCCAATGAGCTGAAAAGTTATTGGGCGGAGCTCCTGCCTTGGCTGCATTTCTGCATTTCTGCAGGAAGCAGGCAGGGCAGGAGAGAGCTAGCTAGCCTAGCTATGCTGACTCAGGAATTCTGGGAGTTGAAGTCCATGAGTCATAAAAGAGCCGAGGTTGCTTACCCCTGAGCTTGTTGGAGAAGAGCTTGAAGCCAGCTTGCCAGGTTAGCAGAAGATCAGAGAGGGGGGGAGAGAAAGAGAGAGAGAGAGGGAGAGAGAGACCCTTTTGATATCTAAAATGAAGCTAACACTGTATATATCCTTTTTTACTTTTATACCTAAAAGGTAAAAAGGTAAAGGTAAAAAAGGATATATGCAGTGTTAGCTTCATTTTAGATATCAAAAGGGTTTTGCGGCTCCCAGTGTTTTGTTTTTGGTGGGAAACGGGTCCAAGTGGCTCTTTGAGTGTTTTTGGGTTGCCTACCCCTGAACTAGAACTAAGGAGAAACTTCCTGATAGTTAGAACAATTAACCAGTGGAACAACCTACCTCCAGAAGTGGTGAATGCTCCAACACTGGGAGTTTTTAAGAAGAGACTGGACAGCCATTTGTCTGAAATGGTATAGAGTTTCCTGCCTGAGCAGGTGGTTGGACTAGATGATCTCTATGGTTCCTTCCACCACTATTGTTGTTGTTGTTGTTGTTGTTGTTGTTGTTATTATTATTAATTATTATTGTTATTGTTAATTTTGTTTAGCCACTGAGAGTCTGAAAAGATGGAAAGATTTAATTTATTCCTGAATTATATATTTTTTTCATTTCAAATGGGATTCTTTTTATCTTTGCAAACAACTGGTAGAATTTCTAGATTTATCGATGAACCATTTTTGATTAGGAACAGTGGAAGCAAGCATTCCATTTGCTAAATAATGTCTGATAAAAAACATATAAATATACCAGCATTAATAATGACTTCTGAACCTGTCTTCAGAATATTGATAATGCAGATATGAGGGAATATTAATATACTGTATACATTGGATGTTTCATAACTATATATTGATTTGTATTTCATTAAAATCCTCATTTCTTTCTCCATGCGCTTCCATTAGATAGTTTACATTTTCCACACACAATTAAAAAGAGCACTGATGCAATTTAATCTATTTGACAGAACAGAATTTGAAGGAATTTGAATTGAATAGAAGGCGATCCACAAATATCTCTAAGGCTAGACCAACTTTGAAAACTTCAGTAGTTGTGTACAGATGTATAGATACTTTTGTTTGGTATTATATTTGTTAGGACCTGAATATTGTACATTCAGAAATACAACATGAAATATCAAAAACCACAAATCAGTTTTGCCAAAAGAAAAACTTGCGACACATTGCCCTGTCACTTCCTATTTATTTTCTTCTACTATGTCTGATAGTGGGGTTCACAGTAGAAAGCAAGATCTAGACAACCTTGACTAATCTCCAGAAATCGAAACAAGTTTCATTTGTTTAACACTTGGATGGGAGACCACCAGGAAGCCATTTGGTTGTGAGATAGAATAGGAAGTAAAAACAAAACCTCTGAAAACTATTATGATAAATTTCTTCAGTAAATTAAGAAATTTCTTTAAAAATGATCTGACTATACATGAATTCTGAAAATGGGAATTGTGCATGAATTCTGTGCATGGGAATATTACACAGGGATTGGGGAAAGGAGACTAGTCTTTATTATTTTGTTTGTTCTCAATCACAGGATCCCCTCAGCTGAAAAATACAACTTTACAAAATAATTGCAATAATAACATACAGACTCAACATTAATTTTTGAACATCTTCAAAGCTCTTGAAAAAAGATAATCCATATTGGCTACAGGCAACTAAATATTACAATTTTGCTTCAGCTATCTGATTTAATTTATATTTTAAATATGTTTACAGTGTTGAGTAAATATAATATCTTAACCCTGGACTTACCTTGGGACTGTTTTACAGTGCTATATATTCAGGTAGCCAGGCTTGATTTATTCTCCACTCTCACCCTGTCATAATTTAGTGCCTTTAATGACAGCTAACGATGGGCAATGTTCATTTTGAAATGAAAATGAAGACATTTTGTGCTTCGCTTAATGACCAAAGAAGAAGTGAAGTCATAAGCCCATCATTGTCACATCCTGTTTTACTTAGTAGCTGCAATGCTTAGTAATTATTGGTCACAATTGTAGTTGTTAGCAAAAACTACAATATGAGTTGTGAAGATAAAAATGTTCATTTTTCCTTTTTTCATCAAAAACATTTTTAATGAATAGGGGTATCTTCCTCAAAGATAGAGAAGATTGCACTGTTTTTTCTATTTTTCAACATTGCTCCTGTCAAGCTTTTGAAGAGCTTTTTGGTGGGCTCCTGGGAACTCAGTTGTCAGAAGTAATATTTGAAAAGGGAGTGGTAGCAATATAAATACTCATGGCAGGTATTCATCAGCACTGTCTATTATGCCAAACTCTGACTTATAGTGTACCCAAAGTTATTTTCTACTGAAAAAAGTGGCTTCTGATTTTCATATTTGTTCTTGGGTCCTATAGAATTTCTTATGGTGGAATTTCTCAGCCTATTTTATTATAACATTGTCGTGGAAGAAGTTGGTGGTATTCCGTTATTATTATTCCAATTCTACTAATCATGTCACAAACTTGTTTGGTTTTCTTCTTCATGATTTGAACCCTACCCAATGGCTTGGGAATTGTAAAGGTAGCATCTAATTATATATAAGATACTCATCTGTGCTGTTGTTTGTGGTTGGGCTGTTATAATTTCTTCCAGGTTTAAGTCATCCAAATTGTAAGTCCTTTTAGTCTTGTGCTTAGTGCCCCACTAACAACTGGTACCATGGTTTAATTTATTTTCCTTTGGGGGAGGGGAATTTTTCACAAACCTTGGTATTTTGTAACCTTTTCCAATTCCTTGTCTTCATCATAACTATATCATGTTTTCAGTTTTGCCTTGATTTGGCAAATAGAAAAAAGATAGATTTTTTTTACCTTCCTTTGAAAATTGGTATTTATATTTTGTCTTATTTAGCACTGTTGTCAATGAAATCATCACCAAATTGAATAACAGAAAATCTTGAACCCCCTCTTTTTTATTTTGACTTCACCTAATTTATCAGCATAAAGGATTAACTCAGTCCTAGTGCTTCCATTGTCTTTGTTTTGTTTTTATAAAACAGAGGATATTTTGACTGATATCAAACATCATCATATTTTTCATGATTCTACTTTGTGGGAATTGTTACATGTTTTATTGTAATCAATTACAAGATCCATGTTGGTGTAGTGGTTAAGATGCCAGGCTAGAAAGTGGGGGATTGTGAATTCTAATCACATCTTAGGCACAAAACCAACTGGGTGATCTTGAATCAGTTACACTCTTTTAGCCCTAGGAAGAAGGAGGCAATGGCAAACCACTTCCTAAAAGCCTGGAATACTCTATTAACTTGACAATTATCATTCACTTAGAAGTTCTGGTAATTTTTTGTTGTTGTTCTATTCAATTGTGTCCAATTCTTGGAGACTGCCTGGCCAAGTCCCTGCAGTTTTCTTGAAAAGATTTTTCAGAAGTGATTTGTCATTGCTTCCTTTTCAGGACTGGGAGAAAATAACAGACACAGGTTCACACAGCTAGCTTTGTGTCCAGAGTGGGAGTAGAAGTCATAGTATCCTGGGTTTCTAGCCTGATGCCTTAACCACTACCAAACTGGTTCCCGCGAGTAATTAGGACAGTCTATAAGTATTGTACATAAAATTTTTAATCATGGGGTTTAAATCTTCACTTATTTTACCTTACTTTGGTGTAGTGGCAGAAAAACTGGTGCCATATCCATATTTAAAATGTTATGCTCTATCAATGCCACCTTGGCTAACGGGAAGGGATTGTGGGTTTACTTACCTATAGCTGAATGCTTGCAACTTGCAGAGATTTGTAGAACAGTGTGATCTTAGGTCAGGGATCTTTGGATTCTTACTAAAGCTGTTGGATTACAATTCCATGTTGTCCAGATTTGATGAAACCTAGAGTTTATAAAATTTGGAATTCCTAATTTTAGCCCTTTTCACAGTGTATCATGGTTCCATTAACTTTAGTCTTATCCTTGAATGAAAGAGAAAAATAGCTTTAAATTGAGTTTGTTAATTCCTCTTTTATTGCTGGTTTGTTTTTACTGAATTTCATTCTCTGGTTTTTATAGCTTCTTGAACTATCTTTCTAAATTCTCCTTATTATCATGCAACTCCCTAACTGCAGTGATGTTGAAATAAATTGGAATACCTTCTGAAATTATTCCTGTTTGTTTCTGAAATGTTTTATATATCACAGTAGAAGATGTGTCAAACAATGCATCATTAAAAAGTTGTTTATGTGATAAAAATTTAACTCATTTTAAATATTTTCAGCTTAATTTTTATATGAAATATCAAAATGGTGTGCTGTTTAAATCAGTCAGAACTGATTAAGCTAGTTACTATGCAGTTAAATGCACTTTTGACATTCCTATTTGAACTGAAGGAATCCAACTTTAATTAATGAATCTACATAATATAGTGCACGTATGAAAAACAGTGCCATTGTTAGCCTGAGTTGCATTGCTGCATTCATTTTAAATATCATTGAGATGTGTGATAGTTATGTAGGAAACTATGATATTAGACCAATTTATAAGAAAGGAAATCTAGAGAATTAGAACTTCCACCTACACAGACACATATCATGTGCACAAGACAGAATCAGTCATTAATCTGAGTAGTATAATATAAATAATATAAGTAGTATAGTAGGAGAACCAGTTTGGAAGTGTGTATAATTTCTGCCTTGAACTCATTAGGTCAGGGAGATGCAAACCTTTTGAGTTGGTAGATGACTTTCAATGTTCTCATAAAAACAGTTCCTATGAATGACAGGTGTTATTTATTGCCAAATGGTTTCATACTGGTCCTGGCCAATCTCAAAGTGTTCATTTGCCAATTAGTAAGGTTGTTCCCCATCTTTCCCTCTAGATCCCCAGAAATAATTTCACTTACCTCCATTTTATTTTGTTTTCTTTTGCCTTGCAACTCAAGCACAGTGCTGTTTTCATTCACTTCTTGGAATGTCTAGATGTAGCTTTTAAGTCCAAGCTTTTATTCTGGGAAATAAAATAATATTTTCTTGTGCATCTCCATGCATGTGTGTATGCACATACACACAAATATGCATTCATACACCACTGTATGGGTGCTAAAGGAATGTACACATTAAATCCAAATCACCTACACCTAAACCACTGCAGCATCCTCATCACTTGGGCCAGAATCATTTATGAATAAAATGGATGTTCTAGGTATGATATTTTCTGCTTTGGGATTTATTTTAATCCAAAAATGATGATAGTATTATAGTGCTATCCTGCTTCCCAATATATAACATATTAAATTAAATGTGCAATCCAGAGTGTGGCCTGTTATAGCTGTATCATTCTGAGTCAGGTCAACTTCCAGTTCCAAGTTGTCCAGTTCCAAGTTCACGATTATCCAATTTCCAAAGCTGGAAGTTCTGTAATAAGAACAAAGTTAAAGTGCTATGTGATGCTCTTAATATCTTTCTCTCATGCTTTGGGGTTAGCAGGTGTAATCATCATGTTTCCATGCACCAACAAGTATTTCTTCCATACTGCTTATTATCTAAATGTGTTGGCTTCTAGATGGATTGTTTTCAATGAAAGGGATGCTCTTCTGTTAACGTTAATTGAAAGGGTACTGGTGCATGATCAGATATAGTACTGGTTGTATTATCCTTGACTCACTGAAGTAGACTAGTTGCTGCTATTAAAATCAAGTGTGTAAAAGAAAACAAAATCTACTGAAAACATCTCACTCAAAAAGCAATTGTATAGAAGCAATAATGATGAGAATCAATGCAGTTGCTCTGTTACAATCAAAGCCTCGGCAGATTGTTTCAGCCAGAATTGTAAAATATTCCTGTTTTATACATTTATCCTCTCCCGTAAGCTCCACTGGGAGAAACTGACTACACTACGCTTAGGATGGTGTACCTCTTGACTCATTTGGGGGGAAATGTTGAACAGCTGAAAATGTTAAAGATCCTGCTGACCAATGACAGCTCTTAGCATTTCCTTGACACCACAACCCAGAATTAATATTGCACTGAGATATGTCCTCTAGTTGCCCTAAATTTCCCTCCCCTGCTCCCAGGAGAAAGAAGTTTCTGGTTTCATTTTGAGGAAGTTTCTAATTTTTGCTGTTTCTAGCTGATTTGATTTACAAAGTGGTAGACTTGTTATTGTTCATGTCACTCTCCATCCTGATGTGGAAAAAGCTCACTATAGAAATACCTTTCTGATGTGTCTTCCTTTGAGACTGACTTGAAGTCTGGGAATCCAGGCAGGCTGCAGATGGCTGGTCATAATTGTTGCCAAGACAAGATGTTCCCTCCTGTTGCCCAGTCAGTTTATAACTAAAGTGAATTTTTAAAAAATGCTTCATTGCACCTATAAGAAATTAAGAAATGTTTTATTTTGAAAAGAAACAAAACCGAAAGCTCTTCTTCATAACAATGATAAAATAATGAATATTGCTTTCTGTTGATACCCTTAGGATCTTGACAAACTTTTACATTTCTGCTGCAAACTTCCTCCTCTGACGAAATGTCACTCAATAATCAAACCCATTTCCATGCCAATTTCTATATTTCTGTAATATAAAAATTATGAATGGATGTACTGAACATTTCAGTAAAGTCTTGTTGTGGGGAAAAATGGCCACAAATAAAGAGTCAAAGCATTTGGATATAGATGCAGTGAAGCATTTTTATTGGTACAGAAAACTAGAGTGATCACTGAGCTCCTTGCCAATGAAACACAGAAGAGTCCCAAAGACCTGCAAAGTTACAGATTGTATACCCCCTGAAATGATATGAAAGGATTACAAAGGCAATGCAAATTAAGACATGACCATTATGGTTGGAATGCAGCATCTGATAAGAACAAGGGGTGAACTTAACTAACTTGTTAAACCACAAGTCATGTCTTAGAAATTGAACTGTAAGCTTTATGTATCTCAGCACAGCCTAATCCTCTAAATTCTACTTTTCTAAGAAGGCTCCAAGACTACCCTTTTCTCTTGATTCTACCACCTTCTAACATAAGCAATATCCAGACAGTATGAATTTACAACAAAGAAACTGAGTTTCAGAACTCAGATAATGAGCTTCTGAGTCCTGGAATATTCACAAAATATTCTATATGGTAATGTTGCTCTGTAGCTTGTTTCTCCCTTTGCTTACTCATTTTTACAGATCTGGAGGAAAAGTTAATACTGTATAAAATGTGTGCCTTTAGCAATAACTTGTTAAGAGCAACTGAATATTGGTTTATCATATATAATTAGGCTTGAAAACTAAATTATAGTGACACAGAAGAAAGATAGTTAAACGAAACCAAAATACAATTTCTATCTGAATATCTTAAGGGAATTTTTTCAAAATGATTGGAAGGGACAGCCTTTATGGAATCACTGTATAATTCAAAGCATATATAGTGAAAATCTAAAAATTATGTATTTATTCCTGATTGGAAATTCTCAAGAAAATGTCAGAATATGCATATTTGTAATAGTGCTTATAAATTAAAGATTTAATTGAGTATAGGTAGACAAAGAATAAAAGTAGAGCATGGAAAGCTGGTGTGAAATATTCCCAGTCAGAATTTTGGCAAAAATACCCCATCCTGTTCCTCTTCTTTCAATGCTTTTGCATAATTTGATGAGAATCCCATGTCTTCTAATTATTAACTTATAGTAATGTGGTATCTATGTGTCATATAAAGCCACCTTTTGCTGAACTAAGGATTATTGAACCAGCATAGTTTGCTGTGGATACTTAACTTGTTAAACCACAAGTCATGTCTTAGAAATTGAACTGTAAGCTTTATGTATCTCAGCACAGCCTACACTGATTGATAATATCTCCTTAAGGTTTCAGACAGGAAATTTTCTCAGTTCTCTTTTAAGAAGCCAAAGATGTCTTCCAATGATCTATGACATGGGTTTAAAACTTGCCATGTCACATGACGTGTGGCGATGTATCGTGACTTTTTTTGCATTGCCGGAGCTGGAGTGGGTGCGGCCTCCATATGATGCAACCGGCCTACAGGCCAGCAATTTGACACTCCTGATCTATGACCTGTATTGAGCACAGTCATTGCTCACTGGCCTTTCTAGCTTTGCTGCCCTTAAGATTCTTTATTTTTAGTGTTTCTGTAGATCTTTCAGTTCCCCTAAAATTCAGATCCAATTTCTTTATTGATGAAACCTGCAGTTCCATCTTCAAAAGGATAAACATTCAGATAATGGTTTTATTATTAATTTATCTTTTCCCCAACACATTTTCAGCCTTTCTTAGTAGTTTTCTGGTAACACTAAGAATGTTACAATTAAAAACAAAAAAAAAGTGTTTGGATATTTGACAGGCGGTCTGCAGGGGATCAGGAATGATGAATCACCCTTGTCATCCACCTGTGAATCTCTATGTTGCTGAAACAGATTTATAGTGTGTAGAGAGAACTTTGTTGCCTGCATAAGCATGATGGAGAGGAAGAACCCAAGGTGACCACCATTGAGTCTCATGCTCAGGAGGAAGGGTGCTCTCCTGCTGTGCCCTCATTCCAGTCATATCCAAGATGAGCTTTTGATGAAGCTTTCACTCTATAGATGCTTTTTAAATGATTTTAATCATTAGAGCACAGCAAGGCATCCCAACTTTTTTCTCAGCAAGTGTTGTCAATATATAGGTAGACTTTTTGTAAAAAAAATGTTAATAAAGCAATGAAGGAAATATGGAAGCAAATGAACTATTGAAAGACAAGACAAGGGTAACTGAACTGAAAATAATTGAGGAAAGTAGGTTATGTCAACCTTATTCCACTTAGTTAAGAATGTCTTTTTGCCTTAATAGTTTGTTTAATGGCTGTCTGGTCATACATCCCAAGAAAGATTAAAAAAGTGAAGATGACAGCCCCCAACCATACACAAGGACACATTAAAAAAAGACAGGGCTTTGATTGCATGACTGTGGACCTCCTCCCAAGCACCCTCAATGAGAATAATAATTCTTAACCCTAAATCTGAAAATACACACTTTTCTTTATTTTCCTTGAAGAAAAGATAAGTGTGTCTGCCTTGCAATCTGACACATAGATCAGATTTCCCAGGACAGGCAAAATGGCCAGGTCACAGAATCATTGTCAGATTAAAAATCCAAATCTAAGTATTCCGCAAAGATACTTGGGATACTGTCTTGAACATCTGAAGGAAAGGGGCCAAGATAGCAATCAAACCTCCTGTATTGGCTGATGAAGTATTTGTTATTTTTTAGCCTCTGATGTTATGCCTGCTATATGGAATTGATATTGGTCACTTTCAAGATGGGGTGGTGGTGATTGATTTTTACTACCCAGAGTCATAAATTATGAATTGGGCATCCTTATAAATTCTATAAATAAGTAAATTTTCATTTTCTTTTTTTGTAAGAGATACGATTAAAATGGACAGCACACAAGAGAATAAAATCAAAATCACACTGTAGGTGTGGATTTCAGTTCAGTTCAGAAAAAATAATTGACTATACTGTACTTGGCCCTTTTGTTTTTCTGGCAAAACAATTTAGATTCGTATAATTTTCATTTAGTGATTGATTTATATCCAATTGTTCTGTTGACAGGATAAAATTATACAATTAAATAGTTTTCCTTCAAGTAAACATTACATTGAAAAGTCTGAATGTTTGCAAGTAAACTTTAAAAAAGTCTGTCAATGAAAACGTAATGCTACAAGTTCTAGAATACGTGCAAAGTGATCTATTTTTGATGAGGATCATTGTGGTTGGGGAAGAAACATCTTAAAACTTTCTTTCAGCCTCCTGATTTATATAAATTCCATCCCTTTCTTTGAATATTCTAAAATCACAACTTGAACCATACTCTGAGATTTTATTTTTTTATTTTTTGAAAAACTAAACATTTCTGGTAATGGATTAGAAAATCTCCTGTGTAATCATGGTGGCTCTAATTTATATTATATTTCTTGCGGGTTGTCTTTTAAATAAATGTCATATATATCTCCAGTATATATATAATACGTAATGTAAACAGCAGTACACATACTTTAGAGAATCTAATGCTGAGGAACAAGGATAGCAACATCCTAGCCTAAACATGAATGGGAATGGAACTCCTATATTGCTGAACTGAAAATAATGTCCATATTGAACACATTGAATTACTGCAGGTATAGATTGTTGTATGTTTTTATCAGGTGAAATAGTTTAATAATAAATTCTACCCTCTTTTCTTCACTAATAATGATGATAACTATATTGCATAGGATCATTGCACATGAAGATGGAAAGTTCTCATGCCATCTGATCTGAGAACATCCAAGAATCATGAACAATTTTACAGATGTCATCGTAGTACCCCTTTGTATGATCTTTGCAAAATCTTGGGAGCAGGCAATTACCCACCATTTCCCAGCGATCTGGAAAAAGGCAAATATGCTTACATTCAAAAGAGAGAGGGGAAAAAGGGGGGGGATCCAGATAATTGCAGACTGTTCATCTTGTTGCAGATGTTGGGGAAAACTCTGGAACAGACTTTTAAGCAGTCAGTTTGTGAGCACTGGGCCGGAGTGTGTTTATCAAGAATGAATCATGGCAAAATCACATAACAATTTACCTAATGTATGCATTTTGGTATGCGGCCATCTCTACTATTGCAAACTGTATCACAAAATTTTAAAGCTACAGATTCTGGCATATAGCTGTATTTCTCTTCACCTTTATTATTTTTAAAATGAGAGTTAGTGATGTCTGTATGAAAAAAATGAAATACTTTCATTTTCAGATGTTTTAAGACCTAGATAATCAGATGGATTCTCCATTGAATGCCCTATTTCAGCTGAACTATGTTTTCAAAATTATTTGGCAGATATTACTTGCATTTATTATCAGTAGTGTTTTCTAGAATTCCATATCAATTCCATGAATCTGATGAGACCCTGATTTGGATACAATTCCAATAGCATGCTGTGAGAATGGAAGACTATGTGCTGTGGGGATAACCTGAGGCAAAGCCTACAGCCAGGAGGCGATCCCAACCTAATGGAGCTTCCCTGAACAAGGAAAAAGTCACAAATTACCCGCTGGAGCATTGGAAGGCAGCTTCTTGCAACAAAACCCAGAGGATCCAAAATTGACTGCAGAAGGATATGGTTTTCATACGCACAATTGAGAGAACGATTTACTAGAGATAAAGAGTTTACTAGAATTGAACATAAGATAGAATTTGAAATTGAATTATACACAAATGATGAACATAAGATTGCAAAATGCATTAACTGTTGCACAGATTTGAAATGGAAGAAAGACAAGTTAAAAACTGCATGAGAAAATGGGCTAAGAATGCTGTTTATAACATACAGATGGGTCCATGGGCAGAAATGTGGGTAAAAGAATTGTAATTTACATTGTGTTCTAATTTCAGAGAGATGTTGTATTCCATGATGTACCATTGGTACATGGCACCAGACAAATTATCTAAGATGTATAAAAGTACATCATATCAACACTGGAAATATGAAAAACATGAAGGGACATTTTACCACATATGGTGGGCTTCTGAAAAAAAATTGGATACAAATATGTAGAAATCAAAGAATTTTAAATATTAATATTAAGATGAAATCTGATTTTTTTTACTGGGGCATTTGGACAATCAATTAGAAAGGGCTTATGGAAGATTGATTTTATATATGGTAACTGCAGCAAGATTACTGTATGCACACAACAATGGAGAAACACCGAAATACTCACAATGGAGGAATGAATTATAAAGATGGCAGAATGAGCAGAAATGGCAAAACTGACGTGTCTGATCAGGGACAAAACAGCAAGTACTTTTATAAAAACTGGAAAACTTCTATAAATGTCTTGCTAAAAAACGTGAAATGGTGATTTCTGGTTTTGCTGATTGAACAAAGGATTGAATATGGGGGCAGAGGGGATCTTTGTAATGTAATTTTAAATAGGGAGGAGGGATAATAATTTTATAGCTGCTACAAAGAACGTTGGAAATTGCTTCTTTTTTTCTAACTGCTTTATGTTTTATACTTTTTATTTTTTCTAACACACACACACACACACATATATATACATGTCTATCTTTTATCTATGTAAAAATCTTCAGTTAAAATTATATATACATATGGATAAACACACACATTCATCAAGTTACATTCTCTCCTTTCATTCAGGAATAGTGGGGAAAGTTGAAGTTTGTATTAAGTGTTATGTGAAAAATTGAACTATTATATCACATGCACATAATCTGATATTTATTTTCTTATTTGCCATTACATGAACATGTATACCAGCTGCTCCTCTGTAGCAAATGTATATTTGCATACTTTCCCTAAAGCACTAAAGAACCACATTTTTAGCTAGCAAGAGAAAAAATTGATTTTGTGTGGTATTATTAGGTGTCAAACAGCTATAACCAATTCTAAAACTGGTTACATAATTTACATAATTGCTTATGTAAATTACATAAATACTACAGAGTACATACGATTCACAGCCTGGCCTTCTAAACATTGCTGGTAGCCCAGGAGAGTGACAATAGTAACCACTTAAATTAGCAAAGTTTGTACTGACTATAATCAACACCATTGTGTTTTATTCTGAATGACAATAAAATTCCAACAAAATGGATACACACGTAACTTCATCAAAAAGTCCCTAACCACTCAACCTAATACAGCACAACCAACACAAACCCTAAAAAGAATTACACTGCCATACATTAAGAACATCCCAGAAACCACAAATAGATTACTTCAGCCACATGGAATTAGTGTAGCACATAAGCCAACTAAAGCCCTTCAAAACTTCCTAAATAAATCCAAAGACCTAGTAACCCAGAAGAAAAAATAGGAGTCATCAACAACATACAATGCAAGAACTGCAACAACCACTATGTAGGACAAACAGGCAGACTGGCAGAACGCATCCATGAACACCAACTGGCAGTCAAAAGGCATGGTGAAAATTCTTTAACTTCATAACATATAGACAGATTTATCCAAAGTTTCAATTGGGAAAATGTGGCAATCCCACCAGGCCAAATCCAAAAGTGTCAGGGAATTTCTAGAAGCCTGGAGCTCTGACAAATCAGCCATCAATAGACACATAGACATTAACAACATCTATAGATTATGCAAAAGAGACAGTCAACCAGCCCAAAAGAGAAAAAGACTCCAGCACTTTCCCACCAGTAATCAGCATTCAGATCAGCATAGATTAACTCCAAGGTCACCTTCAGACCAACAATCAAGTAAGCAATACCCCAATCAAGAAATTGCCATAGAGCTATTAGTAAACAGCCCAACCAAAGAATCCCTAAGACCGCCCCCACCCACCCCTGAAAGGCAAGGTATCAGAATATAAACTGACAGCAAACAGCACTCCTTACTAGCACTGATGATGTTACCTAGTTAGGGTAATAAAACATCTGCAAGAAAACAAACAAGCTCAGAGAGCACCAAGGACTTCTGACAATAAAATCTCCAGTGGGACATATTTCACTGAAACATCTGTAAGTTCTCTTCAAGTACAAATGAAATTCTTGTCCAAGTTTGCTATTACTGGTAGCAGAAGTACAATATTATATTGCATTTATTGTACGGTATGTTGTATATATTTTTCCACCATCAAAAATGATATCAGCCAAAGCATAGAACAATTCAAAGAAGTAATGCAAGACCAGAAGGTGTGGAGAGATCTGGCCCATTGAATCACCAAGAATCAGAATGACTGAATGGACACACCACCACCCTCGTTGTCATCATCATCATCATCATCATCATCATCATCATCATCATCATCATCATCATCATCATCCATCATCCATGCTATTGATGTTTCATGTTATTTGTTCTATCCAGCTTAGTGATAGTTGAATTTAAGTAGGGAAAATTATTGAAGTTTCGTAATAATAATATGACATTTTGTGGGCTTTCAAGGCAATCTGTAAATATGCTAGTAAAAAGGGCTTCCCAGAAGCATATGCACAGATTTAATTCCAATGTTTTCTTTGCTTGATATTTTTATTAAAAATGGAATATAATGAGCATGGCAATATTAGTTTATGATGCAAGACATATATTGAACAGGAAAAATATGGAAATTCCAAAATTTTATTGCATAGTGATTTTTTTTTCTAATGTAATTAAATTTCTAATGAAAAAAACTGCTGGTGATGGAGAATCTTGCCAACTGATGCTTTAATCCTAAGAGATATAGCATGGAGGTACACTACAGAAGCTTTAATATCATCACTATGATTTTTGCATAACATTTTGTTTTGTTTCATTGAATGAAAATACCTGGTAGTCTAATATATTGTATTCTTTAGGAGTGGCATTATTAGAGTCCACTTCTTATGGATTTATGGTATTCCCATACAAATACCATACTTGTTATAAAGAAGAATGAAGGAAGATTGTTATGGAAGTATCAAGCTGCATTTATTTTGTTTAACATAGCATGTATGAAGGGTACAAGATAAAATGTACTCTTGAGAATACTTAAACATATTATTTGACTTCACTAGGAATGGAGCAGAAGGGAGATATATTAGAAAAGTGTGTTTATATTATGGAGAAAGAAGTAAGCTTCTAATAGATTTGTTGACCCTAGAGCCAAATGTAATATAACACTTCAAAAAATAAAGTTTAATCAGTTTGCACAGCAGATAGGATTATTATTATTATTATTATTATTATTATTATTATTATTATTATTATTATTATTATTATTATTATTATTATTATTATTATTAATACCACCCCACAGTCTGTGTATGTAAATCATAGTGAGTTTGATTCAACAGAATATGTAGCTCCAAAATTTTCTCCATTTGCAATTTTGGGGGATTTTGCCATTTTTTTTAAAAAAAATGCTTTTATTGATGTAAGAGTAATATTATCAGTTCATGGGATGACAGAAACAATACTGATGGAAATACATAATTTTCTAATCAGATGTTTGATATCCTAGTTAGAAGTGCCCAACTTTGATAGGTTTGAAGGGTACAACTGGCTGGGCATTCCATCTTGAGAACTTCTCTTCAAAATAGGTGGGTCCATGACCCATTTTGGGAGGAACTGTTTTCAAAGGGAGCTTTATACAGAATAAATTACCACATTTAAATCTGCCTGTTATTAGATCATGTACTGTGTTATGATAGATGATAAGACACTTGATCTAATTTCTAAAGAAAGAAATATAGCTATAGCACTAGAATTGGAAAAAAAAACTAGTAGAATTTTCTCTGAACCGATAGAACTACTTTGATGTAGGCCATGGGTGTCAAACTCATGACATCACATGATATGTCATGATGTATCACAACTTTTCCCCCATTGCTGGCAATAGGGTGGGCACGGTTTTGGTGTGATGCATCTGGCTCGTGGGCCAGCAGTTTGACACCCCTGATGTAGACAGTGTTTGGTCTCAGTTGTACCTCATTTCCACATTGCACCTACAATGAAGACATGAAGCCTCACCTAGAATAGCTTATATATCAGCTTTTTGGATAAAAACAAACAAACAGACAGCCTAGAGTTCTTACGTTTAGTTGGGATTCAGCTTCACATTATTGGCCTTGTCTAAGCCATTACTATATCCAGAAGTGATAAATTTCTTGTTAAAGATCATGCAATGAAAAGAGAAAAAGAGAGCAATATTTTGAGGTTCTTCACAATTTAAAGAAGGTAAAGTGCATTTTTGAAGTTCAAAAACCAGTGAGTAAAACTTAGTAGGCAAGGGTGCATGTAAAAAGTCATCTTTCAACTTCCACTTGACATAGTTTACTATTGTAAATAATATCCCTACTATCATTATCCCACAGTTGAGAACAATTCGTTATCTGGCATATCAGGTCATAAAACAGATCATTAGTAGTAGAGTACTTACAGTGGGGAGACATTTCCAAGAGCATGCAGAATTTCTCACCATATTGAGAAAGTCAACAATATTCAAAATTTAAATACAGGTTCCCATAGCAATACCTGTAAGAAAATAACTGCAACAACAAACCTCTCATTGAAATATTGGTTACTTTACTATCTCTAGAAGTGTAATAGGAGGAATTGCGGAGAATCTCAAAGAAATAAAGCCATTGACTAAAACTAAAAACAGATGTTCCAGAACTGTTCCTAGATTTCTCCTGATGAATCTTTAGCCAGGTTTTAAAATAATCTTCTGCTAGGACACAGGTCACAAAAATGGTCATCATGAAACACTGTCTTTAATATCAACAAATGACAAAATTAGGCCCCTGCTTCTGACAATATTAGATTTTGCATCTATTATTGTGATTATAGATATTTGAATTAAATATCAGGTTAAAACACAGAGCAAGCAGATGGGAGGAAAAAGCAATTATAATAGTTTATTCTCAACAATAAAATCTATGTTGATATGATTTCAGAACTTTTGCTTTTGCAAGCCTCTTCAAACCAATAAAAATTTAAAATGTGATACAAACAATATATAAATCTTCAGACCTGTTTGACTTACTTCTAAGACACCCTAGATCTCAAGTTGAACCACAGCTTCACTGACCTTTGGAAAACTCACAAATAGACATGGTTGATTTTTTTTCAAGTAAGACCAATCCTGTACACCTATTTCAATTCATGAAAATACCCCTAACAAATCAGTTATGTTTTAGATATATAAACTTTGACACAGCCATTAGATTGGAGCATGTGGCTTTATAATGAAATAAGCTCAAGTTTCATCATCTTATAGTCTGAAGGGCAGAATCAATAATTTGTGTTGTCATGAATCTGCTACAATTCAGCTGTGGCAATTCAACCTCTGCAGCAGTTCAACATCTTCATATTCAAAGATTTTTTTGTAGAGTTTGTTTATATATTAATTGCCTATGATGCAAAATAATTCCATGGTGAGAAAACACATTATGGAAGTGCAAGTGATGTTGTGTAAAAATGGTCTGATGAGATATTAATAAAATCTAATCTCATGCTTATTGAAAATGTGTTCTGCCATAGTACCTTTGGACATCGTTGTGTTCTTTATCTTGTGTTGGGGGAAATCCAATATGTTGATTAGGTTCAATGGCTATATATCTATGAATAGAAATTGGAACACATTGTGGTTTTGTATTCTTTATAGCTAATCCTTACAATCCATTTGAAAAAAATATATACATAGGGGTTTGTTTGTTTGTTTAATTCCAGATGTTACCAAACCATGATCAGGTAAGCTGGGTATTGCAATATGTGATTCATTCTGTAGACTATGACTTGTCCTGCAGCTATCAAGGCAACTTAGAGGTCTAATTAAATAGCAGACATAGCAACATGGAACACTTCTAGGACAGAAAAATCCTCTAGCCTGAAGCTGCGCCTAAGGCTATCATTATTCCCCAGTCCTTAAGCCAGCGGAAATGTCCTGTGTCAAAGAGGTAAAATCTTTGGCAAACTAGACAGGAAACAAAGAGATCATAACAAAACAGAGGTTTCCTTTGCATCAAAGGTGCACCTTCAGTGATAGCTCATTTTTTATGGGATTAGTTCCTGATCTTTCAACTTCTGCAAATGATTTTGTGGAAAAATAGAAAATGCAGAATAGGATAAAAGAAAAAGAAAAAAAAAGCCTCAAACTCAAACGTACTGAACCAGATCCAAAAATTGTCACTTTCTATCACATGATTAGTTCTCAGAGTCAAAGATCTGCAAAATGTTGATCACTGATCAGTTGAAAAGTTCCGACTGCACTCATGAATCTCAGACTAAATTCTTTTTATAAGTGATACCAGTAATGTGATGAATAATGTTTCCAGTGATGTGATTTTATTTATTTATTTTATCCATTTGTTTGAGTTATTTAAATTATTTATACTGTTGTCCATTTCACAACAGTGATTCTGGGTGCCTTCAAAGATTAAAAATCTGTGGGGAGAAAAAAATCAAGTCCTCTTGTCACACATTCTTCCTACCATAATCAGGACAAAAACTAGATTCTGTGGAATCAGTTGTTATTATTATTATTATTATTATTATTATTATTATTATTATTATTATTATTATTATTATTATTATTATTATTATTATTATTATTATTATTATTATTTAGATTTTATGCCGCTCCTCTCCAAAGGACTCGGAGCGGCTAACAACATGAACAAAAAACAACATCACAGCATTTAAAAACCAAAAACCGAGTCGACAAAGCATTTAAAAGACCCCCCCAAACACATTCATCATACAGACACAATCACAATCATCCCCAGGCCTGCCGGCATAGATAAGTTTTCGAATTCTTCCGGAAGGCCGGGAGAACAATGCCAAAGAGGTTTTCAAAATAAACATTTCCCCACAATCAATTTTACATATTTATTTTCCTAAACACCATAAAGAATTACATTGCGCTTTGAGTGTTTGGGGGGACAGGATTATTGAATAAATACTTGAGAAAAAAAATGTTTAGAGAAATGATTTAGCAGGATAAGACCAGTAATTCTTCAATGAAATATAAGCAACAGAAGAGTGGGGTAAGTTGAAAATCACCTCTAGACAAGATGGGTACCACAACACTAATTAAATAAATAAATAAATAAATAAATAAATAAATAAATAAATAAATAAATAAATAAATAAATAAATAAATAAAATGGATCACCTATAAATGACTGTGTCAGTTTCCTACAAGGTAATACCTTTCTGATTTCTAAGATCTGAAGGCCTCTGTACCATTATCCTGTTGGAATTCAGTCTGGGTCTGTTCTACCTTATCCAGACCCACACAGCTGGAAACCGGACTAGTAGTGATTCTTAAATGGAACCCATGTCAATGAATCCAGCTATTATTATTTATTAAATTTGTTTGCCATCCATCTCACTGCAAGGTGACTTTAGGCACTTACAACATTAAAAACAATAAATGTATGGGGGGGGCAGGTGAGATCTTCTTTTGATCCATCAACCACCTCCAGTGTGATACTCAGTCATTGGGGCCCCAAGCCAACAGGCAGAGCCAGGTCTTCAGGCTCTTAGGGAAGGTCAGGAGGGTGGGAGCCAATTTTACCTCAGGGGGCAAGCTGTTCCAAAGGGCCATAGCAGAAAATGCTCTTCTCCTGAACCCACCAGCTGGAATTCCCTGAATGACCGGGTCCACACCACTGAAGGAGACGTGTCAAATTTCATGACTCTGCTTTCCATGGCATGTATCAGGCTTGGGAGATCTTTCCAGATGATTCATCATTTTTATAGAGAGGACACAGTTGTTCCAAGTGATTGCAGGTGGATCATCCTTGGGTATTTGAGTGCTTCTAGCTTTTTCAGGCTGAGGTCCAGCTGTTCCTCCAAGATTCCCCATCATACTCCTTTAAGTCAAAGTTGGCCATGAGAAATAAATTATTCTTTATATAATGCAGAATTAAGTTGTGGTCATAACCATCTATTTAGAGGTTTTAAAAGGAGACAGAACACATTCATATAGGACTAAGCTATAAATTGTAGTGATCTGCTGCCTCCTGGATTACAGACAACAGATTCCCACCTGCTGGGAATCATAAGAAGAAGAAGGCTTTGCATGAGAGTTTCCTGGCCTTGTATGTGAAGTTTCTGAAGGTATCTCATTGGCCATTATGTGATAAGGAATGTTATAGCTGGGCCACTAATATGAATTCAGGACTGTTTTTATGTTCTGTTCATTATTCTTTAGATTTTTCAGTTTTGCATGATCTTGAGCAACTTAAGATTGTTTAAATAAATGAAATGTGTTCAAACACCCTCTTTACTACATCTAGGTATTCTGAATTTTCAATACCCATGCATTCCAAGTCTAAAGCACACACCATAGAAAGAATCATGATACAATCCTCAGGTGCAATTATATCACAATTTATGTTTTACAGGGTTTTATCAATATGCACACATGAATTAAAGAAAAACAAGCAGGGAAACAAAACAAATTGGTAGCATGAAGCAATTGAAAGCAGTGATACATTCAAAAATACAGATAATAAAATATTTCTTAAAGTAAATGTAGGACTAAGCAAATATTTGAAATGATAATAAAAGAATCTGCTTGGATTTGCTTAGCATCTCATGGATACACTATACCTTGAAACTGAAGGTATCATGAATTGGGCAGGCATGCCTCAAATTAGCAATGATCCTTATGCTTTATCCTACATTCAGTGTAGCTATTGTCTGTCAAGGTTACAGTGTGATATAGAAACCAGAACAGCTTTAACTTCTGTCCTATAAGCTTCCTTACCACCCATGTATTTTAATAAGATTACTGCATAATATCCATACCTTGCTTTTCCAATCAGTGAGCATCTTTGCAGCACTTGAAAAAAAAAACCCTACACTTCATACATAAAAGCAGAACTACAGGTGGAATCATATCATTGTGACAAGCAGCAGTTATGAAAAACAACAACAAAGCTAAAGGTCTGAATGGAACCATTTTCCATTTTCACCAGAAGGGTAGCAAAAAGGAATCTTATGACTCTGAGAAAGAAGAGATATAGTTGCCTGGGCACTATCACCAAGAAAATAGACAATCAATCAGTGTCGCTCTCTCTTCGACTCTTTCTCACTTAATCATTCACATTCACTGGGGTTCTGAGGCAAATCCTAAGGCCCAACGAGTTTAATATGAGACAGCTCAGGCAGAGGAGTTCCCTGATAGTTAGAACTTCAAAACATCTGCTAGTCTTTCAAATCAAGGCAGACAGTGGTATAAAATGGAAGTTTATAGATAATAAAATACATAAACATTCCCATTCCATTTAGTGGGAATAGATAAATATAGTGAGCCTTCAGCAGAAGTCAACTACTTTGTCAGCATAAGAAGAAAATAAATAGTCCTTTGCAATTGGAAGAGGCATCTTGTATGTGGTAAATATTTATCAGAGTGAAGCAAAGACATATTTTATGCAGCAAGAGATTATGTGTGTAAGTTTTTTGCATTATGCCTGCAAATATTGTCACTATTTTTTGTTGCCACAGGCAAACACTCCATGCTAGATGATGTGCAAGAGGTCAGGAAGATAATGAGGGTCACCTTTACAAAGGACTGCAATTTTCTTCTTTAGGAAAAAAAATGGATTCATAAAGAGCTACTATGCCTTTGGAGACATAGGGAGGGCAAAACGAGATGAAATCTTTCAGTAAGAATGAACCCCAGAGCAATAAGAGACAGGCATTCTGTTTCATTGCAATCACAACACTTTGGTGATTACACCGAAAGAGTACAAGATGTACAGAGGCAAAGAAGGGAGAAGCAGAAGCTTCCTACAATGTCAGCACTTAATTTTGCCCCCTTCAGAATATAATTAGAAACTGCATTTCCCATATTCTGAATGAAAACAGCATGAAAACTGTAAAGAATCTGATTCCCCTGTCTGGGCCAGGAGGCTACAAGGAAGAAGATTATTTCTGATTCATGGCAAGGAAAGGGTCTTTAGTTTATGGCTTTGTTTGCAGTATACAAATAAGTGCAATTACTCTGTTTGTATACTAATTATGTGCAAATGCCTGTTATTTATCTCCAGTAGGCTATCTACTTATTTTAACTAAGGCCCCAAAATGAATCTGTGAACAAAACCATTTACTTCCTCTTTAAAATATTAATTAACTAAGTGATGTTTCCTTTGGTTTTTCCAGTGAAGATTTTTTTTAGGCACCAGTGATTAATAGTTTTGCACTCAGATTAGCCAACTGAGAAAACTGGAATCCAGGCAGGAGAGAGTTGAGGATTCTGAACGATTGCCAAACAGGTGTTGTTTTGGGTAGAACAATGCTTGGGAATTAAGAGGATGCAAATAAAAACACGAATATCTGTGGAAACATCCGCCTTGGGGAGCCACCAAATTTATCTTAATGTGTGAGATTGCAGAATCTGCTTCTGTTTGCACTGAGCTTGCTAGTTCTTACAGCAACTCTCCCTTTGCATGAGCAGGTGAAAGATTTTGTTTTACAGCCAGCTGGCTATAGAATCCGAAGTGGATTAGGTTGAGAGAGGGACTAGTCCAAGGTCTCCAGAGGGTTTCCAGGCTTAAGAGAAACTAGAACTTGGCTCTTCCTGCTCCTTGATCACTAGATGACATTGATTTTCAAAAATATGTTTGTGTGTGAACATATTTCAGTGGTAAATACATTTATCATTCATTGGCACAAACATTGAATAAGAAGTGCCCCACAGGTTGACTACACAATGGTAATTCCCTTTTCATTCATTTCCTCATTCTCAATGATAGACAGGAGATCCAGATAACAAACTCTTTAGCACAGAAATACATTCAAGACAGAGACTAGAAAGCACACTCTTAGCAAATTATTTTGACTTGAAAATATTCATTGGTATCAATGCATGTTAAAACTTTCAGTGGATTATAAGGACTGATTTAAGGAGTAATCATATTTAGCAATACTTGTGAGTGTGTGTGTTTGTGTGAGTGTGTGTCTGTTTCTCTCTCTCTCTCTCTCTCTCTCTCTCTCTCTCTCTCTCTCTCTCTCTCTCTCTCTCTCTGCCTTTGAATCAATGTTGACTATTGGTGATTGCCTGGACAAGTCTCTGAGGTTTTCTTGCCAAGATATCAAAAGTGGTTTACCACTGCTTTCTTCCTAGAGTTGGCAAACAGTGATTGGTCCAAGTTGGCTTCATGCCTAAGACAAGACTAGAACTCATAGTCTTTTGGTTTCTAGGATTTGTATTTGACCTCTGTACCAAACCGGCTCTCCATTTAGTAATTAGCTCTGCTTTAATATGAACTTCTTCATAAAGGAAAGCAAGACAAAAGGTTCCATATGAGCATTTTGGGCTGAAATGTTTGGAAAAGAGTTTTCCAAACTCACAGTCCATTAGCCTTTTGAGATACTCAGGACAACAGTTACAACTATGAGTACTAACTTAATGTATGGTTACAATAATAGGACCTTGAAAGACTAAAAATATTTCTCCCCTTCTTTTCTTTTAACTAAGGAGAGTCCCTCCTGAAAGCCAGTGACACTTCAATAGAGGGCCCAACACTCTCTTGACTTACTTGAAAACATCTGATGTATAATTGACCAATGTTGGACCACAATGCCCTGAATGACTTACTAGCAGGAAATTCCAGCTATTGTGGCCCAACATAGTTGGATAGCATTGACAAGGGAGTGCAAACCTGCTACTTCTGTCACCAGGCAGATGGAATTAAAAGAGGAATGAGCTATTATTTTAGACTCATAGTCTGCAGGGTCTGAACAGCTAGTAATATGGCTCCACAAGACTGCAAATGTTTGACATTATTATATGATTAATATACCTATACCTATACATGTATTTATATTTATATGTGATTAATACTATATTACATATTTTATATGTGACTCAAGACAATTCCTCTTTACTCAATGCAGCCCAGGCAAGCCAAAAGATTGGACACACATGCTCTAGGTTTATGCATATCAGGCACTGTACTACCACCACCTTCAGGAAGCAGATTTCCCCCCCCCCAAAGCAAAACATCTTTGAAGCAAAAACTAATGAAGATCATGAACTCTAGTTTAAATACAATAAAATCTGCTTCCGATAAGTTTCCTCCTTTTCCCTGCCAGAAACAAAATGCCATTTACAGCAGATTATATAACACACAAGATGTTCAAACATGTGTCTGCCAGAACATTCCTTTTTCCTCCCTTCCAGATTTATTTTCTCTCTTTTCTAGAAAAGAATATTGTTAAGGTTACTGGACTTTTGTATTAAGCAAATTATTTTTAAAAAATGCTTAGATTTGCTCTTCTGTACTTTTATAAAAAAAAAACCCATCACAGTCTCTCTCAGGACCTCAGCAAGAGAAATCTGGATCCAGTGGTGTGGGGAAAGTTTAAATCCGTATGTATGTATGTATGTATGTATGTATGTATGTATGTACGTACGTACGTACCCTAAACATAATTTTTGAATCAGAAATTTAAAAGATGAGTTTCATCATCTTAACTTTTGGGTCCATTAGACATTTGAATATAATCAGGTGTCCACTGATTTTTTTCCCCTCTTTAATTATATTGTATTCCTCCATTTTAATCACACCATTCCTTTTCAAAAGCCATATGAACTTTTTTGTAGGAGTTGACCAGGGTGGGAGGGGTCAAATGTGTCATTAGTCTTGAATCCCCTCAGGCCCACAACTGATCTAAGTCCAGACTACCTTGAATTCAATTGACTCTTATCTATCGCCAATTTGCTTTGACAGTTAGTTCAGTTTCTTGTAGAGAACATTAGCATACAATAAACTTATATGTTCATTTGAATTGCCTGGACTCCTGATTTCCTGTGCCTGACACTTTTTAAACCCAAATTTGATCTTGGAATCCCACTTTCTCCATGCATCATGAATGAGGTATCTATATCTATGTACTTATTATTGACTGAAATATATTAACCTTGTTTCTGGTTTTTTTAAAAAATCTTGAAGCAGTTACAGTAATCCGTGCCATCAACTCTTGTTTTCATTATTCAGTGGTTTTAAAAGAACATACCCTGTTAAGAGTACAGCAATTGATGTTATGTACTGAATGCTAGTTTTTTCTTTTTCTTTTTTAAATAAACACAGGCCCTAATATTTTGAACTGTAATCTATGCTTATTCTAAGGAAAGTATAGATAGATGATAAATAGAATGATGTGATATTATATTTTTATATTTAATTCTATGTATTTATCTACCTAGTAATGTTGTATGCTTGATTAGTATATTAATCCTTGCAGTAGCATTCTATAAAAGTTACATAAAAACAAATTCTCTTAAAACTGCATTTAATAGTGTATAAACAGCATACTTTTCAAATCATTAAATACTTTTTTAAAAAAATAGGAAATCTTCCCTTAAACCTGATGGGAAGTAATATCAGGTATCTGCAATACAGGTAATGTAAATATATGATTTATTTAAATTATTGCTCTCTTATTGTTCTAGCATGCCCTCAAACTGGTTTACATAAAGGGGAGGGGAAAGGAAAAACAACAAACAAGATTTAAAAGCACTCAAAATAGAATTAAAAAGAAAAGAATATCGGCCAGTTAGAAAATTCGCTGTATGGATTCCAAGTTTCAGAACTAAAAGACAGACAAGCCTAGTTCAAATTTTACCTTCTGCACAGAAAACTATTGGCTTGGGTGAGGGGAAAATTGCGGATGCCCTCCCTGGAATGCACCTTAAACTGCACATCTTCACCCTGCAGCAAATTTGTTTTGTCTTGTCAAAAGAGATGTGCCATCTAGTAACCATATTGAGATCAGAGGACTGAGCTAGATAATAATAATAATAATAATAATAATAATAATAATAATAATAATAATAATAATAATAATAATAATAAAGTTGGAAGGGACCTTGGAGGTCATCTAGTCCAACCCCTTGCTCAGGGAGGAAATCCTATACCATTTTGGACAAATGGCTGTCCAGTCTCTTCTTAAAAACTTCCAGTTTTGGAGCATTCATCACTTCTGGAGGCAGATTGTTCCACTGGTTAATTGTTCTAACTGTCAGGAAGTTTCTCCTTAGTTCTAGGTTGCTTCTCTCCTTGATTAGTTTCCATCTGTTGCTTCTTGTCCCGCCTTCAGGCACTTTGGAGAATAACTTGACTCCCTCTTCCTTGTGACAGCCCCTGAGATATTGGAACACTGCTATCATGTCCCCACTCGTCCTTCTCTTCATTAAACTAATAAACATTAGAGGAAAATGGCCTAGAAATAATTCCTTAATCAAAAAAAGAATGGTTTCATTCATTGGTTTCACCTGACAAACTTCTTCTTGCTTAACAAAGTTACCATTTACTCAACCCAACATTCTGGTACCTCCTGAGATGCTGAACCATAAACTAATTACCTAAATTGGGGTTCACACAACATACTAGGCAAAAATGTGGTTGGCTCATTTATGGATCAGAGTGTCATGTGAATGCAAGCACAGTGTTATGTCTGTAAGCAGCCTACTTCTAATTGTGTGAACAAATGGTAAGTGTAGTAGGATCTGCTCTGCTGAACAGAGATAATTGGATCATTGATATCAAAGGAATATTCTGTAAAATATGTGGCTACCAGGCTTAAAGTTAACACTTTTTAATGGCCACTTTCAGTATGGATAACTGCTACCACTTCTAAAAGACCTGGGATTTTCAAAAGCCTTTTAAAGCTTCATACATTAAGCTGACTCTCTGGTCAATTGGTCTGTTAAGAGCCACATCTGTCAGGTGTCAGTATGTAAGATGACATCTTAAAAATATTGGCAATTTCCCGAAACAAGTTAAAATGTCGGTTGACTTTTAAAAACATATTGAAGCATAAAGCCAGAACAAAGTAGAACATGACGGAAGATTTCTTCATTTAGCCTTTGGGCTGTTTGATTATTTGCATTACTGAATTATATTATGAAAATCAGAATGATAAAGCATTTTTGTCTGATGAACACTGATTTTTATTTAGCCTTTTAGAGGTTTAATCCAATCTATGAACTTCTATGTGCAAATCCCAATTCTGACAATTTTTTATTTTTTTCAATGTGCTCTAAACATCCCAAGTACAAAAAATACATAAATACATAAAAATGGAGCACAAACCCAAAAAACGAGCTTAATAGTTTGGATCTTTATTCTGCATTTTCTTATATATTCCAGGATTTTCAATTTAGGCTATTAAAAAAATCTCTATTCTTATAAGTCCTACTGAATGCAATCAGATCTACAACCTTAACTTTAAAATCTGCTAGCTAGAAAGGATAAAGATCAAGTAAAGCTATTCTTTCATAACGAGAGCACAGAGGTGGTGTGTCCTGCCTAGTTGCAAAAAGAGAAAAAAGCATAAAAGTAGATTTACATTTGTACAAATGTATTTCCAGTTGATGTAAGCCTATCTGACATCTTATGTGGAAAGCGTCTTTGTTCCACCAAGAAGTTCCAGGATCAGATGTTTTAACTACTCCAGCATGCAAATGATGTAACTAATTCTTGCTCTGATTTTAAAGGAAAGAAATTTCAAATCATAAACATCAGGTGGGCTTGAAACCTAGCAAAGGTGCTTTTCCCATCTCTGATTAAAGCCAGCATGATGTTAGATTAAACAGCAGGCCATCTGCTGCTTCATTACCCTTGGGCAGATTTAGGGTTTATTTGTACAACACACTTAGGCATAATTATCTTAACCATGTTTCATGGAATTAACAATTTTCATAACTTTGCACAACACGTTAACCTCACAGGTTAAGTTTGCACAAGCTGCTACTCTAAAATGTGACTGGCTAGTTTATGATACATATGAGCACTTCATATGATGTTACCTAGTTGAGTAATGAAATGTCTACAAGCAAACAATCAAGCTCAGAGAGCACCAAGGATTCCACAATTCATATGTTGTGTGAATTTATTTATTTATTAAATAAATATGCCACCCATCTCACCTAGCAGCAGGTAAAATAAAATAAAAACAACAGTGTGTTTTGTATTGTTAAAATATTATAATAAATGTTTAACATTACATTTTTTAAAAGTGGCTAAGGAAGGGAATAAGATATAAACAGGGTGGAGATAGAATCTTCTCTTAAGTCCATTAACCACATCCAGTATGACATGTCCCCATCAGGGCTCCAGGCCAATTGGCAGAGCCAAGTTTTAAGGTCTCTACAGAAGGCCCAGGAGGATGGGTGCAGATCTCAACTTGAGGGGCACAATTTTCCAGAGGGTAGGAGCATTGGCCAAAAAGGCTTTTTTTTCCTGAACTTCACAAGCTAGAATTCCTTGACCAATGGGATCTACAGCATGACCCCTCTACCAGCAAGAGTGGAGAGGGCCAATCCCATTTAGGTGAGACAGTTCCTCAAGTAACCTGGACTCATGCCATAAAGGGCTTTCAAGGTAATAACTAACACTTTGAATTGGACTTGGAAGCAAACAGGCAACCAATGTAGCTCACACAACAGTGGTGTTACATGGGCCATCTTAGGGGCCTGAGCTATCTGAATCCAGCCTTAGTGAGTTTATTACTAAAAAATGAATATGTGTGACTGAACTGTTTGTGTGAAAGGGAAAATATAAAATGACAAACATCAGAATTTATCATGTCCTTGGAATCTATTTTGGTAAATGAGACTGAATCCAAGATCAAAAGTGGTTTGTTTGCAATTTAGATCTGTTTGAGCTATTCATTATAACTGGAGAAGATTAATTTTCTGAGATAATTGTAGACAACCTGTCAATTGTTTCTGCATCAGTGGGTTAACATTCAATTTGAGAGGGAAACATCAATCAGTCTGGGAATATCATACATAACTTATGACATCAGCTTAGCTCAATTGTCTTTTAGTCTCCAAACCACATAAGAACAGTTCTTAAGGTCTTCCAAAATGGGCGTATAACCATGGAACAGCAGAATGGCTCAACTGGCTGACAGCTAGACAGAAAAAGGATCTTCTTTTTATACACTAATCAGGAAGGAGATTTAGCAGTAACCTCTCAACAATCATAATACTTAATATAAGCAGGGGGGGGAAGATTTAGGGTAAATAGAAGAGGAATGGGTATCTATTAGTGATATTGTCATGGATCTCCTGTAATGTCTGCCATTAGTAATGCTAGATATAACTATTTTGCTGAAATAAATTTGACTGTGATGAAAAAAAAGAAGAGGACAATCAATCTTAGATATTAGTACTTTTTAGAATTTTCCTACAGATCTCCAAAAGAACATGTGTATGAAAACCTTTATTCTAATATAATATAACAATTACCCAAAAGCATTAAAAAAATACCCCAGGACAGTCTGTTTCATTCAAATTTGACCTACCTGGAGGTCAAATCTATTAGTAGCCCCCATTTCCATGAGATTAGGAGGCCTCACAATCATTGTTATTCTGTGATGGTACCAATGTTCTGGCATGCCCTGTCCAGGCAGTATAATTGGCTCTTGCCTTCTAAGTTAAGCTTCAGAAAATCATTAAAATCAAACTAATTTAAAAGGGGCTTTGCTTTATAGATGTCACCATCTATTTTTATTGCTTCTTGGTTAGTTGTGCTATAATGTTATCTGTCCTTTAATTTGTGGGAGGACTGCATTTTGCTTATTGCCAAGCAAATAACGGATACATTCATTTTTTCAATTAATGGTAATAGCATTGTGGTTTTGTAAGATTTAAGATGTGTTCTTATTGATTAATCCATTTTAATGCGGGCTGGTCGACCACAGCCTGAAGGCGGACTCTCCATGCTCTGTTTCATCTGTGAAATTTCAACAGCAATCCAGAGCCTCCTGTTCCCTCCCATGCAAAAAGATGAGAAACATTTTATCCTATGAAGCATCTACTCACTCCAATTTTCCAAATCTGAAATATTAAGGCTATCAACAGTTTTGACTTTTCATTTGTATTATTTTAACATTTCTATTCTTCCCTATGTTAGTTTATTTTTCAATTTAGTATTCAGTATTACCAAACATGGGACAACACGGTGGCTCAGTGGTTAAGATCCTGGGCTTGTCAGCTGGAAAGCCAGCAGCCCAGGTTCGAGACCCAAGCCCAAACCATGGATGAGCTGCCTTCCTTGCCCAGCTCCTGCCCACTTAGCAGTTCAAAAGCATGCAAGCGTGAGAAGATAAATAGGTACCACTTTGGTGGGAAGGTAGCAGTGCTCTGTGATGTCAAGCTGGCCACATGAACATGGAAATGTCTTCAGACAGCACTGGCTCAGTGGCTCTTGAAACGGAGATGAGCACCTCCCCTCTAGTCGGCAATAACTACAGGCGTAATATCCACAGGGAGTCCTTTTATCTTTTTTATACTTTTATTACTAAACATGGACCAATTTATTTCATAGCTTCACTTTTTATTTTTAAAAAGAAAAGATTATAAAATATTTCATAATTCCTTATTTTAGTTTTTCAATTGCGGTGGAAAACATTTTAATTTCCTCCCACACCCCATATATATATTTTCTGAGCCTTCATATTTCTAGATGCCAAAGAGTAGCATTTATGAGCGGCCGTTGGTGCTTCTTGAGCTTGGTTGTTTTCTTGCAGACATTTCATTATCCAAACTAGGTAACATCATCAGTGCTCTGATGATGTCACCTAGTTTGGGTAATGAAATGCGTTCAAGCAAGCCAAGCTCAGAGAGCACCAAGGACCTCTCATTTCAACTTTGAGCTGCAAATATTCCCCTTTATTAATAGCATTTACACACCTTTGTAAACTTGATCTGAGTTTCAATTTCTTTAGAATTCTTTAGAATTAATTGAGGTTACATCTGAACATATTTTCATTTAGAGTTTGTAAATACAATTCATCTTCCTTCTACTGAGGATCAGCAAAATGAGGATGAGCACCCATCAATTTTAGAATGGTATGATGGTAGATGAAAGGAGAGAATGCATTTCCTATTAAAGTATCTGTCAATGCCCATCAATGAATGGATGCCATTTCTCTCCCAAGGCATATGGGGGTAATGCTGCATCAGATGCCTCTGTGGGAAGTCAGCCCCCCCCCAGAGAAGGAAATATTAAAAGGGCAGAAAAATATATTTCCTCAAAAGGATTTTAAAAGCAGAAACCAACCCTGGCCTTCAAGTCTCTGTCCCAAGCAGAAGCCAGCTCTATACAAATGCAGATGTAGACCATCAGGAAAGTTGGAGCTAGAAGCTTAGGAAGACAAAAACACCTAAAATCTGCATACCCCACCCAAACTCTAGGAGTCATTCGCCCCAGCACCAGGGAAGCAGGATATATAATAGGATTAACCCACCAACAACAAATATACCAGAAAGGCACACCCAGACTCAGGTCAGAATACGTGACACAGGAAATACAAAGCCTGAAATAGGAACAGGAAATTGCTTCAAATAAAAGGCTCGAGAGAGGTATAAAAAACCTACTACCCACAGCTGCGCTCAGCCCCCTTTCTCTCATCCTTCCTGCAAGAACCATCTTTCTGTCTGGCTCTTCAATAAACTGCAACCTTCTTTCTAAAGCAGTCGCCATGTTGTTTATTTATCCCTGGCTTGGATGAACCAAGATGAAGACTTTTCTTTCCACACCTCCCACCGCATTCACTGATTGCTTTTCATCCTCTCTCTCTCTCTCTCTCTCTCTCTCTCTCTCTCTCTCTCTCTCTCTCTCTCTCTCTCTCTCTCTCTCTCTCTCTCTCTCTCTCTCTCTCTCTCCTCTCTCTCTCTCTCTTACTTTCTCTCCAGTCTGTATCAATCCAATCCAATCCAATCACATCTCATTTAAATTAAGGCAGGACAGCACTTCTCAGGAAAGGGATAAATGAAAATGGCCAATCCCAATTAAAAGAATATCCTCATATCAGGATTCTTAATAATAGTGGTCCAGTCAAGATTAGAACACACAGTTCTTCCTCAGCAGTTCATCAGCAGAATACCAAATCCTCAGGAGCAACTTGTCACCTTTTGGAGCAGGGAATTTTGTGGTATGATTATGAATTTTGCAAAAATGCATTAGCTGTTTTTCTCCTACCAGATAATTTAGGAATTAATGCTAGGAGCAGTGAAGAGAACTGCTCAGAGCCTATAGATACAATCTCTCTCCATATGTCTGTTTTTAAAACAAACTTCCCTATCAACCTTTCAGATATTTGGGGGCTTCAGTTCCTGTTACTCCCAGCCAACTTCCCCAATTACAGTCTAGCATTTCTGGAGGGTAACAGCTTGAGAAGAAAAAATCGTTGCAGAAAGGGACTGTTGTTGAAAGCAGTGCAATGCCTCTGATGGAGAATTAGAGCTAGGAAGTCTTCTTTCTGTGCTATTTTATATTCTATGATTATTCAGAGTTAGCAGCTAAATATACCCTCAGCAAGACAAAACAAACAGCAGGATGCTTGCTTTGGCTGATTTTGTTTCTGAAATGCAGTCATGCAATACCTGCAGGTTTTGATGCAGGGCAGGTGGGGAGTAGAAAGAGCTATGAATATTTGTCTTAATATGAAAACTATCACTGTTGTATACTTCGTTCGCGTGCAAATGAGTGAAGAGACATGGCGAATGCTGAACAAACACTTTATTCTCCTTCTACAACAACCAAGTGAAAGCAAAAGGCTCGCAGGCCTTTTTATATGGCCAGAAGCCCGAACAGTGACAACCAATAGAAACAGAGCGTTTTCGCGCCTTGCACATGCGCACAAGGCCGGCACCGTTCTGTCTGGTCCCAGGCAGCTTTTGGAATGCCCAGGACCAATACAACATCCCAATCCTGCTTTTGCAGGCTCAGGACACAACAGCCCTCCCCCCTGGATGGAACAAACTTCGCGTACACACATGTACGACATGCATTCGGAAGAGTGGCATACAGTTGCATTATTCAAATGCAAAGAGTGTGGAATACTTGAGTCTGCCTCAGGTAAACCCCCTTCAATGTTTATTAATACAAATAAATGTATCTGAAATCAAAAAATAATACAAAATAATCTACCCACGAGTTACTCCTGTTATTCAGGGACCTCATGAACAGGTCCCTCATGATTTGACAGCAACTTCACAAAGTCTCTCAGATGTTTGGGTGGGCACTTGGCCCGCTGCGACCTTCTGAGGCCCGGAGAGATTGCTTGGCCCACCTGCTCACCTACCAGGCTAGGCAGGCCAGGGCGTTGCTGCCCTAAATCCCCAGGTGACCCTGGTGAGGATGCCTGGCCTACCTGCTCGCCTACCAGGCTAGGCAGGCCAGGACTTTGCTGCCCCGAATACCCGGTTGACCCACCCCGCTGCTGGCTGGCTTGACCCTCTAAGTCCAAGCCAGCATACCTTGGAGGGGTGGAAGTCTCCGAGTCCACAATGGACCTCTCTTGGGAGCACTCTCCCTCGAGCCCAAGGCCAGCAGATGGAGAGCGCTGGGTAGCGAAAGTGCCCCAATACTCTGTGGCCCCCAAGCACGTGCCAGAGGTGCCAGAGTCAGGAGTCGCCTCCATGGCAACACCCCTTGCTGGTGACTTCCTTTTGGGAGCAATTGCGGAATTAGGCAAGCACCCTTGATGGAATTCCTTTTCTCTTACTGCTAGTGATTTGTGTGGATACCCCCAGTCAGTCTTCCTGTCTGGAGCACTATCTGACATACGTGAATACTGTAGATACCCCGGTGTGACTCCCTGTCTGGATTAATTATGGATGTGTGGGATGACCCCCTATCCAGTGAATTCCTGTTTGGAGCACTTGCGGAACCTTGGGATGAATCCCAAACAGCCTCAGTAGCAGCTAGTGAGGGCCTGTTAGGCCTGGGAAACTGTGACCCAAAATGCATGTTATGGTCCTCCTCCCCCCCCAGAGCAGAGCCAGGAATGGAAGGGTGAGAGTCCAGTCTCCAACGCAGTTGGTCTATGTGTCTGCAAAGAATGCGGCTGTCACCCAAGGCAACTTTGTATGACCACAGCTGTGACCCAGAGAGGTCCAGGCCCATAGTTTTTTGCCCAAACCAGATCTCCCATCTGGAGTCTCCTAGGTGCCCGTGGTTGTGACACCTGTGAAACCACCCGGCCAGGGTGCAGCCTGTCCAGTTTAGTGATGAGGCGGCGACCCCAGCGGAGTTCAGCAGGACTCTTCCCTATGGCTGTGCATGGTGTGGTGTAGTATGCAAGAAGGAAATCTGCTAACCTGTGATGCCAGTTACCGTAAGTCAGTTTCTTGAGGGCATCTTTGGTGGTGTGCACCATTCTCTCTGCCAGTCTGTTGGAGGATAGATGGAAGGGAGCCGATGGTATATGCCGGATCAGATAGGCCTGAAGAAAAGCCTGGAACTCAGAAGACGTAAATTGAGGGCCATTATGTGAAACCAGCACATCTGGAAGACCGTGTGATGCAAAAATTCCTCTCAACACCTGGATGATCCTGGCAATAGTAGTGGAGGAAACAGGAACAACCTCTAGCCACTTGGAATGGCTATCAACAACAACCAGGAAGAATTGCCCCTGAAAGGGCCCAGCATAATCTATATGCACCCTAGACCATGGGGTTTGAGTTTCCTCCCACCTATATACTGAGGCCTGAGGCATTTCAGGCTGAGACTGTTGGCACACTTGGCACCCGTGCACCTGGGCCTCGATGGCTTTATTGAGCCCAGGCCACTAAATATGGCTGCGCGCAAGCACTTTCATCCTGACTATACCAGGATGTCCCTCATGCAAGATTCTAGACCTCAATGAGGCTGGGATCACTATCCTGCTACCCCATAACAGGCAACCCTTGAAAGTGGAAAAATCATGCTTCTTGTGCCAGAAGCTTTGGTACTCAGTATCTGGGCACTTGTCAGGCCATCCTGACAACACCCATGTCAGCACGCGTGTAAGCGTGTGATCAGTGGCAGTTACTGCAGCCACATCCCTAGCATTGAGGGGAGATTCAGGCAACTCCTGAATGGAAAGAATATTAATGGCTGGAGCAGGATCTGATTCTAATTGGTTCAGGGGTAATCTGCTCAGGCCATCTGCATGACCCATTTCTTTTCCAGGTTTGTGAACTAATGTATAGTCCTATGCTGACAGGAAAATGGACCATCTCAGCATACTAAGAGAAATGATATGTGGGGTCTGTTTGTTAGTGGTAAACAAACCCAGCAGAGGCTTATGGTCAGTATAGACTGTGAAATGGCAGCCATATAAGAAATCATGAAATTTCTTAATGCCAGCCACTATGGCCAAGACTTCTCTGTCAATTTGAGCGTAATTTTGCTATGCAGAAGACAGAGGCCTTGAGTAATAGGCCATAGGGACCTGTGTCTCATCAGCCTTCAGATGGCTAGATGGCTAAGTACCGCTCCCATCCCATAAGGAGATACATTGCATGCAATGCAAACAGGCAGTTGCTCATTGAAATGCGCTAAAACAGCATTAGAAGTGAGCAAGGACTTAACCTCATTGAAGCTCTTGTCACTAAAGTCCACTGCCAAGGAGCCTGCTTGTCTAAGAGCCTGCTTGTCTAAGAGCCTGTGTAATGGCTCTGCTACTGCAGCTTTATGTGGGAGAAATGCATGGTAAAAATTTAATAGCCCCAAGAAGGCTTGCAGCTCACTCTTAGGGCTTGGGGGCATGCTGGATAGCTTGCAATTTAGTTTCAGTGGGGTGAATGCCTTGAGCATCAATCCTGAATCCTAAGAAGTCAGTAGAAGTGACTCCTATCTTACATTTATCCTTCTTTAGTTTAAGGCCCGCTTTTCAAAAACGAAGCAAGACAGCCCTTAATCTTTCTGCTAAATTTTGAGATGACTCCCCAGCAATCGAAGTAGGGACAGACCCCAGGAATACCTCGAAGTGTGCTCTCCATGACACTTTGGAATATGCCAAGGGCTACATTTACCCCAAATTGCAGTCTTTTGACCTTGAAGGCCCCCCTGTGAGTTACAATAGTCTGGGCCTCTGCAGTTGCCTCATCAACAGGTAACTGTTGATAGGCCTGTGCCAGGTCAAGCTTCGCAAAAATGCACCCCCCCTTGAGGGAGGCCAGAATGTGACTTACCACAGGCACTGGATAAGCGTGCTGTTGCAGCGCCTTATTCAGTGTGCACTTATAGTCTGCACATATACGCATGTCCCCATTAGCCTTTAGAGGTGTTACTATGGGGGTTTCCCATGGACTAGAATCCACAGGTTTTAGAATGCCCTGCTGGGGCAATTTGTCCAGTTCAGCATCAATCTTGCCTTTGAGGGCAAAAGGTACCCTCCTAGGCTTAACCCTGATGGGCGTGATGGTAGGGTATAACCATAGCGAAATGGGAGGCCCCTTATAGGATCCTAGCTCTGAACTAAACACATCTGCAAACTCCCTGCAGACTTCTGCAAGGCTCAACGTTTGCAAATGGTTCAGCCCAGTTACTTGGATTCCCAGAGCCTCGAACCAATCAAGTCCAATAAGACTCATACATTCACCCCCAACAATCACCACATCTAGTGGACCTTTAAAATCCTTATGCTGTAGTCTAAGGGTGGCCTCCCCCTTAACACACACCATAGAATTCTGAAAATCTGTAAGTATTAGATTCGATGGCCTGAGTTTAATTCGAAGGCCACTGCTGCTGCATATCCTTTTGAATGTGTTAATAGAAATAATGGAGAGAGCGGACCCAGTGTCCAACTCCATTGATAGGGGAACCCCTTGCAACCTTACGTTAATGGAAAGTTTCTTCTTAAGGGGCTTGTGTGTCCCTGTCCTCAAAATACTCCTGCGTGATGCACAGAAACCCACCCTATGTTGGCTGGGGACCCTGGTACCTTTCAGACACAATTCTTCATGAGGTTGGACCTTCTGGCAACCCAAACAGACGGATGCAATATGGCCTTGTCTGCCACATGCTCTGCAAATGGCAGAGTGGAACCTGCAGTCAGCTCGCTTGTGGCGTCCTCTGCACCCGAAGCATTGAAGAGATGCTGGGGCTTTGTCCAGACATTCCTTCTACCTCCTTTCAGCTGGCTGGTGAAGTCTATCCACCTCTTCTTCAGGATCCGCTTCCAATCCTTCTCGAGCATCCTCTTGATGGATGGTAGCTGTGTCTGGAGGGTTCCTGGTGAGCCATAAGGCCTTCACAGCCCTGCCTGCTGCTTCCTCAGCTGCCACCTCTCGTAGCGCATCTTGGAAAGAGACATCTTCTTTTGCAAAAGTCTTCTGTTGTAAATCTTTGCTCCTCAAACTGCATACGTGGTGATCTCGCAGCCTCTCTTCCAGATCCTTGAACTCACAAGGTCTGGCTGCTTGCCTTAAGGCCGCAATAAAGTCTGCAGCAGATTCACCTGGCCTCTGGTCTCTGTGCTCGAATGCGTGCCTCCAAGCAATGACAGATAACTTTGGCTGGAAGTGTTCCTTCAACATTGTCTTCAAGTCAGCATATGTTACTGACTCCAGTAGTACAGGGCCACCAGATTCTCTGCGATGTCAAAAGCTTCATGTCCACAGGCACACAAAAGAGTTGCAGCCTTCAGTCCATCTTCTCTTATCTGATTTACTCTGAAGTAGTTCTCCACCCATGCTACGTAGGAATTCCATCTCTCTGGGTGTGAGACATTGAAATCAGAGAAGCGGCCAATCTTCGACATCATACAGTTTACGACCTTCACCACTCGCTTCCTCTGCAAACTGCTGTTTGGGGAAAGGGTCCTTTAGCCAAGCTCATCCTCCAGCGACGCTATACTGGCAGGCTGGGATGCTGATTCAGACGCCGTCTTCCCCTCTTCAGGATTTCCTGGGTAAATCCTTAAATCTTTTGTTTCAGCTTGCAAGGGATCCCATCCTTGTCGCCAGTGTTCTATACTTTGTTTGCGTGCAAATGATGAAGATACATGGTGAATGCTGAACAAACACTTTATTCTCCTTCTACAACAACCAAGCGAAAGCAAAAGGCTGGCAGGCCTTTTTATATGGCCAGAAGCCCGGACAGTGACAACCAATAGGAACAGAGCATTTTCACGCCTTGTGCATGCGCACAAGGCTGGCGCCGCTCTGTCTGGTCCCAGGCAGCTTTTGGAATGCCCAGGACCAATGCAACTTCCCGAGCCTGCTTTTGCAGGCTCAGGACACAACAATCACCTTCTAGATATGTCACATGCTAGCCAATGTCCCTTTCTCAACTTTTGCTCATTCGTTGTAGGCTTCTGAATATTTAAATAAGCACTTCCTTAAAATCTGTGCCAATATTAGCAAGGACAATGAATTATTAGTAGCAGGGTTGTACACATACAAATGAAAAGTGGGGCGTTTGTTGCATGTTGCTATAGCACTAAAGCAATCATTTCAAGGACTGGGCTGATTTGCTCACTTACTTGTTCTTCCACTTTCTAGATGATAACTACCATCCACATTAAGTTCTCATAGTGTAGCTGCAGTGAAAGGCTAAGCAAATGAAGGCCCAAAGTGGAGATCTACTGTACCTCGTTGTGTGAATTTGTTATTCAGTCCTAAAGCTTCCCACATTTTCTCCACTAGATCACTTTTGTTTGCTAAGTCATTGCAAAAATATGGGAAATACTAAAGATCCAAGGGTCAACAAAAAACAAATACAGAAAAAAAATCAACAAAAACCAAGTTCTGTTTATTCAAAAGCTGCAATATGAACATGAAGTTGAAGTAAACCATTTTAATGCATTCATATATTAAATAACTGAGTCACAAAATGCTTTCTTTCCCTCTTCCTATCCGTCTCCTTCTCTCTCCTCTTTATCTCTCTCTTCCTCTGTCCAAAATCCTACATTTTGGAGAACTAAGGGAGGAATTTTTAGCTTCAGACTACAGATGCTAATTCAAGGACATGGACTCCCAAGTATTATTGCTTAAGGTTTACTCTAAAGAAGTATATTTTAAGAAAATCAATATCCAAACCTTATTATTTTAGTTTTTCATTACTTTATAATGTAATTTTACCTCAGGAATCAAGTCTGCCTAATATCCCCTAGCCTTGATACAATTATTTCTGCTGCTCTGAATGATAATGCTAAGGTTTGATAGCCTGATAACTTTAATAGCACAAACTCCAACAGGGTGCATAAGAACACTTTTTGGCATTGATTCCTCTACCTCTTTCTCCCCAATGTTGCGAAATAATTGCAACTAATTCTTCTGGAGAAACCAGCAGAGGGTCTATCCTTTCATAGATCTCTTTAGGAATTGTAATGTTTAGCAGGATGTCCTCTCCTGCCTTTTCCACTTAGCTAGAAGATAAATTTCAGGAATATGCAAATCTATAAAATGTGTTCCATGATGGACAGTATTCTGGTTCATCTCTCTCTCTCTCTCTCTCTCTCTCTCTCTCTCTCTCTCTCTCTCTCTCTCTCTCTCTCTCTCTCTCTCTCTCTATCTATCTATCTATCTATCTATCTATCTATCTCTTATCTATCTGTCTATCTATCATCTATCTATCATCTATATTATCTATCTATCTATCTATCTATCTATCTATCTATCTATCTATCTATCTATCTATCTATCTATCTATCTATCTATCTATCTATCTATTCAGTGGTAGGGTTCAAATATGTGAACAACTGGTTCTCTGTGTGGATGCCGCTTCCGGAAGTCCATTCTGGACTTGGGCAACAAAAAATTAGCTACCGGTTCTGCCAAACTGGTGTGAACTAACTGAATCTCACCACTGTATCTGTCTGTCTGTCTGTCTGTCTGTCTGTCTGTCTGTCTGTCTGTCTGTCTGTCTGTCTGTCATCATCATCTATCTCTACCTACCTATCTATCTCTATCTATCTTTTTCTCTCTATTGATATGGTCAATAAGTGTCATGACAGGTCAGGTCAGGAAACAGATATCATTAAAAAAATATCATTACAAGGTATAATAACATAATCTTGAAAGTCTGACAGTTTCCTTCTCTTTACATGTACCAGAGACAGCTATAGTGGAGCAGTCTTGAGTTTCTTGCCTCCTTCTGTCTTCCAGGCTAAGATGACATTTTTTTATAAATACTGCTGATTATCTTCCTCTAGGCTATCTTCTTCTTTCAGAGGTTCCTTTTTATTGGAACCTTCTAGAGTGCCCAGGTGATCACTGAATGTTTCAGTTTATGTTGGCATTCCAAGGAGACAAGGCTTAAGAGAGAGAAAACCTCTGCTGATGAAAGGGATTCCTCATTCCATGTGTTATCTCTCTCTTTTTCCTTTCTTTCTCTTCCAGTGAGAGCAGGCTGGCTCCCACTATGACCAGCTAGTGAGTTGAACAGAAGTTGCTGCTTTCAAAAAACTGCTTCTCTCTATAAATCCTGGAAGTTTTTTTTATGGAGATGTGGACTGTCTGTCCAACAACCTTGCTTCTACTACTTCTTCTCCTTTTCTTGCACTATTTGCTGGTGCCATTTGTCAGTTTTATGTTGTGATAAAGAATAAAGTACAACTGTTAAAAATGCATAACAGAACACACACAGCAGTATATCTGTGCACGTGAAATACCATTAAAATGCAAAGCATATAACCACCACAACAAAGAAACATAATTTGGAGATGAACATGCCACAAAAAGAGAAAGGAATAGCAGTTTCCACTAAAAAAAAGCAACATTTGCTAATCAATAAATTATATAAACTATAGAATTCTTTATGATGTAAATACTGACAATAACATAAAAGATGTGGAACAACCACCAAATTTGATCAAAATCTTAAGATCAAAATTGAAGGAGAGAGTAGGAAGGAAGGGCAATGGTACCATATACACTATATGCTGAGTTGTTAAAGCAGCAGGACAACGTAGCAGACAATCAGACCAGTAACTTAACTTCTAGAGGAAAAGCCAGGATTAAATTAATCAATCAAAATGAAAAATAGGGATTTAAGAAAGGACAGGGAAAGTAGGCAAAATAGCGTCTGGAAGAATAATGATTGATTAGGAAATTAAGAAATCGGGAGGTAGTCAGAACACACAGGATTATCTCATTTGCTAATTTCATCAAAGCTGTTGAAATGCCACCCTGTTCAAGTGAGACAAAATTGACCTACCACTGAGAAGAGAGAACAGCAAGGTCAATGCAGCCAAGGATTGTGTTATCCCCCCCCCCGAACATTGTGTTTGAAGCTAGTAAAGTAATACTCTATGAACAGAAAATAAATTCATCAGTGGATTTCTCATTCCTTTGTGATTTCCCCGACTCTCCATTTCAGTATTTTGGAAAAACAAAAATAAGTTGGCACATCTGTGCAAAACATTTGCAACCAGTCTCCCTTCCTGAAGTCCTCCCCACAACCCCAAAACACTGATAACTTTACAGATTCCAGATCCAGACCCAGAAAGTTCCAGAATGTCTTTATAATATTGAGAAGACCTCTTTTACTTTATAACACTTTATAAGAAAAAACATCAAGATTTTTAAACATTTGTTTTATTATTTTAGTTTAGAAGGAAAGGATGCTTACCCTTCAGTTCTAAAAATGTCTATAATGTTGCCAATCTATCAAGTCATGCAAGAGTCTATTACAACCTGAAGCTCAAATCAAGCTGATTTATATTGACATTAAAATGCAAGGAAATCTGTTCACAGACCACTTTTTCTGAGCATGTTATTCCATTCATTTCAGTAAGTGGCATTATTGATCTCATATTGACAGAAGACAAGAAGATATGCAACATCGTAATAAAGATAATGCATACATTCTTCATTTGATCTGAAATTGCTTTAAAACATGTTGTAGAGTATTCTATTTTTCCTGGAGGATCTGTTAGGTCAGTGATGGTGAATGTTTAAGGCTTGGCTGGTTTAAAATTTGGAAAATGCCAAACTTGATTCTGCTAGCATGTCATATACACACAGACATCCCGAACAAAAGAGAACCAAATCTCTATTCCCTCCCTGCCCCAATAATCTAGGCCATCCTGAACAGCCCACAAGGCTGGGTCTCAAGGGGGCTTCAACTTCAGCCCAAGGACCACCACTGCCATTCAAAATGGCGACCTTGTGCTATTCCCCAAGGGAATGTTACAATTGCTCCCACAACCTAATGCTGCCCAGGATCTGCCACATACTACTTGCTTCAAGCAATGTTTTCATACTGTTGATGAGACCCTGCAGCATACTTGAAGCTTCTCTAGGTCACATGAAGCCTTTGTTTTGAAGTGGGTTCAGAGAATGCTCTTCTGCAGCCTCCAAAAACCACACAAAAGCACATCCCCTCATGCAATTTTCAGAGGGTCTGGAAGCTGTGTGAGAGCCTGGCTCTTTCACGTACTGTAGCTCTGTAGCCTCCAAAAATTTGAATCCCTCCATACTATTTGAGGGACAATGAAAATAGGTAGATAATTTCCCCTATTGATTTTTTAAGGACAGAAAAATACAGTTTTAAGAAACTAACATAGTATAATGGTTTCTTAATAGAGTAGTTTACCCCTTTGGCTTGTTTTCTGTTGTGACCATGGTATCCACAATTGTACTGGAAGCCTGGCCATGGTTTTTCACCCTCTACAATACTACAGACCTAAGTATAATTCTAAAATAACATGTCTTTTCATGAAATGGAAGATTACTTGCTGGGAATATGTGATGGACAATTTTAAATAAAGTAAAATATCAGAAAATATTCTCAGGGAAATAGTTTCAAGAATATCTGTCTCAAGTCTCATAAATGCATTAATTCATTGTATGTAAATGCACTAATATCTGCAGGGCACTTTGATGATAAAGATGGAATTGAATCTGAACCAAGGATGTCATTTAGCTGGCTCAGTCCAATTTAGAAAAATTGGTCCATCAACTAATTCACGCATTGTAGCTAAGAAGAAAGCTCACATGGTTATGATATGGCTCAATATATTTTTAGCTTTCTTGAAAAGATGCCATTTTTAAAGATGAGTTAGTTTGTCTTGATTATAAGCTGCTTTGATATTTCTCACACAGAAGGCTAATATTATTTGCACTTGGCGCCTTCAAAATGGACCCCTGGCTTCATATACTTCCTTTTAAAATCACTTTGGATATTACTTGTTAACTCCTTTTTAGCTATTAGGAACCTTTTTCCTTCATTCCTTAGAAAAGAGATTTTAAATACAAGTTTAAAAATGATTTGGAATAAACAGAAAAAAAGATCATCAGCACTTTGATTTTGGAATGTTATACAGGTTATGATGGTTGCTCAATGTTCGAAGTTACAACGGATTAAAATAGTTATTTATGACTTGTCTTCCAAGTTATGGCTGCTGTACTTATAGAGCAATTTGTGAAGTGTGACTGAGCATAACTTCCACTTTTCATTCACATGAAATTAACTGAAACTAACTAAAAGGTATACATTCTTATTTCTTGCCAAAGTGAAATAACAATTACTGCTATAGCAACAGAATTGTTATTGTTTTTTGCTTTTTTCATTTCAGTATATATGGAGTACAAACCCTCTCCCAGTCTGTAAAAATATAATAAATATCAGTTCTTCCATACCAGACATGTCAGACACAAGGCCCGGGGGCCGGATGCGGCCCATGAAGTGGTTTCATGTGGCCCACGAAGCCATCCTGGAAACAGTGAGGGAACGGCCCCCGCTGCCATGGCCCTGCCCCAGGCTGGCCGGGAGCCAATGTACAATTTTGTGGTGGCCATCTATGCTGAAACGCATTCAGTCTTAGCTCCACAAGGCTGTCTGGAAACAGCGAGGATCTAGCCCCTGCCGTGTCGGCCCCGCCCCCTGGGTGCATGCTGGGGAGATGTCACCCTTTATGAGGAATGAAGAAATGCACCATCGCCTGGAAATGGCCAGCAAATGGCCCTCGCCTACTTCATGTATCTGGCTTGATGGACTCTGGGGGAAGGTTTTCAGCAGGCAGTGGTGCGCTCTCTTTGGGGGGTGCAAAGCTTGTCAACTTTGCACCTTGCCTAGTGAAACTGGGCAGGCTGGGAGCTAGGCAGCATTGCAGTTTTCATCAGATTCACGCCGCCTGGCTCAGCCTCTTGGTGCTGTGAGGAGAGCGCCCCACTGCCTGCCGAAACCGGGCAGGCTGGGGGCTGGGCAGCATTGCACAGGTAACGTTGACTCTCACACTGCTCATAGCATCCCCTCCCGCAGAGCCCATCAAGCCAGATATGTGAAGTAGGTGAGGGTCATGTGCTGGCCACTTCCAGGCGATGGTGCATTTTTTCATTCCTCATGAAGGGTTACACCTTCCCAGCTGCGTTTCTTGCCTGTTTTTCTCCCTCCCTCATCTCAAATATTTTCCCACCACTCTGTACTTAGGAAAGAAGGAAGGAAAGAAGGAAAGAAGGAGAGGAGGGTGTGAGGGAAGTCCTACCTTTCACCATCCCCTTGCCCCCTGGCCTATCCTGGGGGTCTCCCATCCTATTGCTAAGGAAGCTTTGGATACAAAGCCAGGTATCCTCCCATGGAGACCCCTCCCTTTGCCCTCATACCCATCATGAGCAACCTGCCTAAGGAGAGCAAGGACAGCAGCAGTAGCCTTGAGGAAGAGGTAAGTGCCACTGGGCACCCCCTTGGGGAAGTGGGGCTGGGTTTGGTGCCGTGAATGCTTGAGGGCCAGGCTGGGCATTTGACCTCTGTGCCCAGGGCTCCAGGCAGCCCGCACCACTATCCAGCCCCCCCCCACGGCCTGAGAGAAACAGTGAGGCTCCTCCAGTGGACCATGCCTTGGCACTTGCCCTGGTCCCACCCCCTTCTGCCAGACACCTTCAGATCTGTCCCATTCCTGCCCAGGCCCCCTCAGGCCCCCTTGACGTGAACGATGTAGAGCTGGCCATGCCCACCCAGTAGGCCACACCCACTCCATCCACGCCCACCCACACCCACCCTGGCCACACCCACCCAGCCCCCTGAGGACAACCGCAATGCTGATGCGGCCCTCAATGAAATTGAGTTTGACACCCCTGTTCTATACTGAATTTATACATGTGGGAACAATTTTAATCTGCTGTCTCTTTTGCGTTTTCTATCAACCACATCTGTCCACATTTTTATGTGATGCATTTTTAAATGTTTAGATATCCTTTTCTTGCAAGTGAAAATGCCATATGGTAGATACACTTCAAAAAGTTAGTGAATTTTGGAGAAAACACTGGATTTAATTTTTGACAGAAATATCACCATGATGTAAGCATGTGTGTGTGTGGGGGGGAACAGCTTACAATGAGTACTATTGCATAATTTTACATGCATCCACTTCCGCTATAAAACAGAAGGCCCAGAAAAGAAATGGGTACAATGGTTATTTTCAGACAAAAGCAATTTTTCTCTAGCTGAGGTTATGGACGTTGGGAATCTTTAAATTCATTGGTGAAAGAGACTTCCATTTGGGTGGACACCAACCTCCAGTCAGCCTATCTATGCCTTTGTCAGTCACAGAGAAGTCAGGCTCATCAGCCAAGTTAAGAACAAAAAAAAGAACATTCCAATTAACAAATGAAGTAATTGATTTCATGAGATCAAGCTGCCTTAAGTGGTTTGAGGATTGTTCTGGGAGTAAAATATCACTGTTTAGAGAAATGGAAGCATAATGATTTCATTATAAAACATGTTAATAGAGTAGCTGTAACAACATCTACCACATTTGCTTGCTTGCCCCTGCACGCAAAACCTAATAAAATATCTAAATATGCTAATTTTCATGTCTCCAAATTCTCTCTTTATTTAACCCACACTAAGTAAATCCATTTGTATGGTGGTGCCAATTGCTTAAAAGCTGCTGTTTTCATGCTTCATTTATATTTCTAACCCAGTTATGGAATTCCCACTGACAATCCTGTTCAAGCAATCTCAGTGAGGTATTAAATTCATCTAGCCCTTGCATGTCCAGTGAGGACTTTTTGAATTTCATTACTGGCTAGAGAAGAACCTTAATTATCCCTGAAGAAATCTTAACGACTGGAATTACCTGGCAAGTGAACCGACATTAAGATGAAAGGATGCTTCAGTATCTATTAGCATTCAGAAAAGACAGGCAATATTATCGGCTGAGGACAGCTGCCCAACAATGCAAAAGCACCAGAGCATGGTTTGGGGTATAACCTGTGCTAAAGCTGGGCAATATAGCTAGCTCATTAGTAGGGTTTGCATACAGGCACAGCCAGGGTTTAATTTATTTACTTTTTATTTAGGGGCATTGTACTTTTTTCAATACGTCCCATTTTTTTTTTCTCCAGAAGAGCTAAGAGAGGAAGGCCCTCATTCAGGATGTCATAATGTGAAACTGATAAGAAATGCAAAATTTGTACTCATTTTGGAAAAAGAGAATGAAAGACTGCACTTTTATCTTGAAGGGGACATCAGGAGATTAGGCTGGCTCACGGTTTAGATAATTAAATAGAGTTCCCATTATAATCAATAAGACATCAGTTATATTTGATGTGTGCTACTGAGGAGATTTACATAGAACCATCTTAAATTGTAACCAATTGATTCCTTGTATGATAATGCAACTAAAACTGCACTGCTTATTATTTTTACTAGATAATAGTAAATAGTAAAACGACTCTTGAGAGGTTATATTTCATTTGCTTGACTTCATTTTTCTTAATTTGATCATTTCCAACACTTAACATTTCTATAATCAATCAATCAGAGTAGAGCTGGAAGAGATTTTGGAGGTCTTCTAGTCCAAGCTCAAGCAGAAGCCCCTATACCATTTCAGACAGGTGGCTGTCCAGTCTCTTCTTTAAAATCTCCTGTGATGAAACACGTACAACTTCTGAAAGGAAGCTGTTCTGCTGGTTAATTATCCTCATTGTTAGGAGGCTTCTCCTTAATTCCAGGTTGTTTCTCTCCTTGATTAGTTTCCATCCATTGTTTCTTGTCTTGCCTTTTAGTGCTTTGAAAAATAAGTTGACCCCTTTCTTCTTCTTTGTGGCAGCCCCTCAAATACTGGAATACTGCTACCATGTTACCTCTAGTCCTTCCTTTCTCTAGATTGGCCCTGCCCAATTCCTGCAACTGTTCTTCATATAGAAGATGTGGAGATGGCTGCTAATTTGGATTGCTTTAAAAGGAGACTGGATATATCAATGGATGACAAGTCAGTGTTACTCACACCCTGTTGAAGGTATCAGATGTAGGACAACAATGTTGAGAGGTATGTTTCCATTTCCTGCTTACAAGCTGCCCAGAGAGATGTGATTGGTCCCTGTAAGAAACCAATACCAGGTCTAATCCTATTTTCTTATCTATAGTAGTACCAAACTATGCAGCCTGTGTTAACTCAGAGTAGTTTTCCCCATTGCCTCCCAAGGGTTCTAAGACAAATCATTTATTCTATTTGTTACATACTTCCAAGCAAGACATGTTTCTGTGCTCAGAGACACTTCTAGACTAAAAAATGGCTAGACTCAAAAGTCCACATTGCGCAATCCCAAAAAACGACCAGTCATCCTCTGTATATAGCTTATCGAGACATTGAGCAGCCACTCAAGAGGATGGAAGTAATACATCAAGGTAGGAAGGGGATTGTTAGCAAATAGATATGCAAATGCTTACATTTGCATTTAATTTGGACTCTGTAGATTTAAAAATAAAGTTATGACTAATGCACAAGTGGAATAGCTTTATGAATTAATACATGATCATCTAATATTGATTAGAAGTAATTGATTGGTCCATTTGCACATTTGACTGGCCATTTGCACATGGACATTGGTCCACGTGCAAACACACAGACAATTCAAAATACAAATTCAAACTTGAACTAGCAGAGTATATAAGAAGTCCTAGAGATGGGTGGATCTAACTATTTCAGACCATGTAAGTTTGATTCATTTATGAGGGAATTTTGTAAAGGAAATTTCAAACAATAAGTTCAGGACTTTTTGCGTATGCTGCTTTACATTTTATTTTATTTTATTTTTTTAAAAACCTCCATTTTATTCCTTGCAAGAATTCTATAATATTTGATGGAACAGTCAATCCTACTCAGGAGAACAAGCTACTAAGCTTCCTTTGAACATGTATGCAACAGTAACCTTTCTAATCATAGGGTTTGCTACATAGGTTACACCCATTTGTTTACATTTTTAGAACTTTATTAAAAAGTCATAAATACTATCAGTAGCCATAGGTAAAAAAAAAACCCTAAGTAATTGCAGGAAGAATTATCCAACAACACTTGTGGGGAAGGATTTTTCATGCTACAGGGAAATATTTGTTTCTCCTTTTGTTCATTGTGTATTGTTTGTTTTTCTTTGGGCAGGGATTTGACACATGTCCCTAGGCCTAGAACATTTTCAAAATGGAAGGGTTCTGGAATCATGATAAATGGAAAACAATCTATTTGTGTGTGTGTGTAGCTTTCTGCTAACTGGCACCCAAATCACCAAAGTGCAAAAGGGATAGCAGTGTGACAGATGTGGAACAAATCGTGATTGAAGTAGAAAGATGGGAAGAATCAATATTGCCCAAGCAAGGATCCAGTATTATGCCATCACAGGACCCACAGATTCTGCCAAAACTCTTGTCAGTTTTTTTATTTGTGGAAAAGAGAACAAGCAGAGTTCAATACACAGTTCTGTGCCCAGAATTTCAATGTTTCTCCCCAAAGCACTATGATTGGAAAGATGAGCAGAAACAAGATACCTTCCCCTCTTTCTTCCTTCCTTCCTTCCTTCCTTCCTTCCTTCCTTCCTTCCTTCCTTCCTTCCTTCCTTCCTTCCTTCCTTCCTTCCTTCCTTCCTTCCTTCCTTCCACTACCCATCTCAATCAATGACTCTGGGCGGCTTACAATTCCAAAAGTATAAACACAATTAAAACAATAAAAAACATTTTAAGAAAACAATAAAAGACATTCAAAATAACTATACACCATAGCTTAGCCAGTTAATACGGTAGTAAAGACAAGACACATGATCCTTAACACACCCAGTGCCCCATAAAAACACAGGCAGATTTTTAAAGCTTTATAAAAGGCCTATAGGCTTAGGGCCATTCTAATCTCTGAGGAGAGAACATTCAACAGAGCAGGAGCTATTGCAGAAAAGTCTTATAGTCAACACTCTTTGGCTAATGGGAATAATCTGCAGCGTGCCAATCTGTTAGATTGAATTGGATGGGTAGAGTTACTGTGATTAGGAAGCTATTGTAGTTAGATATGTGCAGCACTATCTCTGTATTCTTCTAAATTCTGAATTATTAGCACAGCTTTACATTCTTTGGTCATCTATAAAATCTTTATAAAGATCAGCCATATTGAGTGCATAAAATTGTCTGGATCTGATGCATGCTGCTAATAGATCAACCAACATTACTACTTTCATTTAATAAAAAGGAATGGAGAAATTGGAACTTGCAAAGGTCATGTGAAAGGCAGCTTCTTATGTGAATACATTAGGAAAGCAGCTTTGTGAGGGAGTCACATCACCTTCTTTTAAAAGCTGAGGGTGACAAATGGATTGCTTCATATAGAGAGCACACTTGATAGGTGCATGAGCCAAGCATATGTTACATGGATGAAACAAAAATAAACTAAAGTGCTGACTTCTGTTCTGTTCTGTTCTGCCTGGCATGAGAAATGAGCAGACTGTTTAGCGCATACTCCGACAGCTGGAAGCCATCCCTTTCCGAAGGAAGCTGATGGCAACAAGAAATTACACTACTTATTTTACAGTGTTTAGTATTAGACATAACATTGATAAGATGATGGGCTCTAGAAATAGCTATAACCCACTGCCCAGGAGCAGTTATGGGATTCAAATATGTGAACAACCGGTTCTCTGTGTGGATGCCGCTTCCGGAAGTCCATTCTAGGCCTGGGCAACAAAAAAAAGCTACTGATTCTGGCAAAGTGGTGCGAATCAGCTGAATCCCACCACTGCCCATGCCAATGCATTTGGTTTTCACCTGAAACTAATTTGGGAAGTAGATCATTTTTTTAAATACTGTTCCTAAAAAAAGGGGGGGTAGTCCTTGATTACTCATAAAGGCTGCATATAAAACCAAACCTTTATTTAAGGATAAGATATCTATAATAAATAAAAGCCATCAGACCTCTCTTCCACAGACAGACAGACAGACAGACAGACAGACAGACAGACAGACAGACAGACAGACAGACAGACAGACAGATAGATAGATTGCAGGATTATAAAAGCAGAGCAGGGACTATAAGGCCTGCAAAACATTTCAATGATTTTAAAAATCACTTTTGTTCCCCCTGAAGATGTGGGATATTCCTTGTTCCTCCTTGAGCTTCTTCTTCCCTGCCTTTCAATCATATTTATTTCTATATTGTCACTGACAATGGTTTTGTTTAATAGTGATGCTATTAAATCTCTTTTGTTGCTGTGATCTGTCAGATGATTAGTTTGTGTACCCACCTGAAAAATATGGCTGCATCACAAGTTGTATTATCTTGTACTTTCAGCTTAAAACAGATATTTTTTCAGTCTCTCCCAGAAACCTGTAAAAAGACAGATTACTAGGTAGAAAGGGTGTTATATACTCATGCAAGATCTCACTACTTTTTCCAAATATAATTTTAAATAGTATAAAGCCCTAGAAAATATGAAGCTTTTATAACTATTTAATTAACTATTAATTATTCTGCCCATATTTTCCAGGATACTTAGCAATTACTTAAATTGGGTTGAAGGGTTTATTTTTAATTTAGTGTCATGTAGGAGAAAATTTAAGGGCTACACTTTTGGACCCAAATTCATATGTGCCCTTTAAATAAACAGCAAATTAAATAAAGGAAATTTAGCAAAAAGCAATCTGATACTTGGAATTCTCAACTGGAGAAAAAGTAAGAAAAGGACTTATGAGATACAGGTAAGTGAAAGTGTTAACCAAAAGAATGCAAGTTGGCTGCAGAGGATTAACTACTATGGTTGGGATTTTTTAGATATCAGCTATGTTAAAATAACAATTTAGTTACGCAATCTTAAAGCCCCTTTGTTTAAATAACTGTGTAAGGAAATAGTTTGATTATTTGTAACATCCTTCATTATATTTCCCAGCACACATAAGAATTAACCTAATCAGTAGGGTTAACTTTATCAGTGCCATTGACTGCTATGTATTATTAAACAACTAAGACAGATCTATCATTGTAATGTACCCAATTAAATTAAAGTATAATTCGCATAGGCCTGTAACAAAAGTTTAGGCTTCTATTTTCCTGCCTCTGATACTGAAATCATCATGACCAACTTGTGCTTCTATATAATTTCGTCCTAGTCTTTGGTTCAAACATGCCCCTTGAGAAATTTTTCCTTCAATAATTATGACCATTACCAAATGTGGCTTACAATCAGCTCAGGAAACAAATTAAAATTTTCTTTTCAAACCTGTCACTGGGAGCTTTTCATTGGCTCAATCTTGACTTCCCCCTCATGGTAATGGGCTATGTCTCTAAAAATATGCAATTTCAATCTTTAGTTGTAACAGCAATTATATTATTTTATCATAGATATGTGTAATCTAAAATGATTTGTTGATCTTTATAAAGCAAGGGTGTAGAGTTGGTTAAAAATAATGTACTAGCAATAATTGATTCTCAAAATTCATTGGGGTGTTTTTTTCCTCAGTATTTTTTTTTCTTATAGTGAATCTTTAAACCTTTTTTAAAAAATCCAAGAACTGTTGCTGAGACATAAATGTTCTTTACTACCCTGAAGGATGTGCACACCAAACTTGGTTATGCCTAGATTGTGGTGAATTGTTTTTATTACCCATCCTATTTATTATAAAGACTCAAATTTCCAAAGAAATAGTCTTTCCATTGAGTAGCCAGGGAATTCAGTATTGTTTTTTTTCTACTTTGTTTTTTTTAATCTATGCTGAAAAAAAGAGATGCAAATAAATGCTCTCTCATTCTCACTCTCTCTCTCTCTTTGACAAATGACCCCCAGAGGCAGCACGTTTTTGATGTAAAAAATGACAGTATCTCAAAAAAGCACTAAAATTTGAACACCCCACAACTGTTGTGCTACACCTTTAAATCAGGTACTTATCAGTATTCTGAAAGGCAGATTCGCTTAATGAAGTTTTAAAATTGCTCACCAAAAAAGATCATGCTTTTCCAACTGGTGCGAAACAAGTGCACATAACATATGATCAATCTATTTGCAGCTCCTCCAACTTCTTCTCATTTCTTGCATCAATGATATCTTTGACATTAATAGCTACCATCAGGGAAAAAAGCATTTTAGCCTATATTTTTCTTCAAGTTACCTTCCAAAACCTCCTACTCTCTTGTCATACAGCATCATTGGCCTAATTAGTAAGCATATGCACATTGAAGTGAGGATCTGCAACAGTTACAAACTACAAGAAAGATATAAACATCAAGGAAAAATGGCCAGACCCACTTTTTCACATCACCTTTTCATCCCATTAAAAAAAAAAATACAACTCAACCCAAGACATAAACAGCTATATGATTGCATATTTTCAAATACTAGTACAAATATGTAAACATTTCATTACTGGCCAGGCCCTTATCAGTAGTTTGACAAACATTCTTTGGGGTTCCTAAATTTAATAGCAGAATTACAATTGATCTCCCTGATGCCTTCTCCTGGCTCAAAAAAAGGGCAGAAGGAAAAAGTAGCCAGTAATGATGCCTAGGAAATCATACAATCTAGGTGACAGATTACTTGTGTCTGCCCAAATCTACAATATATCTGTGGAAAATCAGTTCCAGGACTTTCCAGTGAACAATAAATGCTCTGTCCATAAGGATAAATGAGATTGAATGCCTTTTATAATACAGGTGTCGAAGCCATTTGGTTTGAATGCAGCAGCTGGTTGAAATTATTTGGCCCTGACACAAGTCTTTAAATGCCAAGTCAGATCTATCACTTCTGATGCTCAAAGTCAAGTGCCAAAGCAGATAGAGCCCACTTTGCAAAGACCTAGAATTTACTTCCCAATTTGGTAAGTTCAAAGACAATTGAGAACAACTGTAATAAATCATTGCAACTTCTGTAACCATAGTCGGCAAGGCCTCCGAGGTTGAACTCAGTCTTCCATAGGCATTGGTATAAGTGCCAGGTTATTTTTCTTTTTATGAACATCGCAACTTCTCATATTAATTTTCTTTTTTGAAGATCATCACATAAAACACAAGAAAAGATAAATCTGGATGCTATATACAAAGATGGGTGCAAAAGAAAAAGGAGAGAAAACAGTGCACTTGGGTAGACTGTAGCCTTGAAAACACATCAGCATCCCTGGGTTCAATCTAAATTAATTTACTGCAGAATCTGTAGCTCATTTTCCAGATCATTAAGACATTTAAAAAAGAATGACAGCCTACAGCCAACAGGATTATTACTAGCATAATACTTCTGTGAACTAATATAGAAATGCTCATTATATGTGTTTCTTCAGATATCAATGAGTTTATCTGGGGTCTGACACTGGAAATATTTGATTGTTCTTCTCCCCTCTAAAAGATACATTTAAATAGTTCTGATTTCACAGTCTATTTTCTGTATCTTCCTTACATACCCCAGTACCTAAAATGGACTGTGAAAAATAGAATCTTTCTAATCAGTAACATCAAAAGAACATTTTAAGCAGTTTTACTGCTTGACAAGGTTGTAATTTAAGCTTATTTTCTTACAGAGCCCAGTATCCTAAGCAATATTTATATTCACAAAATCATCTCATGCACAAAAGATGGTTTTATATAAAAAGTGCCTTGGGATTTCAAAGACTTCAGGATAATTTTTTTAATTATAATAATCATATACATAGTATCTGAATATATCTGCATCTATTTGCCACAATGGTATTCCATGACCTTCAGTTTAATCTTGCAAACAACAAAATTCTTCATATTGTAGTTTCAATTCATTTGTATCCAGATCTGCTCTAACTTCATAGAAGGAGTACAATTTATTTTAAACAACTTGTTTTGGTGCAAAAACCCATTCTAAAGAAAGCAAATAAACACAGCTAGCTTATTTTTTGTGATGTTTAGCCAGATTTTAATTTATGCATCAATATTTGTAAACCACCTGAAGTCACACATGGGTGTGGGTGGCATATCAATTTTTAAGGAACAAACAAATACTTATGCATGCTCCATTTTTGCACATGTGCCAACAGTTTTTGCTGTTTTAGGGTATCTAAATACCAGGAAGGGTTAAAATCAGCATATGTTGAATACTAAGCAGAGGAAGATTTTCAAAGCATTATGAAATAAATACAGATATAGAGTGAGGAGACTAAAATTTATTCCCTCTAAATCCAACTTTATTATAATACTACATAAGCTAGACCAACACATAATTACAGATATACACAGAGATGATTTATGAGGATGAGGGCTATAATGATAGAGACAGATGTTGGAGTGAGAACAATTATTCCACATGCTGCTAATTTCTTAACTGATACAATTTTTCACATGGATTAGTAACTGCGCTATTAATTGGAAAAATGTTTGAATTCTCTAACTTTTGAAGCCACGTACATTTTCTTCTGAAAGTCTATTCCCTAGTAATTGGGAAGGTGGGGAATTGAACATTCTCCACTTTTCTATTTATAAATAGCAGACAGCAGAACTGTTGATCATCCAAAAGCAGCCAAGCAGAAAAACAATACTATGTTATTTTGTACATTATTTTTAATTCTGAATTAAAATAGTTTCATCTGCATTAGAACATTACTTTGGAAGTTCTTTTGCATATCATCTCCTTCTGCTTTTTCCTTTGAGCATTCTTCATTTTTCCTTCCCACTTCTTAACCGTGGATGGCTTTTCTTTCTCAGGAAATAATCTAAACCTGGGGTCTTCAAATTTGGCCCTTTTATGACTTGTGGACTTCAACTCCCAGAATTCCTCAGCCAGGCACACTGTCTGAGGAATTCTGGGAGTTGAAGTCCACAAGTCATAAAAGAGCCAAGTTTGAAGACCCCTAATCTAAACTTACCCATATAACTTTCTAAGTAATTTGTGAATCTAACAAGTGATACATACAATATTCTATGATATATTTTTCCCAATCTTAGTGGAAAGGGAATCATGCACAGAGATACATTTTGTCCACAGTACTTTGATAAGACACAATCCCTTTATTAAAGAATGAAAACAACACTTTGCTCAGTATATACAGGTTTATTGTTTAGTCATATTCTATAATCAATGTTGATGTTCCATTTAGGAGTTCTGACTGGGACCAATGAATCTAATCCAGGACTCTATAGCCTAATTCAGGATCTTTCTGCACTGCAGTGTTCAGCTGTGTGTCTCCCATCCAGCTTGAAATAATTCTGGCTTAGAAAATCTCTTTCCAACCTTTTTTAGATATTCTGTTCTCCACAACTTCTAATAGGTGGATTCTCCGGTTGTTTAACCCCTCTCCCCAAAAGGAGAAAGGAAGAAAGAAAATACCAGTTTTACCATTTTTTTCCTAGTATACTTGGGCTGGAAGAAGGAAGTTGTGGTAAATGTTACCTGGTTTAACCACACACAAATACATATACCTCCAAAAAAACACCAGGTCTATCAGTACTATGCTATCAATTAACTATTTTTTAAAGAAGTTCAACAGGAGAGGACAGGAGAGGCATTGCAGGATAGTGATCACTGATCAAAGGGATGTTTGTGTTCTCACAACAAACCACAGTAGGATAATGAAATGGGGGTATTTCCTTGCAAGGTATAAGGGATGGTGCTTGAGGATGAGAGGGTGGAATGTCTCTAGGTCAAGCATGTCAAACTGCTGGCCCACGGGCCAGATGCGTCAAGCCAAAACCTTGCCCACTCCATTGCTGGCAATGGGGAAAAAGTCACAAAATGTTGTGTGATGTCATGTGACATTGCGAGTTTGACATGCCTGCTCTAGGTAAAAAGAATCAGCAGATAAAGAGGTCAATACAGGCTTATTAAAGAAATGAGTTTTTAGTTTGTCATGCAAACAATGTGAGTAAAAGAAATTGAAAAACTGCAAAGCTTAATGACCTCACTAATTATAATAGTAAAAAAGAGCTCTCCAGTTCTCAAGATTCTATACTTTAACCCCTAATTCTTGGCATTAAAGGTGATGGTGGGTGGGCAGCCATGAACATTTAATTAATTAGTTAGCTAATTCAGAGCTCTTTAAAGCAAATCCATGTGAATCTTGCTTCCTTTGTTGTTCTTTTTAGTCAACGGGATTGACAGAAGAAATTGAAGACCAGCATGCAAATCAGAGAGCACAGCTTAAGCAAGGGCAGAACAGAAAATGCTACTTTTGATGCACAGCCAGAAAAAAGGGTGGTGGCTCCATCAGCCATGAGCTGGAGGAGGAGGAAATGATGATGATCTCATAGGCTTCTGCCCTCCAGCAATGAGGGATTGCTTGCGATCACGCTGGAGTAAGCTGGAGGGGTGGATCTTCCATCAACCCAGCGTGTATATAACTTACCCATAACTCTGTAAAACTCTTTTTGCTGCTGTTTGATAGAAAAGACAATATGAGGAATAGAAAATCAAATGCAAAAAATGCATTCATTAAGCTAAGCTTGTGGTTGTGTATGTTTCACATTTCAGCACACCCAAGCAAACTCATTGAGAGTATGAGTCAAAGAATAGAAAGTTAAAAGTACAAAAATACGTCAAAGACCAGAGATATTTTTGTAGGTTGGTTTTTGGTAAACAAGTATATCCAGCAACTTTGCTAAGCCTGGGTGCTTTGCTAAATATCAGCAGTTTCCAACTATTTGGAAATCTATTCCATTCCATTCCATCCTTCCTTACCAAAATCTGAAGATCTAAAGTCTTTTCCACTTGCAGTAAAAGCAAATTATAGTAATAAAAAAATCCCTTCAACTAAGTTGTATTTAAACAGAATCCAACTCTTTCAGTCTCATCAGAAGGAAAACATTTTGATGATATCATAAACAATTTCAACACATTAACAGCAGATGGAAAGTAATATTTCTGATATGATAATGTTCACATTGGCAAAGAGAGAAAGGTAGCAGTGAGGAGTAATAATAATAAAGTAAGAAGAGTGGATTTATGACCAGAAGTTCCACTGAGAGGAATCTGGGGGTTGGATTTCATTTGGGAGTCTCAATTGCCTATCCTCAGCGTATAGTAACTGCTATAATAGGCTGCATTTAGGTACTCCTACTTGTCACGTGTTCTTTTCATCTCTATAATTATCCATCCTCCAAAGAGCATTACCCACATTTTTTAAAACATTAACTATAATTTAAAATAAAGCCAGTTGTGCATGTTTTTACATAACAACATCACCACCACCATAGTTTTGGTGTTATATAAAGCATTCACAATTAGAAAATATAGGAAGAATGTGAAGAATATATTGACAAATAATATGGAACATTACCTCAAAAAGAGAGAGAGAATTTTGGAGGATGGTTATTTCAAGATATTTAGAAGAATTTAACACCAAGTAAAACCCCATGGGGGGGTGTAGATGTCCATAGAAACCTATACATGATACAGGAGATAGGTTGATACAGGATACTGATTCACTGAATAGCTTGAGAATTTATGAAACTGATATATTATATTTATTCTGATGTAGAATATCAATAAGACATAATATATCATCAGCATATGACAACAATTTGTATCCAACATGTACTACTTTTATGCCTGGCAAGCCCCTTGATTGTTTGGTAAAGACAAGTCAATGGTTCCTATTTATTTGTTTGCTTGTTTATTTATTTGTTTTCTACCCGTCATTGAAAAGCTCGAGGCAATGTAAATAGTGTTCCGTCCTTTTTTTTTTTACTCATAACAACAATATTTCAGTGAAGAGAAAATAACTGATTATAATGGAATGCATTACTGGCCTTCAGGAAAAAGAAGGAGAGATGCTGCCTAGGAAACAATCAGACAAGAGGAGCCTGCAATCACTCAACAGTCTCAGAAAGACACCGAGAAAGGATCTGCCCTAATGGATCAGGCAGTTAAAAGTGGCAGGTGTATTACTTTCAAAGTCCAATCTTCAATAGGTGGTATTTCTGGCTTCTTCCAGTATTGTCCCACCAGCAGTCTAGCTGCTGTGATCAAGTTCAGAATTAAGTTCGTCTCAGTGGTAGTGCAATCTTTTAAGATCCCTAACAAAAAAACCTGAGGTAGAAATTCAATACGCTTTTTCAAAATGGTTTGAAGTGTCCATCATATCTTCCTCCAGAAGGCTTTAATTTTTCTACATGTCCACCATACATGAAAGAGAAACACCAATCAAATAAAATGTATCTGGCGTATAGTTGAGGATTGACGTGAGGAGTGAGGAATGTTTACCAAATCAGACGCTTACAAAGACTAATACTTACTGTTGTATTTTATGTTCTATGATGATTGCTTCTTAATATGATCTTATGTTTAATGTTGATTGCTTTAATAAAATTAAAAAAAAAGTGGCAGGTGAGAAGTTCCTACCTTCAGACTTACAAGATGTTGTTAATGTAGTCTTACAATAAAATAGAATCAGTTGTTCAAGTTCGGATTACTGTCTGGTTTACTGGGAGGGAAGACATTGGCCCATATTCACCCAGTGTTCTTCTTGCTCCTCACCCAACAAATTAACTACTGCCTCTCACTGCCTTTCAAACTAATTATAAGTAAGAGATAAAAGGCATGCTTAAAGAAATCCATAGAACAACTTGATGAAGAAGTCATTCCATTTATAATAATCTTGACCAAAGGATTAGAGTATTGTATTTGAATCCAAATAATACAAAAAAAAAAAAGGAAATTCATATTTGGCCAAAACTTACTCTACAAATTCCACATTAAAGGTGTGGACTTCTCCACCCTAACCAATGAAGTCACTCAGCTGATTCCATTTTTCTTTGATGTGTCTTTCAGAATGTCCATTAGCAATTTAATGAGACTTGCTGACCTTTGCAGTCCTTGCTGGCCAAAGATAGTCAATTAAAATAATATTGTCTATTATCTCTATGCCAGGGTTGCAGTCTAACTTTTGCCATTAATATTTAACAGAGAAGATCTCACAAAATTAACTCAAACTTTACCAGCCTTCAAAAATCACAGACCTAGGAGCTCAATAAAAGAACTGGAATCACTTTATTCAAAAACGTATCTTTATAAACATGTATACTACTCAGTAGCTTTCTTTCTTTTCTTTCTTTCTTTCTTTCTTTCTTTCTTTCTTTCTTTCTTTCTTTCTTTCTTTCTTTCTTTCTTTCTTTCCAAGTAACTCAAGGCATCGAACATATCCAACACACCTTCTTCCTCCAATTTTTTCTCACAACAACAGTCGGGTGAGGTGAGGTGAGCCAAGAGTGACTGACCCAAAGTCACCCAGCCTGCTTTCATGGCTAAGGTGGGACTAGAATTCACAGTCTCCTGATTACTAGTCTGGTGTCTTATATAACAGGCAAAAATGTAGCCAGATAGGCCACTTGGTTGGTGATGTGTAATCTTTGAAAGAGCTATATAAGTTTAAAAGAATGGTGGATTTCTTCCTCAATAATCTTTGATTTGGTATCCAGGAGACTCTCCATTTTTTAAATGCTGATTTTCTAGATGAGAAATATTATTTATTTTGCTGTTGCCATTGTTGTTGTTTGAGTTGAAAAGTCAGGATTTTACCAGGCCCTTTTCCTCTCTTCCAATGTTTCATGCTATTTATGAGACTTCTATATGAAGTTTATAGAGGAAATTAAGTACACTTCCAGTACAGATTGCTTGCATATGCTTCCAAAAGTTCCTTAACTTAATTTCCCCAATTTTCTTGTTTAGATGTAGTGTTCTTTTTCCATAAAGCATATTTTATTTTATTTTATTTTTATTAAATTTATATGCCACTCATTTCACTGATAAGGCGACTCTGGATGACTTAGGCAAATTACATGCAATAATATCATCACAAATATATACCTTAATTTTTTTCCAAACCATTAAGTTTGCTGTATCTTTGTTTATATATTGTAAAAATATTTAAAAATCTTTAATCTCTTTTATATTAAAAAAGTGCTTTAATGAAATAAAAATTATTTAATGATGGATGCATTTAAATACCATTTTTTTAACAATTATATGTTTTCTTATATAAATTGTTAATATTGCTATAATATGATTTGATCTTGCAATACACCTATGGTGGAGTTGAAAAAACAAGTGTTTTCTTACTGTGAAGGATTTAAAAATCACATCAAATTAAGCATATATCCTAACAGCACTTTCCATATGCAAGAACTAAATTTAGCTACAATAGCACTGCCCTCTAATAAAAAAGTCTAAAAGTTGGTTCAGATCTTTAATGATAATTATCTGTATTAAAATGGTACTCAAAAGACCTATGTAAAACATCTGGATAGATTCTGATAGAGTTGTAGCAATTAATATATGCAACCCTTCTGGATCACCTGTTTAAATAGTAATATTTATTAATTTTCTTAACACTATGAATAAAACATTTTTTTAAAAAAAAATATATGAATGCAAACAAACTATATATAATAACCTGAATAAAACACAATTATTTCTCAGTCTATAACAAATCTAATATACAGCCAAAAATATTCAAAACATCTATATAATATAACATGGAATTGCTTACTAGGAAAATAGAACATGTTAAATGTAATATACTTAGTAACTGAACAATCAATATTTAAACAAATCTTTCTAGAGCAGGGGTGTCAAACTCGCAATGTCACGTGACATGTCATGATGTATCATGACTTTTTTTTTCCATTGCCAGCAATGGGGGGGGGGCACGGTTTCACCATGACGCATCTGGCCCACGAGCTGGCAGTTTCACACCCCTTTATAGAGCATTGTTTCTGATTCCACCATAAATACCGAACACCTATTAATCTATATTTCTATATTCATATGTGATTTAGATTTCCACTAATGTATATTTGAACATCTGCTACATAAAAGACCTTTCTCAAGTGAAATGGTACGAGCTCCATGCAAACAATCAACTACACAAAAATTCAACGTAAAATGTGAAATTAGAGGTAGGAAAAACTTTTTGGGGAGATCACCTCCCCCAACTTTTTAAAGAAAAGAATACTGTACAATAATAAATGCAATGAACGAAAACTAACCAAGGAGAAAGACTATACTAATCGGCATATTATCACAAAGATAAGAATATTGTGTTTTGAACTTTATAATATAAGTAACCATGTAATATATGATGGTCTTTAGGTACCATGCAGCACTGCAGTAATTGTTGGATATCCTGAAACTATCAGCTTAAACTTATAGAACATCCCGGAGGGGATGTTTTAATTCTGAAAACAGTGCTACAATAGCAGTATCCACAGCATTGTAATAATTTAAATAATGGTTACAAGCCAAATATGGTTCACTGAATTCCTAGAATAATATGTTTGTTTTGGGCCCTTTAGAAAGCTGGAACCCTGACATTTAGCCAAGGATGCCAGTTCCTCCCCCCCCCAGTGGTAATTGATACCATACTGGGATAAAGAGCAAAAATAGAAACAGGTTCTTTCAATGCATACTGCATAATAAAGCACACAATTCTGTTGTTGTTTCAGCCTCTTCTGTCCAAACTCGTATTGTCACTCTTAAGTTCTAAAAGGATAGATCCAACCAAGTATTAGGCACTGGGACTCAGATAGTTAGGCACAGGGGATAGTCTTTGCTAAGCCAAAATCAAGAAATATGCCTAAATAATGAGTTAACTAACGGGGACTGAAACATTATTTGGCATAAGGAAAGCAGTTTCTCACAAACCCAAATCACCAAATATTGCTACCTATATTTATGTTTTAATCAATCAAATATTTTGATAATTGACTTCGTATTTATGCACTTTTTCTCAATGCAGTAAATAAAGAGATTGGCTGCAACAGTCATAAGTGTGAAAACCAGCCATAAGCCACTTTTTTCAACGTTGTTGTAACTTTGGACAGTCACTAAATGAATGGTTGTAAGTCAAGGACTACGTATATGTAGCTATGTACCTTTATATGTCCAATCCGGTATTCTATGTTCTATGAGAAAAAAAAGCCCTTGACTAGAGCACTTAATCCAGACATGTCAAACTCGCGACATCACGTGACGTCGCGTGACATATCGGAGCTTTTTCCCCATTGCTGGCAATGGGGTGGGTGCAGTTTCCTTGTGACATACCCGGCTCGTGAGCCAGCAGTTTAACACCCCTGACAAACAGTTTTATAAAAGTGATAGATAAATCTTTTTGGCTTCAATGACTGTCCTGCTGAGACAAATTCCTCTATTTTTCTGTTCTACTTTTTCCTCTCTTTTTCTGTGCTATCTTCTATTTTTCTAGAAGAAAAGTTCTTCTATTCTCTTCTGCCACATATCCTGCCCTTTCCTACATGACAGAAACACTTCCAGCTTTTGGTGATATAAGCACTGCTCTCTTGTTTGCTGAGTTCCTTCCATAACCCAGAATCAGCTTGTTTTTTCTTAAGATGTCCTGGAGGCTGCTACAGACCAGAGATTTCTTATAGTTTGTTTTCAAGCAGGATGATTACCTCCTAAATCATGAGTGTCCCAGCCAGTTTTTGATATATTATGTTAGTGTTTCGCAACCTTAGCAACTTTAAGATTTGTGGATTCCCAGAATTCCCCAAACAGCCATTCTGAGAGTTGAAGTCCACACTCTTAAAGTGGCCAAGGTTGAGAAACACAATGTTATATACAAATCCACATGTACAGCAATGTTTTCCCTACCCTTTCACAGACTCATCTCAATTGAAGTGATGGAAAGGGCTTTTTCGCAAAAAGGATCTTAAATGCAAATGAGCATCTGTCCGCATCAAAGCTAATTATTTAATTGTGTTTTTGCTCTCACACATAAACCAAGCTGAATAGGTAAAGCAGAAGAAGCAGACTGCTGACTTCTGATAAACTGGTAGCAAGTTTAAACTTGCAAGGAATATTGGTGATACAGAAATAACTAAAGAAAGTACTGTATTCACAGGAAGAAACTGCATTACAAAAATGCAACAATGATTGAATGATTGTGGCAAATCACAAATTACGTCCTGATTTTGACTAGTTGTGATCAAAAGGATAACATTTTAAATGCATGTTTGGCACCTTGATGCCAAAAACTTTCTTTGAGAACAGACTGAGATTGAAAGGAAGCAAGGACACAGTGGATATTGAAAATCTCCATTAATGTCAAACATATGACACATGTGCTGACCCAAGGTGACAGGAAAACCTATTGCCTCAAAAAAGGCCACCAGTTCTTTTATGTGCTGCCTCCCTATGCATCCATTGTCTGGTGATACCAACACTGCTATCTATCATCTTCGTAGCTAGGTGGGTATGTATGTATTATTCTGCCTGAGGACAGATGTTGCAGCCACTGCATGATGCATTGCAGAAATCACACATACATACACAGAAAGTGTGGCTAGACAAAACAGACAATCTTGCTAGACAACAAGACACTCCAGAGACTCACGCAGCCCAACCACACTGAAGTGGGTGTTTCATGCAGAAGTTGGGAGTACAGCCAATACAACCTTAAATTTCCATTTGTGACTGATCTCGGTCACCCTTTGAAGCAGCTGCTTCACTGCACCTAACCTGGAAAAAAAAATACAGCTTTTGTTTAAGCCCAGGACTTCTGACTAATAGTTAACCAAGCTTGTGCATCTTTCTACACCATAATCTACTCGTTAGGTTTTGTGTTTGGAGGCTGAACTGACTTCAGCAAATTTGTGCTGACATGTACCATTTGCGGTTTTGGAATTACTTTCTCGTTTAATTTTGTTGCTCCTAAAAAGATCAAGAAGCAGATTTTAAATGGTACGTAACTCCCCCCCCCTTGTGATTGTGAAAATGAAAACTTTAGGTATGGGCATTTCTTATACCATGTCTACATGGTTGCACAGGGATGCTAAACGTTCAGTCGATTCAAGTCATTAGATTATGGGAAGCTCCCTGGTGTTGCCTAAAAGTCAATTAAAATTTGAGTACAAATTACCTGAAGCTTATGAATTTTGTTACTTACGTTCCAGCATTTTGATTTCAGGAGAATGCTGTGCGAAGCCAACAAGCACTTGTGGCACCAGTTCAGACTTGGGAACAATCATTTCTCTCGTTCACAGGCCAACGGGAGCTTGGAAATCTTGGCTCAGAAGAAACACATCTGTTTTCAATTTCTGTTTCTCCTGCTGAATTTGAGCTCTGTTTGCAAATAATTACCCAATAACATTGTGAAGCAAACATGGCTACACAAATCAAGCTCTTGTTAGTGGATTATTGTTCTGAGTTGCAAAACACAGATGAACTAGAAAGAAACATTTGTATTTTCCTAATAATATGTAAGATACGCTTGATCTTCCTTTGGGGTGTTTTCAACCTTAGATCTGAAGATGCTTCTGTAATCTTTTTTCCTGAATCATGCATTTCGGAATCCTCAGTTTCCGGTAAATTGTTGTATCATCAAATTTTGTTTGGCTTGAGAAAAGATTATTTATTTAGCATACATTATAGCATGCCCAAGCAGTTTAAATATTAGGAGTACATTGTGTTTATAGGCCGAAATCCACATGTGACTTTGAATAATAGGCCTGGTTCTACACTTTCTAAATAAGTGGATAGAGCCAGGAGAAAAAATGAATACACTTAAATTAAATTAAAATGCAGCATGTTGATTCACTGTAACCGATAGGATTACTCCCTGTGCACTTAATTGTTTTCTACTTCTGTTAACTCACAGCGATGATAAAATGGTAACTTTTGGTGGGAAATTGGGGGTGACACTCAAGGCTTTTCTGGGAATATATGGCTACAGTCATAGCTCTTTACTTTCACCCAAAATATATATTTGCTCATGAATGTATGTGTGCATCTATCTATGAATATAAATGAAAGAATCCAAATAATCATTAAAAATCAGCTAGACAGTTATTTTATGTTACAGTCCTATACAATTGTTATAGGAAAAATCTTGCCCTGCCTTCCCCCTCTTTTATCTGTCTGCAACTGAATTTCTCTGAAGCTTGGAATTCCACACTGAAGAGGTAACTAGATTGTTCTACCTAAGTCCAATATATAAAACAGAGTACCAAAACAATTTAAGACTACTCAATAGACATGATATTAAATATATTCCCTGGTCCTCTGTTTTCTTTTTTACATTTCAGCTGCAGGAAGAAAAATAATATTTGATCTGTCAAAGTAAGGAACAAAGTGGCAGCTTCTTCTACCTGAACAGGTGCAGCTAATCTGATTGCATAGAAAGAAAGTGGAGGAGTGCTTAATGAGAATGTAGGAAATTTCCCTACCTTCTGGTTCAGTATAAAGTAGCCAGCCCATCAACAGTGTGTGCAAACTATTATATCCTTAATTTCACATACAGTACTGGCAGAATAATGCTAACAAATTACTGTGATGCATTGCAGAAATCACACATACATTACTGTCCTATGTGGAAAAGGAGATGCCAGGTGTCTAAGCTGGCTTTAGAAAAGTCCAAAGAACCTGAAATATTATAACAACAAAAGAATACCAAAAATTACTCAGAATATACTTATGGATCATAGAAAAGCTTTTGATTGTGTCAATCACCTCAAGCTGTGGAATATGCTTAATGAAAATGTGAACAACGTAAGAAATGTGGAATCCTAGAAGTTCTCATTATCTTCATTTGAAACCTATATACAGGTCAGGAAGCCATAGTATGGACAGAAGATAGTGTAACAGACTAGTTCTTTAGGTTGGAAAGAGAGAGAGAAAAAGCTGAATACTTTCCCCCTTTTTATTCAACTATACATTAAGAGAAGCTGAATTGGAAAAAGCTAGATTTGGTTTTAAAAATAAATTGATAACCTGCATTATTCTGATAATACCCGTCAAATGGCTTGAAAATACAAAGGATCTGCAAATTCTACTAATAAAAATCAAGAACCCCAATGAAAACATGGGAGTAAGTAGTTTAGTTGCTTAAACTTGACTGCTAATTTACCTCTGCTAGTAAAATTTTTGTGTCTGATACTTTGTAACCTTCAATTGGGTGAAATGCTGTATCATAAGGCAAAACTTTTTTTAACAGAGATACCTCAAATGGGATAAATTACAGAATGCTGGGACACGTTACTCTGGAGGGAATGATTTTTTTTTTTTGCTGCTTAACAGTCACTGAGGAAGGAAGGAAGGAAGGAAGGAAGAAAGGAAGGAAGGAAGGAAGGAAGGAAGGAAGGAAGGAAGGAAGGAAGGAAGGAAGGAAGGAAGGAAGGAAGATAAGAAGGAGCGAAGGAGAGACCGGGAGGGAGATTTATCTGAAATGGTATAGGTTTTCCTGCTTGAGCAGGGGTTTGGACTAAAAAGACCTTTATGGTCCCTTCCAATTCTGTTATTCTGTTATTTCTGATGCTCAATGCCAGCTTCCTCCAAGGTAACTCAAAGGAGAAGCCAACAGGAAGTTAGAATTCTCTCCCACTTCCACCGATTTTTTCACCCACCTGTGGTAATTCTATTAAGTAAGAAAATATTTCTGAAACCCATGACCCACGAGGTCACGGGTTGTCTAACATAGGATTAGAAAGCTCCTGGCAAAATCTCTTGATTTCAAGAAAATGTTTTCAGTTATGAGTTTGTATGGCTTCCTCCATCATGTGAACATATACCAGGTGCTCCCCTTAATTTTTTTCTTCTTTCTGCTGTTGCCCCCACTGAACTAGAGTAGGTTTGGTAGAAATGTGCGCAGTGATGGGGAAGGTAAAGGAATCAGTTTTGTTAGCTGATACTTCTCACAATTTAGTTGGAAATATTATTAAGTTTAGTCATATTATTTGATTAATTCAACCATCCATCTACTTCATGTGGAATTAGATGACAGGGTTGAATAGAAATTAATTTGAATTAGGGTTTGGGGGAAATGATTCAATATTAAAACATGCACTTCATGAATTCTGAGCAAAAATAATTTCACTGACTGGCTTCTCACTTCTCCAAATTATTTCATAGATACTTCAATATGTTTAACTAGGAGAAAATCCCACTTAAGATACTTCAACCCTATCAATGTTTCCACTCCTCAATCCCGAAAAGCAGCCAGAAGATTACCTTTACTTTTGTCAATGCTGAAATTATCAGAAGGAGTGTAAAGATAGGGTTACAGCCAGGGTCATATCTCAAGTTACACTGTCCTGTGAGCACAGAAGTGCTCCCCTCCCTCATTTTATTTGTTTCACAACAACAACAAAAAGAAAATAGTACCCTACTGAACTACTTCCTTATTTCACCTCCTCACCCTAACCAAGTAGTGAGAAAGAAATTAAATAACTATTACAGTATGAGGGGCAACCGTAGAGCTCCCAAGCTTTGCATTAGTAGATATATTAAATAATTATAATACGTAGTAGACAAGTGAAACTCAGGCCGAAGCAGGAGTACTTAACTATAATTATGCCAATGCATCATGGTACTGAAAAGTGCATGTTATGTTATGTTACTTTGCAAGTGACTTGCATGGTGGCATCATATGTATATGTGCAGTGATGGCATCATGGCATTGTGTTGTGTGAAATAACCAGCCTCCACGTCTCTCAAACAGAGCCAACATTATGAGGTTTCAAAGATCTTATTATGTTTCTGAACTCCTGCAAAAACTCTATGTGGATTCCACTATAGCTATCTGCCCTTTCACTTCCCAAAATAGTGGTGTTTAAACATGTGAATTCTGTTTAAAAGCAAAACGAAAACAAAACTCTTGGTTATAAGGAATCATCCTTTTTATGTATAAAAAAGGATGATCCCTCATAATCAAGATTAGCCAATCTGATACAATCATTGTCCCATTTTTGGAGGGTTAGATAATCCTGTACCCTGGAATAAAACAGCGGCTATTTCCACATAATCTGTTAAGGCATGATGTTTTTTTCAGTTGTAGGCTTCTATAATGGCAGCTGCCTGTTTGCAGCAGAAAAGGCAGCAATTTTTTAAAATGGCAGCTGTTACTCTGATTTTCTCAGAATTCAGAAGGTGCGTCAGCAAAAGTTTCCTCGTCAAAACAAAGTGGCAGTCTTTTGATTCTCTTTCTCTGAAATGAATTTGCCCCCTTAACCCAAAAAAGGCAGTTTTCAGGTGGTAAATAGCCTTTACAAATTCATGACAAACTTGTTATGCAGCATTTCATTATTTCAGATATTTTTTCTTTTTTTATTTGTATCCTGCTATTATTTCTACAACTAATTCACGGCGTCAAATAAATTCAGCACCTTCCTCCTCTTGTTTTTCCCACAACAACAACCTTGTGAGGTGAGGTGAGGTGAGAGACAGTGACTTACTCAAAATCACTTAAATGGCTTTCATGGCTAAGGCGGGACTTGAATTCATGATCTCCCACTTTCTAGGCTGATGTTTTAATCACCAGACCAAACTGACTCTTTAATAATGTATGTTTATTGGTTGTTGTCTTTGGCCATTCAACAACAACAAAAATGAACGAGGGAAAGAATGACCCTGTGGCTTCTTGTGTGAGCAAAATGAGGATCTTTTCTACCTGCAACTCCATAATATGCCAAGTAGAAATACTCAATCTATGAAGACTCCTTCAAGTTGAGCTGAATTCCTACTAACTACATGGACACACCCGTGTTGTGTTCTTGGCAAAATTACTGAAACAACTTCTGGGATACCTGTAGCACTGGTATTTCGCATAAAAGTACTAACCCAATTTGATCTTGTTTAGCTTTTGAAATAAAAAAGGTTGCCAAGTGGTGCCAGTGATCGAGATCTTTCTCAGTATATGTTGTGTCAATGCCATCAGCACTTGCAAAATTAACATTTTGTCTTAAATGAAAATCTGGGATGAGATAGAAAGAGAAAGCACATGATATCTGGTCCAAAGTCCCATTGGTTGGAATATAAAGTGATTATATATAATGGAAGTGAAGTGTTTTGTATGAATTGCATTGCTTATGTTCCACTCATTTCTGATCTATAGACCTAATATATAATAGAATAGAATTTGTTTCTGGTGCAGAATCTCTTAGTGTACATGCAAAGTGATAGAGTAATAATTATCATAATAATGATACCAATAAAAGGGGGGTAGTGGAGAAGATGAGAAGGATAATAATAATACTACAGCCACACAATGTGGGTGAATATATCCTAAGACATGACAGTATTATGAGGATTAGGTGTTCAGCAGAATGACGACATGGGGGGAAAATTGTCTCTGTTTCTAGTTGTTTTGGTATGTAATGTCCTGTAGCAGCATCCTGAGGGGAGGAGTTGAAACTGTTTATGTCCAGGAGGTCTGTAGTTATTTTCTCAGCCCTCCTTTGATCTGCACAATATGCAGGTGTTCTATAGAAGGCAGGCTGGTTGCAATTGTTTTTCTGCAGTCCTAACTATCAGTTGGAGTCTGTATCTGTCCTGTTTAGTTACCGAACCAGACAGTTATAGAAGTACAAATGACAGATTCAATAATTCCTCTATAGAACTTCATCAACAACTCCTGGGGCAGTCTGAACTTCTTAAATTGACACAGGAAGGACATTCTTTGTTGTGCCTTTTTTATGCTGGTCCTAATGTTAGATGACCATTTCAAATCCTGGGAGATTATAGAACCCCAAAACCCGAAGAATTCTACTGCTGATACTCCTCCTAAAATCCACTCCATCTCTACAGTTTTAAGCATGTTCAGTTCCAGATTGTTCCAACTGCACCACAGTGCCAGTTGTTCAACCTCCTATCTATATGCAGATTCATCTCCATCTCAGATGAGACTATTGACTGTTGTATCATCTGCAAACTTCAGCACTTTAGCAGAAGGATCCTTAGAGATGCAGTCATTGATATAGAAAAGAAGAGCAATAGAAAGAGCACACAGCCCTGAGGGGTGCCTGTGTTAATAGTCCAGGTGATCAATATGATTTTCCCTAGCATCACTTGCTTCCTGTCTGTCAAAAAGCTAGTAATCCACCTACAAGTATGGACAGGCACAGCTAGCTGAATCAGTTTAGAGTGAAGTGTTTCTGGAATGATAGTATTGAATGCCAAATAGAAGTCTACACAGAGGACCCGTGCATAGATCCCTAGGGATACAAGATGTTATAAGATATAGTGCTATATTGACAGCATCATCTGCCAATTTATTTGCTCAGTAGGCAAACTGCAAGGGGACTAATAGTGGATTTCTGATGGTTTTCAGTGGGCCAGCATTAACCTCTCAAAGATCTGTGTAACTACAGAAGTCAGTGCAACCAGTCTAAAGTCATTCAGCTCCCTGATGGGGGGTTTCTTGGGAATCAGGATGATAGTAGAGCATTTGAAGCAAGGGACATAGCGCATCTCCAGTGATTTATTAAAGATGTGGTGAAGATGGAGACCAGTTGCTCAGCATAGGTTTTCAAGCAAGAAGAAGTTACTCTATCTGGGCCTGGTGCTTTTCCAGTCTTTTGTCTATGAAATAGACCTTGCACATCATTTTCTAAGATCACCATTGGTGGGGGGCCCAGAGGGATGAAAATAGGTGTAGGAGATTTGGCTGATGTGGTGTATCTGAGGTGGGGAAGTTAGCGACAGTCAACAGTGATTTCCTCTCACACCTAGAATAGACCATATTCAGATCATCCACCAATTGACAATTCTCTTCAATAAAGAAGGCAGATCTGCTGTGGCCAATGATATTTTTCAGTCTTCTCCACACAGTTGCTGGTTCATTAGCTGGGAACTGATTCCTCAGCTTTTCAGAATAGTTTTTATTCGCTAGTCTGATCTTTTATGATATGAATAAGAATTATGAAGAATTCTATTTCTTTTGTATGCTGTCATGTAATCTGATAGGATAAAATACAAATTAAAATGAACACAGAGGATTTTTTTTTAAAAAAACATTCTTTATTTGAAAAATTCAGCATACAATTAAGCCTTGCTTTCATGCCGACTTGCAGGAGACCAATATTTATTACTCTTGAATTTTTTGATAAATGGAGATTACATCATCACCATAATTAGACCATTTGCTTGATGGTGTCAATATTTAAATTACATCAGTTGTGCAAATTTACCTCATTTTCAAAATGACAGATCTAGGAACATGATGTAAAACACAGTGGAATTTGGTTTATTGCACAGGAAGTTTATTTCATAAACTGAGGTTTCATTATTTCTTGGCTCATATGGTACCAGGATGTAGATAGAGTGTTGTCTTAATTCCACTGGTAAAAAGTTCGAAATAGAACAACAACAAAAAATTAGGGTCTAAATTATAACCATCTTTCATTGTGCCAGAAATAAGGAAGTTATACATTAATAGGATCGCCGTTATTTCCTAAACCTTTACATTGTTAAAGTCACTAACAAGGTCTACTACACATAGACTGAAATATCCCTAAAGGAGAATGGTAGAAAATGTTTTATAGACCTATCCACTCAGGGATGGAACGGGACAACTCACCACAGCCAGCTTGCCACAGTCAACTTGACATGGCCAGTTTGTGACAGGAGAACTCACTGCAGGATACTTCAACAATTTAATTTAATAATTTAAAATAGTTTTAAAAATATCTTAATTTTTGCCATCCACATTTCATTTTATCTCTCCTTTGGTATCCTTTCTTTAATGATTTGATTTTATTCCACTATTTCTTCAATATTAGTGTAACTCTTGTCGCATGGCGAGTTGTCCTGTGACAACTTGGCTATGGCGAATTGTCCCATAGTGAGTTGGCTGCCGCGAATTGGCTGTGGCGAGTTGGCTGCGGTGAATTTCCGTAAATCCCTCAGGGAGCTTCCGTGTTCAAGAGATGCATCCATTTTTTTTACCTTTCATTTTATCCTTCCTATTTCCATCTTCCTTGATTTTCATAGAGTTTTTGCAAAAAGCTACACAGATGGCTGAATCTTTCATTTCTTCTCCTTTGCTCAGCTTCTGGATATTGAATTTTTAATTACTAGGACAAAATCATGTGTTGCCCTTTTACTTCAGTGGGAGTTTTAAAAGAAGGCTGTAGACTGGGGCTCATTTTTTAAAAACATTATTTTTTTCCTACATTGAAATGTACCCTTATATAATGCTCCTTTTGGCATGCTGATCCTTCATTAGTTTAAATTTTAAAATCCCAAGTAGTTTGTTTTTAAGGAAGGAGTGACATTTTTGGACAGAAGTAGTTGCATATTCCAAAAAACATGTCTGGAACATTTGGTCCTAATAAAACAGTCATTGCTCTTGCTATCTCTTTATGCAAAAAAAAAAAAGTGACTTTGCTCTACATCAGCAGAAGACAAATATATGCAAGTATTGATTTTCATAAAACAATGTCTTATTTCATTTGCTTTGGTTATTATTTTAGTCAGCAGATTATTCTATACTGTGAATAAGATGTAACATGATTCTTCTTCAAGCATTAGAAAACTGGAAAGAGAACGCTTATAGATTCTACTATTGTAATCATAGTAGGAGGCTTGCCAGAAGTCAGCATAAATTTAACAGAATAAGCCTTGCCAGACTAATTTTGTCTCGTTTTTTTGATTGGGTAACTACTTAAGTACATTACGGGAATGCAATACACATATCAATATTTCAGCAAAGACTTTATGAAGGATCTCATGACATTCTGATTAGTGAGGTGGATAATAGAACGTAGAAGAATTAAGTGATTCCAGAGTTGGCTTAAAAATACTACTCAAACTTTGCTTATCAATGACTCCTCATAACATTAGAGAGGAATATTGAGTTTCCACCAGGTTTATATTGTTCAATATTGGTGTTTACGACTTGGAAAGGTGTTGAGAGAGAGCTTTTCAAAATTGAAGGAGACACAAACATGGGTAAGAGAGTTAATACTTTAGAAAACTGAAATAATGTTCAAAACAATCTGCAAATAACTTTTAACAAGACAACTGCAAAGTTATTAACTAAGGAAACTGAAAGCAAATGCATGTAGAGAATGGAAAATATTTGGCTTGACAATGGCATTTGGAATAACAGTTGAATACAAACTAAATGTGATTCAACAGCATGATATGGCTTCAAAAGAGACAATTGTGGTTTTAGGACTGCATCAGCAGGATTACAGTTTCCAAATCATGGCAAGTAATACTTCCAGTTTAGTCTCTGTTGGTCAGATCCCAGCTAGAGTATTGTTTCCAGTTTTGGTCTTTAACCCTTTCAAATGGATTCAGAAACAAGTTTAGAGTAGGATATTTGGAGAGATCATAAAATGAGTCCTTTGAAGTAAAATGAAAGAAACAGAGAATGTTTGGTCCTGAGAAGAGAATAGTTGAAAGAGATAGGTATGGTTTTATTTATTTATAAAAAAATATTGGCTGCTAATCTTACCACAGGGTAACTCTCTGGGCATCTTACACTCATAACTTAAAACCAGACATCCAAATGTAATCTCTTCTTCCTCGTATTCCCCCCCCCCAAAAAAAACAAATATGTGAGGTGAATTGAGCTGAGGCAGAGTGACTGAGCCCAAGTCACCTACTTGGCTTTCATGTGTGCTTCAGGTATGCAAAGAAAACCAGGACCTGTTCTTTATCATCCCAGAAAGCTGAGTGTAGAATAATAGTTTATGTAAAAAAATATATATTCTGGTTGAATGTAAAGGAAAATATTTTAACAGTAAAAGCAGTACAAAATGGAAACAATCACCCCATGAGATGCTAAGTTTCTCTTCACTAAAAGTGTTCAAGTGTGAAGTATTATGGATGCTTCAAGTTAGAATCCTGAATGGAATGGGTGGAATTGATCACACACACACACACACAGAGAGAGAGAGAGAGAGAGAGAGAGAGAGAGAGAGAGAGAGAGAGAGAGAGAGAGAGAGAGAGAGAGAGAGAGAGAGAGAGAGAGAGAGAGAGAGAGAGAGAAATGTCCAATTTAGTCTTTTACTTTCAGAACCCCTACATGCAAGTGAAAATGCCGGAAGTTTTGTGAGATCCTCCTTAAACAGACAAGATGATATTATCCATCCTACCTATGGAAGAATTCTTTTGCCAGTAAAAGAGGCATTTATTCTCATTTTTCCCAAATCCAAATTTACTCTTATTGGTTTTCTGACAGTAATCTTCCCCAAAAATTTAGCAAAGCAGTATGTCTTGGCAAGGCACGGAAGTGAAGGAAAAAAGTTTTTTACCTAATTAAAATCTGCATATGACTGGCTGCTGTTAAAGGCAAAAAGTAGAGGCAAGAAAGCTGTTAATTTAGATGCTAGTGAGTCAGATTGATATTGATTACGCAGCTTAATTATAAACAGTCTGGTATTCAAATTGTTGCATATTCAATCAGTCTTCAAACAGATGTTAGAAAACAAACAAAATTATAATTATGATTTTTGTGAGAGGAATCTATTTCATAGGCTCAATTGAGAGGTGACTTTTTAAAATAATTAACTAGAGGACCATGTTTTTATGGCTATGTGGCAAGGAGAACTAAACAGTTAAAGGAATAAAAAAATGTCTATTGATGACTTCCATATCTTATCTGTTTGAAGACTGAGCACATCACAAACTTGGGGAGAATAATTATATGAGGGAGTTGGAAGACACAGTTTAAGCCATTACAACCAACCTTTTTGTAATTTATCTATGAATGTATTAATCACACAGACATAAAGTTTGATTTTTTTTGTAAGCCTTTATTAATTTAGTGTCTGTTTAACTAGATCCTAAATGAATAAATGATTGACAGCAGTCAAATTTCTGTCTCTATGTTTATTAAACATATACACAACCATGCTATAAAATAGCAATAGTAGTTGTCTCTTGAATATTTTCAGTAGTCTCAACGATGGCACGTACATTGCCTTTGGGAGGAAAGCCACCTGTCATGTGTCTCATGAAAGCTGAAGATGAGCTTAAACCACCAGACCAAGAGATAGCTCCACAAGGTCCTGAAGAGGAATTCAGTAGAGGAAAGTCCAAATTTGAACACAAGGACCCTATGCTCAACTTGGAAGAGAAGGTGAACTTCAGAGTGTACAAGTGTTTGAAGATTCAGCTATGGCTACTTTATATGAGTCACAATATGCAGATGCCAGGATATGTTGAGTCCAGCTTTTATAGCCTATTTCTAATACATCTGAAAGACACTATACCAGAGAAAGCTCTTGAAAAGTGATTATATTAGCAATTCCAACTATTTTATTAGCCTATTTGCATCTAACATTTTCCAAGCAAAGCAAAACAAAAACCTTCAGAGAGCAGACCAAATTGGTGAAATGCTTCACATTTTATTCACAGATAGTTTTGATTTTTGTTGATCCAAAGATGAGTCCTTTTGGTTTATTTATTTATTTATTTATTAATCAAATTTCTATACCGCCCCTCTCCCAAAGGACTCGGGGCGGTGTACAGCCTAAAATTTAAAAAACATATAAATATACAAAATTTAAAATAATTAAAAATAAATTAAATCATTTGGCCAAAATCCCATTTAAAACCCAAAACATACAAAATTTAAAATCTTAAAAAATACTCAGTCCCCCTAAAACATTTTGACCCTATTGGAACCGAAGCTTCTATGCCAGGCCGGTCTGTCGGAAAAGGAATGTTTTTAGTTCCCGACGGAAGGTGCGTAAATCTGTTATTATACGGAGTTCGGGGGAGAGCTCGTTCCATAACGTGGGAGCTCCCACAGAGAAGGCTCTCCCCCTGGGGGTCGCCAGCCAGCACTCTCTGGCCGACGGCTCCCTGAGGAGGCCCTCTCTGTGGGAGCGTACCGGACGGCAGGAGGTATTTGCTGGCAGTAGACGGTCCTGTAAGTATCCGGGTCCGATGCCATGGAGCGCTTTAAAAGTGGTCACTAACACCTTGAACCGCACCCGAAAGACCACCGGCAACCAGTGCAACTCACGCAGGAGCGGTGTTACATGGGAGCGCCACGACGCTCCCATCACTACCCGCGCGGCCGCATTCTGGGCAAGTTGGAGCTTCCGGATGCACCTCAAGGGGAGCCCCATGTAGAGAGCATTACAGTAGTCCAGCCTGGAGGTCACGAGGGCATGAGTGACTGTGCGTAGCGAGTCCCGGTCTAGGAAGGGACGCAACTGGCGCACCAGGCGAACCTGGTAGAACATCCTCCCGGCCACGGCCGTCAGATGGTCCTCTAAGGACAGCCGTGAGTCCAGGAGGATTCCCAAATTGCGAACCCTTCCTGTGGGAGCCACTGTTTCGCCCCCAATACACAGCGATGGAATCAGCTGGCTGTACCGGGACGACGGTAACCACAGCCACTCGGTCTTGGAGGGGTTGAGCTTGAGTCCGTTTCTCCCCATCCATACCCGCACGGCCTCCAGGCACTGGGTCAGCACGGCAAGGGCATCATTGGGGTGGTTTGGCGTGGAAATGTGGTTGTGCTTATTATACCCAAAGTATGTTAACCACAGTGAGAAGCAACTGAATGAGGGATTAGCTTTTACTTTGTGCCTCAGCAGTAAATTTGTTAAATTTCCATCAGTTGCGCGTGTCCTAAATGTTGAAAAAATGGGGTTATGGGGTTACTTGAGTTTTATTTACAATAAAAAGTATGAGTAAAAACATGGAGAAGAAAAAGCCACTATTTTTTAGCCTATAAAATATTTGGTTAATTTAGAGTATAAGGTGGCTTTTAACTCATATGTTTCTACTGTTTTTTTAACTCATGTATTGCTAGCACAGAATGACGTATTAGGATTATAACACTATTTTTATATCTGTTCTACAAAACTACATTACTGAATGCAATCATTCTTTGTCCCTATTCCCTCAATGCTTAATTAAACAAAGGTTAATTGATTGATAACCTCTGGGAGGTTAAATTTAACCTCAAATAGACCCAATCATGCACAGTGTTAAATTAACTTTTCCATTGAGTCATATGGAGTAGAGAGTTGGTCTCTGACAGAAGGCCACCTGAAGAGACTAGAAGCATTTGAAATGTGGATTTACAGGCAGCTGTTACATATAAGCTGGGTTGACAAGATCAGAAATGAGGCGGCGATAAGCCACCTGGGAAAACCAAAGGAAATCATCAAAACAATTTAAAAACAAAAATTAGAATATTTTGGCCATGTGATGCGACACCCAGAAAAATACGGCATACTCCATTTAATCCTCCAGGGAAAGACTGAAGGCAAACGAGGTCCAGGTAGAAGAAGAACATCATGGCTTCAAAATCTAAGGGACTGGTTTGGACAAAACTCAGCAGCACTTTTTCGTGCGGCTGCTGATAAAAACATGATCGGCAACATGATCGCCAATGTCTGATAACAGATATGGCAGAAGAAGAAGAAGAATGAGTCATATTGTGGAACACCCTAAACCAGTGGTGGCGAACCTATGGCATGGGTGCCAGAGGCAGCACTCAGAGCCCTCTCTGTGGGCATGCATGCCGTCGCCCCAATCCTAGGCCTTCAGCTGGGTTTATAAAATCTTTTCACTTTAGGCCTCCACTGCTGTGTGCAAAAAAAAAAAAGGTTCAGTCAATCAGTCAATATCAACTTCTCGCGGGGAAAAAAAAGATCTTGCAAAGTTGGAATTGATTGATTGAACTTTTTAGTCCCACCCAGTCTGCCAGCCACACTCACCCGGCACCCGACGATGCATAAGTGGGTTTTGGGTTGCAGTTTGGGCACTCGGTCTCTAAAAGGTTCGCTATCACTGCCCTAATTCTAGTATATTCCTCCTTACTCTCCAAGAAAAATTGCTGAGAAGAATGTCTAAAAATGCCTCTCCATTGCAGACCTCATTACTAAGGCTGGATAGTCCCAAATACACCCCCCAAATATCTTTATGTGGCTTAAGGAATACTTGTCAAGAGTCTCTTGGTGCAGAAATTCAGGAAGAACAGGATACCACCCGTAGAGATGAGGTGAGGAACAGCTATTCCCCAAATAATGATTCTGACAGTAAGCATATTTGACAGGGTTAGCCATGTTGGGAAAACAGAGCCTTTGATTACAATAATGCAATATTCCAATTGTGAAATTGCATGAAGTTATTTATTTATTATTTTCTTATGCAACCAGGCAAGGCTTTAGAATCTGGAGCCAAGTATTCCAGTTGTCCCTCTTTTCTGTCCTTATCCTTGCAAAAGCCCATCTTTATTTGGGTTAGGGATCAGGTTTTTTAAAAACTTGTATTAATTTTCACACTTGACTGCATAGGAGATACCAGCAACTCTATCAAAGCAAGGCTTTGGTGCATAATTTCTGATTCCCTCTCAGCAAAATCAGGAGGATGGTAGAGTTGGATTAAGCAAATACACACACACACACACACACACACACACACACACACATGTAGGTCTTTGGTTCTTCGGGTTTTCTCCCACGTAGAATTTGAAGTGTCTTGGCGACGTTTCGACGAAGTCCCATTCGTCATTTTCAGGCTGGTGCTTTCGGCTTCGTGCTTCTACATATATATATGTAACTAGCTACAAAATGGTGGGTGTGACCACCCAGGTTTTACTTGAATGCAGTACATGTGTCATGGTTCCGATAGATGAAATCTTCAAAAGAACTTCGAGGCATTATAATAATAATAATTTTTATTTTGCGGTCACAGACCAAAATGCAAGTGCAACAAAAGAAAACACAAGAAAAATATAAGCACAAACAATTAACACCAGAAGCCTTGGCTAAAGGGAATTACCACATTCTCCTCTAATAGTTACAGCTCTTAAAAGAAATTTAAAAACCTGAAAAGTAATATAGGAGGAGCCATCCCCTAGACAATATAAGGACCAAATTACTAACATTAGAACCAGAGGGATCAATTCCAAGGAGAGACAATAATTTAATTCTGGCTGTGTTATACATAGGTCAGTATGATAAGACATGCTCCACAGTTTCAACTTCAGCCCTATCACAGGGGCATAGTCGCTCACTAAACGGGAGCCTCTTGAATCGCCCGTTGAGTAGTGCTGAGGGCAAGACATTGAAACGGGCTAGGGAAAAGACTCTTCTATACTTGGGGATGGTTAGAGTATAGAAATATGAAGCCGTCCTCAATCCATAATTATTAGAATGGCTGAAGATCAAAGGGGAGCAGGTTTTGTTGGCTCTGGCTCTTAGTTATTGCAAATCTATGTCCACAAGCCATTGGACTACCCTAAACTGGGCGTCCTTGAGACCATAATCTCCCAGACCATCCCCCGTAAAACCTAACAAGTGGAGTTTCTTCATCAGCTCCCTCTCCCAACGAGAAGTATGAGAGTCAGCAAACACCAGGGAGAGGTAGCTACCAGGGACTGCCATACAATCCTTGAAGCCTCGTATCCATATGGGAATTCCATAAAGAGTTTGGGCCAGGGTTTTGGCTTTATATATATGCAGAGCAGAAGGAGTAAACTGGCCTCCTTGGGTAAAAAAGAATCTTATAATCTGCTGATGGCTGCAGGAGGCCGAATTCAGCACCTGGGTTCGATGTTTAGTCCAAGCAACAGTATTCTGAAATTGAATACCCAAATACTTAAAATGGAAAACCTGCCTAACAACATTACCATTGATAGCCCAGTTGTATGATTTCCATGCTCTAGAGAACACCAATACTTTGGATTTGTCATAATTAATAGACAAATGGTTCTCAGCACAGTAGGATCCAAATGCAGAAAGTAATCTTTTTAGACCGAGCCTTGATTGTGATAGAAGGACCGCATCATCAGCATAAAGAAGAAGCTGAATCTTCGTATTTGACAACTTTGGGGCATGGGACTCAATGCGTGCAATGTAAGAGACCAGGTCAGATAAGAATAAATTAAACAGAAGAGGGGCCAGGACACAACCCTGCCTACCTCCGCTCTCAATCGGGATAGGATTTGAAAGTTCTCCCTGCAAGCTGCACCTAACCTGGCTAGAGGTCTGATTATACAAAGATCTAATTAGGAACAAAAGACATTTGTCAATAGAACTTTTGTGCAATTTTGACCACAACAGTTCCCAAGGGACTGAGTCAAACGCTGCCTTTAAATCAATAAAAGCAGTAAAGAGTTTGCCACCTGGTGTAATAGCGTATTTGTCAACCAGGTGTGCTAAGACAAAACAGTGGTCCAATGTGGCACAACCTGCTTTAAACCCAATCTGCTCTGCACCAATAATGTTAGACTCCTCAACCCAAATGAGGAGTCTACGTTGAAGATATTTAGCATACAATTTCCCAATGATGGAAAGCAGGCTTATAGGGCGATAATCGGCAGGGTTGTTCTTGTTTCCTCGTTTAAAAACTGGAGTAATAATTGATAGACTCCAAGAGATAGGAATCCTGCCAGAGGAATTAATATGGGTGAAAAGTGTTGCCAAAAGAGGAATCCACCACTCGGGATTAGATTTTAACAAAATGGGGGGTATAGCATCGGGGCCAGGGGCTTTGCTTGACTTAAGTTCAGGGATAAGCTCAGTGATTTCAGTATGAGTCACGGGTTTCCATATAGGAATTGCAAGAGGCAGTTGTGATCCAAGCTCGGTCAAAATTATTGAAGCCTGAAAAATTGACAAAAAATGATTTTCCCAATCTCTGTTAGAAATACAGCAGAGAGGGAGTTCTTGGTAACCAGGGAGAGAGCTGGCAACAATTTGCCAAAATAGTCGGGTACTTCGAGGCATTGTTTACCTTAAAGAATCTTTTATTTGAGAAACAAAGTATTGGCACTATATAGTTAAAGTCAAAAACTGAATTCCCCTCCCCTGGGCACAAAGTAACAAAGCACAATTCCCTCCTCCAATTAACAGCCATAAATCACATTCCCCAATCATATTCCCCAATTGGCTTTCCTCCCAGCTCTCCAACCCGCCAAATCTTTATCAACTCTGAGCGCAATAACCTTGGATTACCATGGCTGGTTATTATTGTTATGACTAACTGGACTCTCATCCACATCCCCACTCCCAGCATCAACTAACTATAAAAAATGAAAGAGAAAAATGGCTGCATTTCCATCTGTTGTCAAAGCAAGAACATCCAATGTTAGCAGCATTGACATCCACCCCCCATTACAAAAAGGGGAAATCCTGTAATGCAAACAAAAGCACAGGTTAGGGGTTGCCTCTTGGTTTGTTAGGGTGTTTCTTATGGAATCTACTAATGAGTCTGTCAGCTTTTATATCACTACATTTCACCCAGGTGGCCTCAGACAATGGATATCCCTTCCATTGCATTAAATACTGCAACTTCCCTTTAAAAATTCTTGAATCAAGAATACGCTTTACTTCATAATGAATCTGCCCTGCCACTAGGAGAGGTCCAGGTGCCTTCTTAGGGGGAGGTCTTAAGGTGGAATATTGAAAAGATTTCAACAGACTACAATGGAAAACAGGATGAACTTTCCCTAAGAGCCTAAGAAGTTTTAATTCTACTGTGACCGGGTTAATGATCTTTACAATGGGGAAGGATCCTAACTACTTTGGTCCTAACTTCTAAGTCGTAAATATTTAGTCAACAGATAAACCTTTTTCCCAACTTGAAATGTCCTTTGAGGACCCCTTTTCCTATCTGCCTGTTTTTTGTATGTCTGAGAAGCCTTTTTCAAAGCAGCTTTTGTGGTTTTCCAGATCTCCTCCCACCCCTTCACCCATTATCAAGAGTCTGGGACGTGGAGGGTCCTTGGGGATATTCAGGTATTGGGCTGAATTCTTTTCCTATGGCCACTTTAAAAGGCATGAGGCCTGTGCTGCTGTAAACAGAGTTATTTTAAGGTACCTCTGCAAAACGGAGGAGGTCAGTCCAGTTCGTTTGTTGATAATCCACATAGCATTGGAGATATTCCTCCACCATTGAGTTCGCAGATTCAGCCGCCCCATTGGTAGATGGGTGAAAGGCTGATGATAGTCCTTGAGATGAGCCAATTAGTTTGAGAAAACTCCTCCAAAACTTAGCTGTAAACTGCACCCCCTGTCAGAGATTATTTGTTTTGGTGCACCATGCAGTCTGTAGATGTGTTTCAGGAACATCTTGGTTAGTCGTTGGGTGGTCAGGAGTCCTTTGCAGGCAATAAAGTGAGCCTGCTTTGAAAACAGATCTATCACAGTCCAGCTGACCATATTTCCTCTACTTTCATAGATCTACTATAAAATCCATAGCAATTTCTTCCCATGGTTGGGAAGGGTCCGCCACTGGCTACAACAACCCAGGGGGTTTCCCTGGAATTCTTTTCATGGTGGCACATACAGCACAACTCCAGACATAGTTTTCCATGTCCCATTTCAATCCCGGCCACCAGAATTGCTGGTGGAGGAGGTGTAGAGTTTTTAAATATCCAAAAGTGCCCAGCCTGTTTTACATCATGGCCATGTCGGAGAGTGTTAAGGCGGAGGGTCTCTGGCAAGTATAGTTTTTCCCCCCTGTAAGCCAAACCATCCCTGCATGTTAGGGAAGTTTGATTGTCCTTGAACCATTGGTCGGCGAGGAGCTCTCGCTTTATTTTCTTTGCCCCAGGGTCAGGGTTTGGGGCTCTTGATGGTGGGACTCTGTGCAGCGTGAGTTGAGAAGCAGTTTGTGCATTGGAAATAATTGCCTCATTAACCTCTTCACGCAGGCTCTTGTACTGGGGCAGTCTGGATAAAGCATCAACTAAGAAGTTTTTTCCTCCCGGTATGTACTTTAGGGTGAAATTAAAATGGTTAAAGTACTGCGCCCATTGTACTTGTTTTGGGGACAATTTGCGGGGAGTTTTCAGTGCTTCTAGCTTTTTGTGATCAGTCCATACCTGGAAAGGCACCTTGCTCCCTTCTAGATAGTGTCTCCAGTTTAATAGACCCCAGTGGATCACGAAGGCTTCCTTTTCCCACACAGCCCACCTCCTCCCACACTCAGGTGTAGGTGCAGCTCCGACAGCCACATCAGCTTGAATTACAAGGTGCTTCCCTGGGCAGGGATGCTTTAAGACCAATTCAACTGCAAATAGTCTTTTTAAGTTCTCAAAAGCGGTCTGACAGCTCATAGTCCATGCTAGTGGGCCCAGACGCGGCTTTCCTCCCTCTTTGCCTGTTTTTAATAATTCCATAAGGGATAGGGCAATTTTGGCAAAGGAGGGGATGAATTGATGGTAGAAGTTGGGTAATCCTAGGAAGATCTGGAAATGTGTGCGAGTCTTTGGGGGCTGTCGCTCAATTACAGCTTTCATTTTGGTCGGGTCCATTGAATGCCCTCACTGGAAATTCTGTAGCCAAGATAATCTAGTTGGGTCTGGTGAAATTCACACTTCAATAGTTTGACATAAAGTTTAGTATTCAACAGTTTCTTTAACACTTCTCTCGCTAGTTTTACATGGTCAGTCATATTTGTGCTGTATATCAGGATATCATCAAGATACACCAGAACCCTTTTGTATAAATGGTATGTAGGATCTGATTAATCAGCTGCATGAAGACAGCTGGAGCCCCTTATAGTCCAAATGGAATGACTTTAAATTGATAGCTCCCCATGGGACAGTTAAAAGCAGTCTTCCACTCATCTCCCTCCTTTATCCTCACCTGGTAATATGCCTCTCTCAGGTCCAACTTAGTGAAGACACTGCCTTTTGCCAGGTGGGTTAGTAAGTCCTTCAGAAGGGGGAAGTGACCCGTCCTTTTTTTTCTTTAAATAACACCGGGGCTCCCACAGCAGACTTGGGAGATTCGATAAATCCCCTTGCTAGGTTTTTGTCCACATATTCCTGCATCTCCTTCATCTCAAGGGGGGACATAGTGTACATTCTCGGTCATGGGAGTTTGGCTCCCAGTAACAGTTTGATAGAGCAATCATTGGGTCGGTGGGGAGGCAGAGTGTCACATTCTTTCTCACTAAACACCTCCGCTAGATCCCGGTATTCATTGGGAATGAGTGGCTCGCCTGGTTGAGACAAGGCAGCCATGTGAACTAGCTCATTGGGTGGGCTAAAGTCTCCAGTAACATTTGTCAAGTTAAGGGGGGGCTTGGGTCCTATAGGTAACCTCACAGTCTTCATTCCCTTCTCCCACCAGCTTCCATTTGTTCAACCAGGCTAGTCCTAGGATCACAGCCTCAGTCATTTTCAGAGCCACCATGAAATGAATGAACGCCCAGTGCTCACCTATTTCTAAGCATAAGGGTTCAGTCAATTGCGTGACTAACGTTCCTCCCCTTAGGGAGCCATTGGCTTGCTCAAACCTCACAGCCTTGGAGAACAGCCTTGCTCGTATGCCCATTTTCAGGGCAAGTGACAAGCTAACAACGCACCGGGAGCATCCAGGGTCGACTAGTACTTTTAAATCTACCTGTGCCCCCATCTTAGGGATTATGAGTTTGGCAGGTAGTGAGAAAGGTGGGTTTGTGTTGACTCACCATCGGGTCATTCTCTCCTTCATTGTTGCTGTTGTAGGAGGGTGGAGCAGTGGCAGGTCCGGCTTGGGCTCAGCATGCTCGTGTATGGGGGATGTGACTTGGGCAATGGGTTCCTGCGTAATCCAGTTGGATTTCTCTTTCATCGGCTGCTAGGATGGCTTCTTTCTTGCTGGTGGTCCCAGTCTGTTCTGCTGCTGAGGTTAAGGGACTGGGCAACTCACTGCTTGATGTCCCTGTTGGCCACATCTGAAACACTTGATCAGTGGGCCTCTAGGTAGCCTGGGATTTTCAGTAGCTGCAGCAGTTGGAGGCTTTCGGGTGGGTGGCTGTCATTTGGGTTGATTTGGTCTCGACTTGGCTTCTTGTGGGAGTGGCTTCTTATAGCAGGCAAGCTGAACATCTAGTCTTACTGCTGCCGGGTCTCAGTAGCTGCTGTAATAGCACCCCCAGTTGCTGTGGGTCTCCCAGTGATTGCTGCATGGACAGGTGCTGCTGCTATCCCCACTGCTACTGGCCTGTGGGGGTTGTGGTATCCTCAGTTGCTGTAGGTCCCCCTGCAGCCCTGGAGGTGGTTGTTGATGGATCCCCATTGGTAGTGGGCCCCTCAGCGGTTGCTGCACATTTGGAGGTGGCGGCCAGCCCCACTGCTGATGCTGTACTCCCAGCAGTTGCTGACCCCCTGGCGGCTGCATCACCCCTGGTTGTTGCAAGGCCATCTGCTGCTGCACATTCGGGGCTGCGGCCACCACCACCCAGCAGCTCGGCTGCTGCACCCCAGTGGCTGCTGGCCTCTTTCAAAAGACCTGGAATCCAGAAATGCTTGAAGACTAATGAAAAGTCTTCTTCAAAGGCATCTAGAATAGAAAATCCCTATAGAAAATTTTCTAAACAACCATAGGAAAAAGCCTGGAACTCAATTTCTTCATGACTATGTATGCCTGTAGAAATATGCTTAAGATTTTTATCATCATCCTCTTGCCATTGTGAACATCTTCAAGGACTAGGGTATTCCAACCAGTATTCATCCCACTGCTGCAAAAAGCATAAACAGCTGGTCCAAAGATGTTGACATGTCTAAATATTAGCAGTGGATTTGTTTTCTATTTGCTTAATATCAGAAAGCAAATGTGTTCTTTTGAATGAAAAGATCATACAATCACATGCATGGCATACAAATCAATAACATACACTGGGAACATAAGAGAGTCAGCAGTCCCTCAAAGTCTTTTTAGTATCAGAATGATCATTTAATATTAATATACTCACTTTTTCACCTAAGTTGGTAAAACAAGGTATGAATTTATCTTAAAGAGCAACCTGTTTGATTCATTTTTCTTAGTCATAGATGCATAAGGGCAATCATTGAGTCTTTCAGCTTTTCTGAAACAATCTCAATTGCAGAGCAGAATTTCTGAGTTTAGCATCTTTCGGTTTGACTTTAAAAAATGTAGCAGATGAATATGCCACAATCTGATAAATATGTCATGCCAAAACCAGCTTCACCAGTATGTCAGGCTATTATTTAAAAAACAAACAAAAGCAAAGCAAATAAAAAGCTACACCCACATAATTGCATCCACCTCATAAGTATGGAATGATTTCTCTATAAAGCATTGGTCTGCCTAATAAGCACAGATGTTTTGCATCTTAATGAAATACAGGCATGAGAAAAGCAGTATCACAGCCTTTAAAACACCAGTCTTTCTCTATTAAATCTAGCAATTCATGGTAAATTTATTAGTTTTCATGTGTCTTAGGCTCATGTATCAAGGCAGCCACTTTAGGCAAACAAACTCTAATTGGTAGAACAAATAGAAAACCCTAAGGATGGCTATGCCTAATGACATTGCCAGTATTCTGTAACGTCTCTACTATCAAAATTACTCATTTCATGGCTCCAGGCAACGCAAGTTAATTTATTTATATCAGTTGCTAAGTTAAACATGCACTTCTAAGAAGATATACTGTCTTTTGCCCATCTACGGTATGAATGTTTCCGGCAATTCAGCTTTTAAACAAGAGAGAGCAAGACAGAAGGAGGATGGAAGACAGGCTGATAAGAAGCAAATTTAATAATAATTACAAACACACCAATCCTCTTATTCAAGCATCCTTCAGAAGAATTCATATTGATTTTATTTTTAGCAAAGTATACATTGTGTAACTGTAATTTGAAATTTGTTTACCCAATCATAGGTAACCAAATTATCCATGGTCAGTGTTTGGTCTCCCGGTAGCTCCTTATCACTGAACTGAATGTAACTATTTATTCTAGGTTATGGAAAATCAGAATTTTTCAGATATTCTCCAATCCATTCAGAAGGGATCATATTTTTATATTCCATGTATTACTGTATGCATGATGAGATGGAGTGTAGTAAATTAATCCATTTTTAATTAGTTTTAGTTCTTGTACTAAAATAAATTAATCCCAGGGAGAACAGAACACTAGTGTCAAAAATGTTTCCTAAATTCTAGCTATGGACTATGTAATGGAAGTCATAGATCAAAATCGAAGATTCTTCTAAAGCCTTCTTCACCAACATGACTCAAACTATGAAACAGAAGGTAGTATAATATAGAATAGGGGTGTCAAACTGCCGGCCCGTGGGCCGGTTTCATCATACCGAAGCCGCACCCACCCCATTGCCGGCAATGCAAAAAGAGTCGTGACACGTCACATGACGTGGCGAGTTTGACACCCATGATATAGAAGAATTGGTACTGAGTTCATGGTAAAAAATGATTATTCTATATATCTACCTTGCTTCCCCATAGGTACAGTATAGCATCATCTTCAACATATCATCACATCTTAGCCAAAAAATATGGATCAATCAGGTATTAAAATTGAACTGATGAATGGAAATGTAATAGCTGTCCTGGAAGGATAGCTATTTAATCACCCAGTACACATTTTTGCCATCTATGACAAGTCCTTCTAAAAAAAAAGAGTAGGATTGCTTTTCCTTTATTACTCACGATCAAGGCTAAAAGTGAGCAAATTATCTCATATTCACTGTCAAAGATACATGGCTACCTAGATATGTGGCCTCAGTATCAGCTTTGAAATCAGCTTAACAGAATAGCACACACTATTTCAGAGAAGTAGAATCCATTGTTTATATAGTTCTTAATTTGGTTTCTTCAAGTCAGTGTTGATTCCTGGTGACTGTCTGGACAAGCTCTGGTTTCCTTCGAACATTTTTAGAAATGGGTTTCCACTACCTTCTTCCTATGTCTGAAAGAAAGGGACTGGCCAAAGTCATCCAGCTGGTTTCGTGCTAAAGGAAAAACCAGAAATCATGGTTTAGCCACTACGCTAAACTGACTCTCTTATCTAAAATTGCTTTTAGATAAAGTTGATTTATCAGTGTTTCCTAACATAAAAACATGCCCTTTACTTTTTGCCTCACACTGAATGGCTCTAATGAGCTATGCAGTACAATTTCAATATCCCTTTTCTGTACTTCACATCCAATTAGTACAATTTATTTGCCTCAGTATGTGTCACTTTATTCTTACTTATATTAAACCATATTTGCCATTTTTATTTTCTTTTTTAAAATGATCTTCCTAAAGCTTTCCACAGTGGGGATTTTGGGAATGTCAGCATATTGAGTCATTTGGTTACCATCTGCAGTTATTCATCCTAGGTTTCATTTAATTAATAGTAAATTAAATTGCATTGATCCCAATACACGGATTAATCCTGGCGAAATGCACTTTCCTTCAGATAGTTGTTCATCCTCCACTTCTTGACTGGACATCATAAACCCTTTAGGTGTTTCCTTGAACTGTTGACTTTTTAGAAGTTTCTTAGTCAGTGGAGAAATTTTGAAACAGAAGCCAACTCTCCAAGACTGGAGATAATTATCAAAAGGTGCCCAAGGAGAGGTCAATGATGGCAGATGCATAAAATGGTATTCATGAAAAAAAAAATGCAAGAATTTGACTTTGTGGTTTTTACACTGTCTGATGACCCAGGGCTGTATAATTGGTTACTAGCTCTTCAACTGCTATGGTCTGATTAAAGGTGCTATTGAAACTTATACATGTGATGAAATAGATCAGGTACTACACAAATTCTGGGCTGAAATTGATTCATGTGTTGTTCTACTCAGGTTGCTGCTGGAAGTGACAACAATGTAATTAAGTTATGCCATCAGGATCTCATATAGGATGAAGAGTTGTTATTAATACAGCATGATATGCTGGGACAGCCTGCTCTGAAGCCCAAGTTGTGACTCAGTCCCTTATGAAGGCTTGGGAAGGAACATCGAGTAAAAAATACCCACCATCAATCATTTCTTATAAGGGTTAATATAGGAGACTGAACAGTTTTTTATCCTCCTTTTTTGGTAAGAAAGCATCTGATCAGAAGTCATTCTGTTGAAGCAGCTAACCCAGCTGAAACACTTGTCTCTCTGAACTTTTCATATTTGTGACTCTTGAAATTACAATTCCCTAAAGCACATTTTATAGGTTAAGTCTAAGTTTGTAAATCTGCATTCTTCCCATGACTCAGAATGAAGGAAAAGAGGAAACAGTCACGCCTCATTGTAAAAACTGCTTAGCCATTCAGTTTGATCTGAGAAATCTCTTATTAATTGGAGGAAATTTTTATTTTGAATCCGTTTAGTAAAGAGTAATAATAAAAGGATACAGTGATGATCTGCCACTTTGGTATCAGAAAGAGGAAGAACTATTAAAGCTTTGCAGCAGTAGGAACTATCAAATTAGAGGCCTATTCAGAACTGCCATAGCTATGAAATAATTATAGGCAGGAACCTCTTGGAACAGTGGGACAAGAAACTATTAATTCAATGGCTGCTCTGGAAAAAGCTATGCTTTGTTGGGTTACTTGAAAAAGTGGACTGGTGACCACCAGGAGAACTCAATTAGAAAACTGAGAGCTAGACTGGAAAATTGAAAAAATATATAGGAAGAATGCAGCAGTCTACTGCTTCTCTATTATTATGAGGAAAACTACAACGCATGAAAGCATTCACATAATTGCCTGGAGTTGAGTTCAATTCAAATGCAACTTTATCCTTTAACCACAAAAAGCCTCAATAATTGTTTGCTAAAGATTAAGCCTGTATAACAGTTGCCACAAATACAAAATATGGAAAACTGCAGTGGTTTGGCTAATTCTTGAGAAGGCCATGAGTGCTGAAGCAAACTTTTTTTTAATGTTTCTAATATATACTTTTTGCTACAAAATGTTATCTCATAGGCTAGCTTGATGAACATTTCAAGGAAAGAAAAATGACCATCAGCAAGAGTATGTTCATTCCTGTCAATTCTGCTGTAGTGGGTTCTGTTTTAACTGACAGGACTACTGTGTTTTCAGTGTTAAAGACATCCATAATGGGTTTCTTTTTCATCTCTACCAGATACCCTGATGTTTATTCATCCGCACACTTCTTGGGGATCTAAAAGGAGGAAAATGAAGAAACTTGACCACACCAGCCTGTCAGATCTTTCCTTTTCTGACAGGTAAACTCTGTCAGGCTTCAGGAAGCCCAGCCTATCAAGGCTTGATCACTAACTTCTAAAAACCATGATTCAGTTTCACCAGAAAGTCTGAGCCATCTCAGTCTTGTCTCAATCAATCTAAGCAGGCTGGTTGATTTACCAGGCCCAAACTGTGAGGTAGTCAGAGCCATTAATAACTGAACAGAAACTCCAGCAAATCCGTTTGTCCAATTACTATTCTTTGCTGCTGAAAGAACAGCATGTGGTGAGTTGCCACACTTAAAGACAACAAAACCAGTGTATGGGGCTTCAACTACAATAGCAGAATGTTTTTCTGATCTTATTAAGGAACCCCAGAATTCATAGAGTTATAACTTGGAAAATATTGTCATGTTCACATTCTGTTGCTTTTTTCCCTCTTTAGCTGATTCAGGTTAACTAACATCCCACCCCCAGCTGACACTCTATGAGAAATACTCTACTATATATACAAAACCCCTACTGTTCTGTCATAAACACATTTTATTGAAAGGCCCCACTTGTTTCTTGAAAACCGTCATCATCCTAATTATGAATAGAAGTGACTTATGATTAGCAATTAAGAGACTGATTTTTAATATTTTTATTTTTTATGGGGGGTTGTGGGAGGGATTTTTTTGTGATTACTTTTTGTCCTCCCATGTTTTATTGAGCAGAAGAAGAATATAGCAATGAAATAAATAGTTCTCTCTCTCTCTCTCTCTCTCTCTCTCTCTCTCTCTCTCTCTCTCTCTCTCTCTCTCTCTGTATGTATGTATGTATGTATGTACGTGTATGATTATAACACATATGTTGTTTTGGGTAATTATCCCTTTTATCAAATCCCCTTTTCTAATGTTTGTGGTTTAACATTATCATCAAATGTGACCTCAGATTTCCTGAGAGTTTCATCCTGCAAAAGGGATTCTAATTTTTCTATCTCATTCTCAGAAAAAAAATGATACAATGGTGGTTTTGACCTTGCTTTTTGATGTGCTTCACTTGTCATTCTTAGGTATACTTATCTCAATCACTCTGTGGCCTTCCTGGTTGCCCATGCTCCTGATCTAAAAAAGGCTTATTGGAAGTGTGTGTGTGTGTGCGCGCGCGTGAGAGAGAGAGAGAGAGAGAGATTGTTTTGTATTACAGCAGCAACAGCAGTTCTTTTTACACTATGTGAAAAGATCCCTGGGGTATCTGAAATCCCTCATCTTACTATAGTTGGTGAAAAGTTCTTTTTTTTTTTTAAACTTAAGATGAGGTTACTAGTATCAATGACTAAATAACTTCTCCAACACTGAAAATAAAACACTTCTTAATGCAGGTTGTCCTCAACGTACGACCACAATGGAGCCCAACATTTCTGTTGCTAAGCGAAATATTGTTAAGTGAGTTTTGCCCCATTTTACGACCTTTCTTGCCACAGTTGTTAAGTGAATCACTGCAGTTGTTAAGTTAGTAACTTGGTTGTTAAGTGAACCTGGCTTCCCCATTGACTTTGCTTGTCAGAAGTTTGCAAAAGATGATCACATGACCGCAGGACACTGCAACCATCATAAATATGAACCAGTTATCAAGCATCTCAATTTTGATCTCGTCGTCATGGGGATGTGGCAACAGTAGTAAGTGTGAAAAAACTGTCATAAGTTGCTTTTTTAAATTTTGAATAGTCACTAAATGAACTGTTGTAAGTCAAGGGCTACCTGTACTACTACTTCCTGAGGGACATAAACAGGACTGGTTTGTGCAGGGGTGCCCACAGGGTATAGTAAGGTGACCAACTTTTTACAATGAAAAGGAGGACACAAATAAATTGAAATAAAAGAAACATTTTATTCATTGCAACAATAATACAGAATACACTATAATATGATAAATGCATAATAAAAAAACATTTGTAACAATAATATTTTATATTGTAATTATGCTTACATGCCGCACCCCCGCCCGCAGCCACCCCGCCAGCACTGCTGCCTCGCCGTGTAGAGCGGGCCCCACGGCTCCCAAAGCACCAGCTGCACCAGCTCCAGCCCTGGGGGGGGGACAGCCCGATGTCAACACACCCCACCTGCAGCTGCCCCGCCAGCACCACTGCCCACCCTTCACAGCCCCATGTAGAGCAGGCCCCGCGGCTCCCACAGTATGGGGGGCAGCCAGCCACCACTGCCCCTCACACTCCCACCCACAGCAGCCCTGCTGCCCCTTCCTCTTGCGCCCGCAGCCATTATTGCGAAGCAGGGCCGAAGATCAAGAGAAAGTTACCGTGGCTTTGCCACTCCAGTCTCTCCAGGTACCTTTGGGACTAACTAGGAGATGGTGTAGTTGGGTAGCAGGGAGGGGTGCAATGTTCCTGCCAATTCGCCTTCACTGCAAACAACTTACATGTGCAAAGTTTGTCGGCCGGGTGTTTTGGCGCGCTCAGCAGCAATTCCTATTGGCTTTCGAAAGCCAATAGGGGGAGTAGTACAGCTCATGCAAAAGTTGAAAAAAAACCATCAAAAAAAGGTGCCAGAACACCATTCTGAG